>CAXHSM010000929.1:1517095-1611759 GCA_964019185.1 Maratus speculifer
TACTTACAGCATTTTTTTTTCTGTGTAATTTCATGTTTAATATGTAGTTCATTATATAGTTCCCACATTAAATATAGTTGTGGAAGCATTTGTTATGTAATGCCAATTATTTAATATTGTGTAGACTTTTTTATTTCTGTCTTTCGGACGGAACTAGTGTATCAATGATTTTAATCAATTGATTTAAATCAACTTATTTATTTTTTCAAATCATCGATTAAAATCATGATTTTTTAAATAGATAAAAAAGCATAAAAAATATGATAAATTTAAGATAAACATAATTTGGAAAGTGTTTACTGGTATTATTACTCATGAATATATAAAAACAAATAAATAAATTGTTGTTTCTAAGCTTAATTTTAGAGTATTGTAAAAAAATTAAGTACAGTAAGTTTGTAAAAATAATATCTCTTATATAAAAAACATAAAAAGCATTTCATTAATAAATGATATTTAAATCTAATGTAACATACAATGTCATAATTTCTTTTTTTGTGATGAAATCATTCATTATTTTTTATAAAAAGAGGCACAGCAAGTATGAATAATTTCTGCAAGTAAAAGAATAAAATAGCTGTATCTTATTTTATCCCGCTACTTTAACAATAATTAGTTTATATCAAATACTGCGGCTAAATGAAAATCACCGATTGACATTGGCTGAAATGTTATTTTAAAAGAATGCATAAGAGGAAAAAAATTATTTTTATAAAATGTCAGGCATAGCAAGGCCTTCTTTAATGAAGTAGAATGAATGTTCTTTTTTAAATTTTTAACTCATATACATGAAATATAAATTGTTAGGAATTAAAATGGCACAAATCTGTTTGAAACCCTAAATGCTGAGAATCCTCAAAGAGTGCTAATAATGCTGCTGTTTATTTTTTGGGGGGATTTCCAATATAACTGGCTTTTTCTTATATTTAATCTGCATGTATGAATGGCTTAACAGATTTTAATATTTTCGAGAGTATTATCATATGCATACATATACAAATGCCAAAGTTTAGATTTAGATAATAAACTGCACAAGTTCAAAATGTGCTGCAAATAATATTTGTAAGTTTTATTCCATGTCCTACTAACTAATGAAATTATTTAATTGTAGTTTTTTATTAATTCTGTCGTTACTTGCTATTTTCTCTAAGCTACTTTTTTTAGTGTGCTACAACCTATCCATTTTGAAATTAGCAAAATTCACCTTGCCTTAAAAAAATAATGAAATTTATCTACAGTATATATGAACCTCTTGAAATTTCCAAATCACACAATATTTCTTAATTTCTGTGTAAACACCTTAACTTCTGTGTAAACATTCTCAAATGATAGTAGTTTTATTATTGTCTCTATTTCTGATTTTTTTTTATAGTTTTCTTAAAGACTGTGTACCAAGACATGTGTGGATAGCAGCAGTTCGTCTTAAAAATTGGAGTCCATCACAACTTAGTTCACTGTGTTCTGCTTATTTCACAGAGGTCAGGGTTGATTGGATGTTGGTGTTATGTGTCATGCTAAAAGATAAAACTTTGCCTGCTCTTCTTGGATATTACTTAGGTGAGACAATGAATCCATTTTTATTATTTAAAACATTTCTGGTGTCCTTAAACAAGATAGCAGCTAACATCACTCCCATAAGGGCAGAGTTTGTGCTTTGATGAAAATTTTTCGAATCAGCTTGATTCTCTACTAGTAAACCTGCAAGTTCATCAATAAGAATAGATAGATCAAAACAGAGAAATCATGTTTATTAATGACAAGTGAATAATGTTAATAATAAAATACAGTACTGCTTGGTTATTCCATCAACAAATTTTGACAAGTTATGCAAATTGCCAAACTAATAACCAAATTATACCTATTGATATAATTTTTATTTTAAATAACGAACAAACAAATAATTAGTAGTTTAATGATAAAACTACAAATAAAAATCACTTAGTGATGTTTTAAACACGTGTATCATATTTAATGTCATTGAATGCAACATTCGCAACCATCCATTATTGGCAATTAATCTTATAGTTTAGCAATAGTTTTTTGATCTATGGGATAACCAAGTAGTACCTAAATTACTGTGAAACTTTCATTTAACATCATTCTCATCATTCCAATTAAATACCCTATTATAAAGAAAATTACTTAATTTTTTTTTTTAATTCATGAAATTTATGTAATAAGACACACATAAAATGAATTTAGGCTTTTTTAATGCGATGTATTTTTTGCCATTGGGAGCAAAATAATTAGACTAATGTCTAGAGAAACATATAATAAAGAATGGTAAAGAGAAACTGAAGCATAGTATAAATTTTTTCTTTCAGTAATGGAGATCCTTAACTTTAAAAAAGACAGCAATATTAATTAATACCGGTTTTTAACAAAAATAAATCACACTGTTTTTTAAAATTTACTCATATCCAAATAATTCATCTGCATCTTGAATTTGCTTATTGTATCGAAGGTACACCCTCCCCCCCCCCCTGCTGTCAGTTCTGAGTGCCTATGTGAGAGAATGGCAATAGCAAATATTTAAAAAAGAAAATATCCATGAAAAATATCCTTTTGAATATCCATCGCAACAGCAAACTAAAAGAGAAATGATATGTAAATAAATAAATACCCAAGATTTTTTTTCTTCTTTAATTATTATACTCAAAGATTAATTCTTTAAAGTTACTGATAATTGACACTTTATTGAGTGGTATAGTACTTAAAATTTTGTTTACTGTATTATTTTTTTTTAAAGATTTTAAAAAATATATTTTGTGTATTTGTTTTTTACAATCTCGTGAATAGTTTGGTGATAGTTTTTTTATGCAACATGCTCGATGTGATAATGGAAAAGTACCACAATATGGTGAATTGTCATCAGAAAGAATTATGTGAATGGAATCTTTATAGTGCAGTGATATCAGAAAGTGAGTTAAAAACCTATTAAAAAACTCCATTTTTTTTAAGAACCAGGTTAAGTGCAATAAAACAATGTAAAAATATATTTCTTTAGAACATTGCAGAGATAGAAAGTTTGCTGTAATTTTATATTCACTGTAAGTTACATAAATAAATAAATATTATAAAATTAATAAACAAAACATTACTTTAATGTATTTTTTATTTAAAAAAAATATTAAATATGTTTTGCAAAAAAGGATAAAAAGATTTTTACTTAGACTGTATTTTGATATTCCAAGTCTATTCTGGATTAAATTCTAAGATAAAGTGCATTATAACAGAAGTAATTTTTCCATTGTTCATTTTTGGCTGAAAAAAGTCTTGGCCAGGATTCGAACCAGGGATGTATTGGCTGAAGCCGCCAATACTCTACCAAATGAGCTATCCCGGACATGAACACTGGAGGACCCTTTCAGCAAATTAACCTCAACAATCACCTTATCTGGTCTGATATTCTGGATCAACTCAACAGAATAAATCAAAGGTCAATATATGAAACTGCAGAAAATCGCTGCATACGAAATTACATTAGATTAATTTTGAAACATCTGTTATAATTAATTTACCGATTGAATAATCGTGTTTCAAAATTAATCTAATAAAGATCCATTGAGTATAAATTGATGAAAAAAAAGCTTTTGTCTGCATCAGTTTCGCTTATAATGTTAAGTTAGTGTCTTTTCTGTGGAATATCAAGAATCAGAATCGTCTGGAATTTTGAAAATGCATTCCATGCTTTATCAGTAGTATTATTAGAAAGTATGCTTTTTGGTAATATGTTTAATCATAGTCTATAATAGATATCTTATATAATATGCATCTGTTTCTGTGAGTTTTCATTTATTTTATTTATTTTTATGCAATAACAAAAAACAAGTTTGCCTAATGTCAGTTACATCCACAACACATTTACTTCCATAGTAATATTAAAGTGCAATAAAACATATTAAAATTTATTTAAGTAAAAAAGGAAATTTTTTTTCTATGTAAAAGAAAAGTCATAAAAACATTGATTTTGTGATAAACTCCTCAATAGCATTTTTAAATTGCCAAAAAAGTATTTTAAACTTCACATGTGGAAATTAAAAACAGTTATTGTTTTTAAAAAAATATTTCAAATTATGGCATCATTTTTTTTATTTTATTTATTTTTATTTGACACTTTCTTTTAACATACATTTTGTTTGTGTGTGGAACTCATTTTTTGGCACAGATGTCATATGCGCAGCAAATTTGATCTGATTTTGTTCTAACGCCTATTTATCGAAAACCTTGTTTTCGAATACTGATTACATATAAATTTTTAAATTATTTTCTAACATTTAATTTATTTTTACAGTAAGTAATATATATATCATTTTGTTTCGTGTTTGATGGTTTACTTTTGTGAGGTTTCTGCTTTGTTCATATGGTAAGTTGATTTTCTCTTGTATAGTATAATTAATTTTATTTTTGATCCGATTCAGTAAATTTGTATATCATAATGTAGTTTTTGGACATATATATACAGATAGATATACAGGGTGTCCCTAAACAAATGGTATATACGCTAAGGGGTGATAGAACACATCAAGACGAGTAATAGTAAATAGGAAACCAAGGGTCCCAAACGTTTTCCAAAGGAGATAGCCGCCATTAAAGTTTGGGGTCCAAAATTTCAAATACACATAAAAAACGGAAAAATTGGTCGATTGATTTGCGGTTTTCACTAAAAATATTCTTTTTGTTGGTATTTTCTTGAAAATAAATTTAAAAGATAAATTTCGAAAAATGCCGATAGAGGGCGCTTTAGACTTTGAAGTAATGTAAAACTATTTTTTGCCGTGATTTTTTGCATCTTATTAAATGGTTTCGTAAGCTTAGACTTAAACTTAAATTTTGAGCTCAAAATCTGAATAGTTGAACGCGGTTAAGTAGCATAAACTTAACTGTGTTCAGAAGGTTTAAATTTCAAATGATTATAAAAGACGGAAAAATTGGTCGATTGATTTCCGGTTTTCATTAAAACTATTCTTTATGTCGGTATTTTATTAAAAATGAATTATAAAGATAAATTTCAAAAAATGCCGATAGGGGGCGCTTTAGACTTTGGATTAACGAAATAATCCATCCTAATACTATTTTTTGCCGTTATTTTTTTGCATCTCATTAAATGGTTTCGTAGGCTTAGATTTAAACTTAAATTTTGAGCTCAAAATCTGAATAGTTGGACGCGGTTAAGTAGCACAAACTTAACTGTGTTCAGAGGGTTTAAATTTCAAATGATTATAAAAAACGGAAAAATTGGTCGATTGATTTCCGGTTTTCACTAAAACTGTTCTTTATGTCGGTATTTTATTGAAAATGAATTATAAAGATAAATTTCAAAAAATGCCGATAGAGGGCGCTTTAGACTTTGGATTAACGAAATAATCCATCCTAATGCTATTTTTTGCCGTTATTTTTTGCATCTCATTAAATGGTTTCGTAAGCTTAGATTTAAACTTACATTTTGAGCTCAAAATCTGAATAGTTGGGAGTGGTTAAGTAGCATAAACTGAACTGTGTTCAGAGGATTTAAATTTCAAACGAAACGGAAAAGTATAAAAAAAAACGGAAAAATTAGTCGATTCGTTTGCGGTTTTTGCTAAAACTACTCTTTAAATCAGTGTTTTCTTGAAAATAAATTTTAAAGATAAATTTCACAAAATGCCGGTAGAGGGCGCCTTAGACACTGGAGTAGCGTACAACTGTTTTTAACCGTTATTTTTTTAAATCTCATGAAATGCTTTCAAATGGTTAGATTTAAATTTTGAGATCAAATTCTGAGTCGTTGCGAGTGTTTAAGTAGCGCAAAAGTGAACTGTGTTCGAGGGGGGGGGGGGGGTTAAATTTCAACTCCTGAACACACTTCAGTTTGCGCTTCTTAACCCCTCCCACCGATGCAGAATTTGAGTTCATAATTTAAGTTTAAATCTAAGACTTCGAAAACATTTAACAAGTTTTGGAAAGCATTTAATTAGATACAAAAAATAACGGTTAGAATTTCTTGTTGGTTACTCTGAAGTTTAAAGCGCCCTCTATCGGCATTTTTTGAAATTTATCTTTATAATTCATTTTTAATAAAATACCGACATAAAGAATAGTTTTAGTGAAAACCGCAAATCAATCGACCAATTTTTCCGTTTTTTATAATCATTTGAAATTTTAACCCTCTGAACACAGTTAAGTTTGTGCTACTTAACCGCGTCCAATTATTCAGATTTTGAGCTCAAAATTTAAGTTTAAGTCTAAGCTTACGAAACCATTTAATGAGATGCAAAAAATCTCGGCAAAAAATAGTTTTTCATTACTTCAAAGTCTAAAGCGCCCTCTATCGGCATTTTTCGAAATTTATCTTTATAATCTATTTTCAAGAAAATACCAACGAAAAGAATATTTTTAGTGAAAACCGCAAATCAATCGACCAATTTTTCCGTTTTTTATGTGTATTTGAAATTTTGGACCCCAAACTTTAATGGCGGCTATCTCCTTTGGAAAACGTTTGGGACCCTTGGTTTCCTATTTACTATTACTCGTCTTGATGTGTTCTATCACCCCCTAGCGTATATACCATTTGTTTAGGGACACCCTGTATAATAACTATATTATCACAGGCAAAATAACGCCATTTTGATGTCAGTTGGATATCCTTGTGCGTATATGACATCTGCGTCAATTTTTCAACAATTTCCTTTTGACATAGAGCTTTAAAATCAGGAATATGTATATATTCCTGGGAACAATACAAGAATTGGACATTATTCCTTTTAAAAAATCAATCCCTAAATGGGGCAATGGGGGAAATTTACAGTAAACCTTCGGACGTGTGTCCCTTGCTTAATTCTTTTTCCACCGGTTTTTCAAAAAAAAAAAAAAAAAGTCAGTAAATGAATCACGAAAATGTTTTGATTAAATAAGGTTTAATTTTACAATAAAAAGTAATTGGTGGGAAAAATAATGCATTCTGGGTACCTCAAGTGAAACATATATCGGTCGCTTGCCACCAAGGGCTTAGTGATTACGTTTTATTGCCAGTGGAGGAATCAGCATTAGGTTCAACACTAAGTATTTGTTGAAAAATACTCATGACATACTTACTACAATAGCACCAAATTTAAGCCACTTTGAGAAATAGTGACAAGTTTGGCATCAGACATAAGTTACCGTATATGAAGCCAACTTGGTGACAACTAGTTACTTTGGCAAAATTCACATTAAAATCTTATATCTTCCATAATTGACCTTGAAAATTTAATTTTAACTACTTGCATTTAAGGTTTTTTTTTAAACAAGTTTCTTATTTTTAATGCATTTAAAAACATTTATATTTTCTATATTTTTGTTAATTTTAATGAAATCAAGTTTAAAAAAATACATTTTTATACATTTATTTATTTATTTTTGTATTTAAATTAAATTGTTAAAATGATACATTTTTGGTTATTTATTTTAGCATTTAAATTAAATTGGTAAAAAAAATATATTTTTATTTATATCTTTTTAGAATTTTAATTTAATTGGTACTTTTAAAATATAGGGTCCTCGGCGAAGTAGAGAGAATGGGTTTGGCGAGACAAGTAAAATTTTCTTGCAAACTACTCATTGTTTCATACCCAAGCAATTTTTTAAAGATTTATACAAATTATTTTGCATGAATAAGCCACTTATCTATTTTTATAAGCAATAAGTAATAAATTGTATATAAAAAATGGTATTATGTGTGTATAAACATTTAAAAAGATGCCATATAAGCACCAAGTTTGACGTGATTTTTTAATGCAAATTTGGTGAAATCATACTTTTCGAATACCAGATAGATATACAATGCTATAATACACTGCTCAAAACAATTAAAGGATATTGCAGTTTTAAGTGGATTTTGTATCTGGGAAACTTTTTAGCTGATTGATATATGGTCGACAGACATAGTAGGTTATATGAGAATAAATTACACATGTTTGGCAGAAAAAAATGCATTTTATTGCGCATTTGTGTACAAAAGGAAAAAAACACAATTTGTGCATATGAGAAAAACCATACACCAACACTCCTCCACCGCCAAATCTGACACTTTCGTGCACGAACGCAGGATTATACCAACTGCCACGGTCCCTCCAGATGAAAATACGCCTATTATCCGGATGCACAGAAAAACGGGACTCGTCAGAAAACAGAATATTGCTCCATTCATTTCTCCTCCAGTTGACATGCTCGGTTGCCCACTCCCTGCGGTCACGACGATGCCTTGATGTTAATCTAATACATACCATCGGTCGGCGAGCATACAGACCTACAGCATGGAGCCGGTTTCGGACAGTCTGAGTTGAAATCGTGGTGCCTGTAGCCGAGCGAAGGTGTTGTTGGAGAAGAGTAGCGTTCATGTTTCGGTGTCTCCGAGCTGTTAACGCTAAATATCGATCTTCATTGGGCGTTGTTGCCCGTCTACGACCTTTCCCTGGTCTTCGGCCTGCACATCCACTCTCCAAAAAACGTTTTCAGATCCTGGAAATGACACTGTGTGACACTCCAATGGCTTGCGCTACTTCGGCTTGAGTTTGGCCCCCTTCTAACCTACCAACAATTCTCCAAGCTTCTGAATCTGTCAAATGACTTCGCTGAGACATCGTACTCATCGAAACAAAGCAATCACTGAATGCCGATCATCCTTGTCTTCATTCTCTTTTATCCAGTTGAAAGTCAAATTTCATTCGCTGCCGCTGAAGCGACGTTTTTGACGTCGAACTCAAAATTTGCATACTCCACAGTTTGAAAACCAGAAAAATTTGCATTTGTGATTCTCTTCTTCTATTTTTGGCCAAAAAAAAATTCGTTTATATCTTTATTTTATATAAAACTTTAAATATCCTTTAATTGTTTTGAGCAGTGTATTTAATTAGTCAATATGCTTTTTAAACGGGTACAAATTAAGCTAATGCTATTTTTTTTCGCCAAAGGCAACTTTTTTCTACATGTTTAAATTAGTTACAAATCTTTGATGTTGAAATAAAATGTTCTGAGTTATGCTATTATGGCTTATTTATTCTTAATTATTAATAATTATTTCTTATTATTATTATCTTATTTATTTATTTGTATTTAAAATCAGATGAGTCAAAACAGTGTGTTTGAAATGTATTTAATATGTACTTTAAACGGAAAGAATGCATTTTGTGAGAGAGCGAAAAGAACAATATTTGGGGATTTGTCACCTAAGTGCCTAATTACTATGCATTTAATGCTGTTTACAGGAGTTCGCTGTTATATGGACTTGGCGTTTTTATAAGAAGCTTGACGGTTTAAAAACCTCTATGATACGGGTTTAAAATAATGAGTTTTTTCCTGAATGATGTAAATGACTATGAAAAGCATAATGAAGTGTTATAATAGTCTATGTACATTTAAACATGCATCTGCTAACGCTTATTACATAAGTTATGTGTATATAATAAGAGATAAATGGCTTCTTATTCTGTAATTCTATGCTAATCTTATAAAGCATTAACGTTTGTGTACTTTTGATGTGATATCATTGAAACTACCAAGCCGATTAAAAAAATAATTTAAGCAAAAATAAGTTAGTAACCATCACTCCAAAATTGACTATATTTTGTGTTGATACAACAACCTCTATCAATACAGGATTAAAAAGTTCTAAAATTGCGATTTCTCTGATACTGATTTGACTAGAAACTTGAAATTTGTTGTAATTATTTTTAAGATATGCTGTACTCGTTATGAATGATTTTTAAAAGTTTTGTAAGTATAATTTGACAAATAAATTTAAAACTTTCTAAAATGATTTTAAATCTCTATTTATTTGGAATACTGCGATTTCCGGGACACTGTTGAAGAAGAAACTATAACTTAGGCATTGCCATAACTCATAAGATGGATTCAGTGTGCACAAATTCTCATTTAGAAAGAATTCCAAAAAAATAATTTCTTAACTTTTATCTTCAACCTCATTGCATTCGTGTAAAACAGATATTCAAAATTTTAAAGTATTCGGAGGGATATCATACTATATGAAATACAATCCAGTCTCTTCAAACATAATATTTTATGTTATTTAGAGTTACTCAAATTGGTGCGGAGCGTCTGTTAAGGCTCTTGACTCATTTCAAAGATTTGAAATTCCAATATATGATAATTAAGTGCTTTATTTTCTCTATTATACTTAACGTACTGCTTACTTGCAATTTTATATCCATGCATGATTTGTTTATATATATAAACAGTGTGCACAAATTTATACATAAGATTCTGTAATTCAACTATTCAGTTCCCTTATTTTCATGATTTCAGTTTATTTATTTCAGTATATGACCAATTAAAGGTAATATCTAAATTTATTTACTTATCACAAATTATTGAATATTTTTTCTCAGCAATATCGCTCAGACAACAGAATCCCTCTGAAAAAAGACCTAGTAGTAATTATTCATTTTATTTATTGTCATTTTAGTTATAGTTTATCCTTAGGAACCCTTACCAATTAAGCAATATATCTGAAGCTTTTTAGTTAGAAGTCTACTGTTATTTTTAATATGATAAAGTTTTATTTCTATTCAACTTTCTACATTGATGATAAATTTTAATCATAAATTCTATTTTTCATAAATTGCTTTTTAAAGAATCATAAAAGTGATGATTAACTTATATTTCTTGCAGATTTATAAAGCCACAAATACAGATATAAAAAATCGCATCAATCAAATTACTCTTTGAAGTAGGAAATATGCAGAAAATTATTACATCACAAGAGTTTTCTGGAAAAAGAACTTCTGACCATCAGCAAGGAAAGATATTTATTTGTGAAAGATCTTTTTTGTGTGAAGTATGCAACAAGAAATTTCCTGAAAAGAGTAGTTTAACCAAGCATCTGTATATTCATACTGGTAACAAGTATTTTATATGTGAAATATGCAATAAGCAATTCTCGCAGAAGAGGTACTTAATTAAACATCTCTTAATTCATGCTGGTGAAAAACCATGTGAAAAATCTTTTGCATGTGAGGTATGCAACAAGAAATTCTCAAAAAAAGGCAGTTTAATCAAGCACCTGTTAATTCATACTGGTGAAAAACCTTTTGCTTGTGAGCTATGCAGCAAACGTTTCTCGCAAAAGAGTGATTTAAAAAAACATATGTTAATTCATACTGGTGAAAAATCTTTTGCATGTGTTGCATGCAACAAGAAATTCTCACAAAAGGGTTATTTAAGAAATCATCTTAAAATACATACTGGTGAAAAGCCTTTTGAGTGTGAGATATGCAACAAAAAATTCTCAGATAAAAGTAATTTAGGTAAACACCTTTTAATTCATACTGGTGAAAAGTTTTTTGTGTGTGAGATATGCAACATAAAATTCTCACGAAAGAATACTTTATGTAGACACCTCTTAATACATACTGGAGAAAAATCTTATGAAAAATCTTTTGCATGTGAGGTATGCAATAAGAAATTCTCAAAAAAAGGCAGTTTAATCAACCATCTGCTAATTCATACTGGTGAAAAACCTTTTGCTTGCGAGCTCTGCAGCAAAAAGTTATCACAAAAGAGTGATTTAAAAAAACATATGTTAATTCATACTGGCGAAAGATCTTTTGCATGTGGTGCATGCAACAAGAAATTCTCACGAAAGGGTGGTTTAAAAAGACATCTTAAAATTCATACTGGTGAAAAACCTTTTGAGTGTGAGATATGCAATAAAAAATTCTCAGATGAGAGTAATTTAGGTAGACACCTTTTAATTCATACTGGTGAAAAACCTTTTGTTTGTGAAACATGCAACAAGAAATTCTCTCGGAAGTCTCATTTAAGCAAACATCTATTAATTCATACTGGTTAGGAAGCTTTTGTGTGTAGGATATGCAATAAAAAATTCTTTCGCAAATATATGTTAAGCAAACATCTTTTAATACATAGAAGGGAGTAAAGTTTTGTGTGAGAAATGCAACAGTAATTTCTCCTCAAATAGTGTTTAAAGGAAGCTTCTGTTCATGTATTGAGAAAACTTGTACGAAAAAGATACAAAAAATATCTCAAAACAGCAATCTGCTAGTTTTCGCTCCCACAATTTGCTAATTGAGTTTAACTAATCTGTATGTTTCGTTTATTTAGGAATTTTGGCACATTTACTATTAAAGTAGTAATATTTTACTCTAAATATTATAAAGACCCAAAATTTTTTTGCCAATTTAAACTAGCAAATTAGCAATTGAGGATCTTCATTTCTGTCAATCCCATTTTTTCTAATCAGGCTTTAACTTTTATGTTATCACACAGCTATTGCAATTCTTTTTTTCACCACAAAATAGAATTATATGTCTGTAAAGTTGAGCCCGTTAGCTATTGAGAATATTTAAGACAGAAAATTTGTAAAAAGTAATTTTTTGTATTGAAGTTCTCTGATTTTAAAACTTTCTTTATCATAAAATTTGACCCTCTTTAGCCCTGAAACAAATATTACATGGGACTACGGAAATCAGTTTAAAGTTTCCATAAAACATCTCCCAATATGATATGTATACATAAGGAAAGCCAAATGATAAAAAAAAAGTGAAGGGATTTTAATTTAAAGAGCTTTTCATTTTGTGATAGTTGATTTCATTCTTACCGATTTCATAAAGTTAGTTTTCTTTTAAAATAAATAAATTTCATTAAAATAAATTTCATTTCATTTCTTTACTAATATATGTAGTTATTAAATCACCTAATTTCAAGATATTCTGAATTCTGATTGTTTTTTCACAAAAGTATAAAGATCTGATGTGCCTTTAAATGTCAATAAATGTTATTTGATTTTTTTCTTTGTTTGTTTTCTTTTTCCAATTCAGCCTCCCTTTAAAACTGATTGATTACTATAAACTTATGATTACTATTCCACATTCCTTAGTGAAAATGAATTTCGTTGTATTTATAGTTCATTCAGGTGCAGTAAAAATAATTCCATTTTATGTTATGGTCTGTAAGTGAAATCCTTTCTGGATTATTAAACACTATTTCAAGTATTTATAAAAAAACGAGCATGAATTTCTTTAAAACGTGTTTTCTGTGGAATACAGTGTGCAAAGTATACATTATTCATGAACATTAGCCATACCGATGTTCAACTCCTTACTGGTCCGCTGCCCTGGGACCACGTAACATTTAAAAACGGACCACTAATTTGAAATATTTAATGATCCTTAGTACCAGCCACTTTTTTTCCAATTTATTGTAAATGCCAAAATCGTACATTTTCCCCACTCTGAGAAAACTGCAACTGATCCCAAATCACACACCTTTATTTTAAAAAATAAATGAATAAAAAAAATAACAAAACTTTTTTTTCTTCTTTCTGCTGCAGTTTGCATTTTTTCTTCCAAGCAACAATTTTGAGCGCCATTTCTTGGCTAGGGGCGATTGGGTATTGGTCACTCACTGTGTTAAAGGAAATTACCGTATATACTCATGTATAAAACGAAGAATTTCAGACCAAATTTAGGAGTTTATTTTCAAGGTTTTGATGTTTTATGGATTGTACACAGAACTTGTTTGATAAACAAGACTTAAGAATCCTTGTTTATCCCCACCAGTAAAATTTTACTCTAAAATTTGCTTTGTTTTATCGGAGCATTTTCTCGATTTAATAAGGTACAAATTCCTGTTTTTGAAAACCGGTGACAAAACATTAAAAATTTCGTAAAAGGTCCCGTCGTGATAAGGTGAAAGGGAATTACTGTACGTACTTGTGTATAAAAATTTTGGGATTTTCAAGATTTTGAGTTTTTGTTTTTGGGGGGGGGGGGGCTCGACTTATACATGAGTTAGTAAAAAGTAAATTTTAAGCAGACAATCGGCGAATAGGAAAGTCTTTTTACTAATCATATTTGGATCTGGTTTGGAGCAGAAATAAGAAATAGAGTTACTTTTTGTTAACAGGTTACATACTATACATACATACGCTTACTCAAGTACCAAGTTCAACAATCTGTTATTTTTGTAATGTATAACTAATGGCATGCTTTAGACAGATGTTTTAATAAGAAGCTTTTAAACAAAATGCTTGAAATAATTTTGGGACTTAAATATAGATGCTGTTTTTTGTTCAAATAAATCCACACTATTAAAATCAGTTTTTGGTTAAAAAATTAATATTTGCAGGACAAAACCTACCTCTTTATGGTCACGTGAGTATCGTGTATTTTCATTTTTCTGAGACTAAAAACACGTTTTGAATTTTAAGTTCCTAAGACATCGAAAACTCATTAACCCTTTGAATACGGAAGTCTAAAAACGCACTGACTCTGAGAATACGAGACCGCCCGAAAATTGAAAAAATCTGCAAGAAATTTTCAACCCCTTTCTTCTGCGCGCCTACTTTCATGCTACTTGTCAAAGGGACAATAAGCAGGCAGCTACCTTCGAAAGTAGTACTTATTTTTCCCTATTATCCCCCATAAGATCAGACGGACAATAGTGTAATCCTGCTCAAGGGAATGTTTTTATTGTACTAAAATATATTTATGTTCGATATATTTGTGCATGTGTTATCTTTCGGGATTTATTCCTGGCATACTATTTCCTCGAAATTAGATTCTTACTTTTGCCCAATAATAAAATTAGTTAAAGGGTGAGTAAATTTTTTCTGACAGGATGTCAATTTCTTGCTTTTCGTTTTATAGCGTATTTTGTATATTTTCTTGTGATAAATATTTAAGCTAAAACAAAGAGAAAAATTCACTCTTTAAATAGCATGAAAAATCTACTTCTGTTTTTAAAGAAATTTATGAAAAAATATCACAATATTTCCACAGTATTTTCAGATTGCTAAGTTAATTTAACTTTTTTTTTAAAGTAATGTGAAAAATTGTTAAAAGAGAAACATTAGACGCGGAAAAAAAAATCTGTCCAAAAATTACTTTAAAAATCACCTCATAAATAAAAGTTTCACATTTTGTAATGCATTTGTAACCCACCCCCCACAAAAAATCCTTTTTTATCGAATTTTAAAATTATGCTTGGAATAACATCATTGTGATTAAAAAAAACATACACATATTATTGACTGATGGCGTTAAAAGCGTGATAGCAAAAGATTTATTTTTTTATTTTTGCCATTTTAAAAGTTCATATTAATTTTTTATTAATTACTAAAAGCTTGCTATTTATGAAAACATAGTAACTAAAAAAACTGTATCGAGAAATTAATATTTTAAGAATTCAAACTTATTTTTACTTGATAAAATTTCATCATTTTCTAAGAAATTACAGCTTTAAAAATTTTACAAAATAATGTAACACTAAATAAAATATAATAATATTCATTTGAATAAATAAATGATAATGACTTAATATCTGTCTGTTCAAAATTTATTTATATATTTTGCTACATAAAAATGTATGGAGGTTAATATACATATTTTTAAATTTTGAAACTTGTAATAATAGTACACAAAAAAATAATAAAAGCATATACAAAAATATCTAGAAAAATTAAAATTTTCTTTCTTCCCAATAAAAAAAAATCTGGAAAATGGAGGTTGTCATTTTTTTATAAATTTGTAATAAATGGATCTAAATATTATATATCCTAATGGATTTTCTAAATTTTTAAATACATAAAAAGTAAAGTAAATAATAATAATAATAATAATAATAATAATAATAATAATAATAATAATAATAACATTTAGAAAACAAAGTTATCTAGAATTATCTTCTAAAGCTTTATTTATTTATTTTATTCAAGAAAATGAGCATTGTCAATTTTTATAATTTTGCAATAAATGAATCTAAGATTCATTATTGTACCTCCTTTTTGATGTAATAGATTTTCTAAATTTCAAATTATGTATATATATACACAAGGAAAAGAAAGAAAGAACAGCATATAGAAAAAATCTAGAGAAATTTTTCTTCTCTAAAAAAATTCTGGAAAATGGATCATTGTCACTTTTTATAAAATTACGGTAAATGGATCTAAGACTCATTTTTATAGTTGGTTGGTTGTGGTTATTATGGCCAGTTATCAACACGAAGGATATAGATCCTAAGGGGTTACCCTTTGTGTGTGGGGGGAGTCTTTCTAGGGGAGCCTAACCCGTATTTACGCAAGGAAATCCAAGGTTCGAAAAAAACCACGAAGAGCTCCGAACGACTAGGTCGACGGGCGTGACTGAGTTCAAACCCAGCCCTGAGAGCTGAAGTTCTTAGCAGTAGTGGATTTTATTATTATAGATCCTAATTAATGTAATTGATTTTCTAAAAATTTTTAATATATAGTAAATACAGCAATTAAAAAATTTAAAGTATGTATCAGAAAAAAAACTTATATAGAGGAATTAAAATTTTCTTTCTTTTCCCTTTTTTCTAAAAAATGAGCATTGTCATTTTTTTTTAATTTGTAAGATTTTGATCTAAGATTTATAATTATAAATATTAATGGGTGTACTAAATTTTCTAAGTTTCCAAACATACAGAAAATGCAGTATTAAAAAAAGAGAAAAGAATATAGAGAACAAAATTATCTAGAGGGTTTTAAATTATCTTTCTATTTTTCTTTTAGTCTTTTTCTTTTTTCCCCTGTAAAATTGACATTATTATTATTATTATTATTATTATTTTACATATACAAATTTGTAACAAATAGATCAAAGATTCATTATTATAGATCCTAATGGGTGTAATGGATTTTCTAAGTTTGCAATCATAAAAAATACAGTGATTAATAATGAGAAAATCATATAAAACAAAGTTAACTAGAAGAATTATAAATATATCCGTCCTTATTTTTTTATTATCCGGACAGGACTGTAAGTAATATTCGCCATTAATTTGAGAGTGAAATTCTGTACTTATTTTCAGATCTTGCATTTTATTTTCATAATCGATATCTGCATCCACTGATTCGTCGTAGGATAAATGTATGTTGTCATTAGAATCATACTTATATTTGTCTGCATAATCGTTAAAAATTGTTGCCAGCTTATATTTTGCATTTTACATACCGTATGCAAATAACTAAATAAAACGCAGATAACCAAGTTAGATTAAAATATATGTAATATTTTAATATACAAAATTGAACAAATATAAATATCATGCATCACCAATAGAAGAAAAAGCGAAAAGTGTTTTCCTTCGAAAATTCCCCATCGGTTGATTGCAATAATCCCTTCATCAATCACTCGCCTCGCACTTACTCCAGGACAATAGCTCGATGTTTTCTAGGGGGGAGAAATGGAACACCTGTTCTCAGGCGTTCGGGCGGCTAGCTCCGTACGCTGGATGAACGGCCGTTTCAGGCGGCTTCGTAGCGAAAGGGTTAAATTCTAAGTATCATGACTCAGTAAGTTTTTGTTATAGAAGAATATTTAATTTCTGGCTAGATATTAGAATATGGATAAACTTTTTCTGAGTGAAGCTTTAGGACCTGGACGTTGTGATTTTTTAAATTCCTTAATTATTTAAAAAGCACCTTCTTTTAATATAAATTAGATGATACTCTATTAGATGATTTAAGTATAGTTTGATCGTATTAGATGATTTTGCATGATACATGGAATCTGAAAAACTTTTGCAATTGGAACTACACCACTAAAACTAATAGTTTAGAAATTAGTTTTTAGTAAACTATAAGAAGAGACGCCTTGTATAAAAATAAACATACTTTTAACATAGTTTGTAAAAAATAAAAGTTTTTTTCCGACTTCATTCCTGCCAAACGCGTATGCATAGCCAATACCATAAGACTATGAAATTACTATTTATGCATACAATAGAATACAATTTAGAAATGCAATACTAAAACATGTTTTTCCTTATTTGGTGACTAAAAGCCAGAAAATTCATTAAATTGCAAGCATCGTAACTCAATAAGTTTTGTTCATAGAAGAAAAATCTTTACTTTTCTACATTTTCAAACGCAGAAAAAGTTATGACTGACATTGAAATTTTAATTTTTATTTCCGAAGAATTTAAAAAGCTGCTATTTTAACGTAAATCAATTTTTATGATATAGAAAATTTTTTTAAACACTCTTCAATTGGAACTGTACCTCTAAAACTAACGGTTTATAAATTAATTTTGCTAAACAATAAGAGAAGACATGCTATATAAAAATAAACAGTTTTTTAAATGCATAAGTGTAAAATAAAAGATTCCCGATTGCATTACATTTATATTTATCAATGTCTGTCGAAAGATAATCTAGAAGAACATGAAAAAGTCCTTCAAAATTTTTAATAAACTGAGTAAGTTTTGGTCATAGAAGGTTTTTTAAAACATGTTAAAATACAGAAAAAGTATAAGGCTCAGACATTGATCATTCATTTTTTATTTCTGAAGTATTTAAGAAGCAACTATTTTAACGTAAAACGATTTTATATGATATAGAACAAAATTTTAAACATTTTTGCTATTGGAACTGCACTTCTAAAACTAACGGTTTAGAAATTAACTTTTGCTAAACGATAAGAAAAAACATGCTATATAAAAATAAACAGTGCGTTAAAAAAGCATGATTGTAAAAAAAAGAAAGAAATTTGATCCCCGATTTCATTGTATCCATATTTATCAATTCCAAAAATAATCCACAAGAACCTGAAAGTGTCCTTTATACACTTTTAATCAAAAGCAACTTATCCAAACAGATTTTTATTATGTTTTTCAAATTTGTTACAGTTGTGCTCGCATAAACAATACTATGCCATTTTCTTTCTTTTATTTATAATGAAACAAAATCACAGAAATAAAAGTGTTCCTAGCTCTTACTTTCTATAAGCACAGTGTTTAGAAATTAAAAAGTAAAAGATAAATAAATACTAAAAGCATTTGCAACCCCTTTCAAAAAAAACCTAGATTCATATAAAAAAGAAAGAAAAACTTGTCAAAATCTGTGAGCAACATTTTTTTATAAACAACCAAAATCAAATAAACCGCCGTTACCCGGTCAAAATTATAACGAAATCAAAATTATTCCCATCCTGTCCTCTGGTTCCCTTTAAACATTCAAAGTCAAAGAAAACGCCACATTATCAAAAATAGCTGACGAAATGAACTCTGTCAATGCAATTAGGCCAAGAGACGACCGCACAAAATCCTAGGTCATCGAGCACAAGAAAAATTCCTTTATTTTATGGAAGAGTAGTAATAGAGAACCTAATAATCCATGTCTGCCGGAAGCGAAGTGGTGCATAAGCCAAAAATTGATACCACTAGTGGTTCACTCGCACGTTTATCGTTGTATTTGACGTACAATCAAAAGTATAAAACGTGGAAAATTGAGTGCAGTAAAAAATAATGATAAGTCTACGAGTAAACCACTAGTAGTATCAATTTTTGGCTTATGCACCACTTCGCTTCCGGCAAACATGGATGATTAGATTCCACTATTACTAATCTTCCATACAATAAAGGAATTTTTCTTGCCTCTATGACTTATGGTTTTGTGTGGTCGGCTCATAGACAAAATGAAGCGGGAATTATATCCATCCTCTGATATCCTTTATTAAAAAACATGCTGAACTTTATATTCATGTAAATCGCATCTACTAAAATGATTTTATGCAACACTATTAATCAGTACAACAATTTAACTGATAGCAGTGTGGTGTGTAAAAAATATCTTGTCTTAGCAATGAACAGGTTACTTATGTCTAGGATTTAAAAGTGGATATTTTTAATGTCTATTGGTTATTTGTTATTAAAAACGGGTAGCTTACTAAAATCTAGGATTTAAAAATTGGAGATAATTAACCTTTTTATTCATATGGGCTTCATGTGAGGCCAGATATGTATTGCCCTAAAAAGAAAAAAAAACATTAATTTATGAAGGTTTGATTTGTAGGCAGATAATAGCATAACAGTAGAATTATTTTTATAATAAGCCCCATTTATCAAAAAAAAGTTTGATTTTTTAAAAATAATAATGAAAAATAATTTGTGCATAAAAGGTTCATTCCATATCACATATGGAACATCAGCTCTACATAATACTCTAATTTTAACAATGCTATTTAAATTATAGTTTATATTTTAGCAACTATTAAATAAATAAATATAGGTATGTATGCATCCCGTGAGGGATTTTTGTCCGTTTCTCATGGAATAGCCAGTAAAATTTTTGATTAGCTTAGATCTTGAAATTGTGAAACTTGTCTGCAAATCAACAGTAATAGATATACATTAAAATCTCCTTACGGACACTCCCGAACAGTGAACACCGCTAATTATTGGACATTTTTCAATTTCCAACAAAAATTTTTTATATATTTGTCTCAGAATAGTTCACACTTCAATTAAGAAACAAATTTTGCAGCCCTGCTATTTTAACATCCCAATCGGTTTGTCTCCTGTCTAGAAGTTCTACCATACTTGAATATTAATGAGCATATGCTAAATCTTTATTTTTATACATAATAGAGGTATCACACGTAGAATGATAAACAACAAACATTTCAGAAATCATTTGACACAACATGTTCTCCCAACCACTGCGTACTCGGTAAACAGGTTCTTCCGAACTTCGAACAGGTTCTTCGAACTCTCGCTTCGCTCCTATTGGTTCAAATGATCACCGCTGACTGAACGTTCAACATTTCCCGGGCGACACGGAAAATGCTCGGTGTGCTAAAATAACCACCAAAATTCTCTCCTTCATCAAGGTCAATCAAGTGTTGCCCATTGAAATGTTCTGTTGGGGAAAAAGTTGAGCGAAAGCGTCCCGTGTGATATGGCTATAAAAGTTATAATTCATATTAAAGGTAGAAATGTAGACTACATTTTATAGTTCCAATTAAAATACTGATTAATTTTACTGCATATCGGTTTCGAGTAGATGATTTTTTTTTTATCATGTTTCACTTTTAATTTCGATCGAATCTTTGGGTTTGGTTGTGGACAACTCTATCTGCTTATACTCTAGGACGGAGGAGACAAGCAAACATTTTTAGTGAGATATTTGAAAAGTGAAGTTATTTGAACCCTCTGAGCGTCTTGCAAAAGGGTAAAATTGTAATGTTGTTTTCTCTCATTTTGTTGTAAATGCTCAGAAAATATGATTCTTTCAACATTATTTTTAAAAAAAATTACATATGAATATAATCCTTGAAAGCATTAATCATTCCTCGATGTATTGAAAATTTATTAAATCTATAGAATTTTATTATATTTATTACATTAAATATTGCTTATATTGAAGTGAAACCTGAAGCTTTGTGACTGGAATAATACGTGCCTAATGCCTAGAGGGTGAAGTAAAATTCTTAGTAGGACTCTTTCTCTGACTTCATATATGTAGTGAAACCTCCCTGTATGACCCACCTCTATTAAACAACCGCCTCCTTGAACGACCTTTTTTTTCATGGAACGAAATTTATTCCCACAGGCTCAATACTAATTTTACCTCCATTCACAGAACATCCCAGTTGAGAACTCCCTCCATGAGCAACCATTTTTTTTTTAAATGAAACTAATTCCGTTTTTTTTTCTGGGTCGCTTGAAGTAGGTTTTATTCGAAAATAGATTCCAGAGAGTGCATTATTCATCAAACATCTAAAGTTTAGTTTTTTTCATATTCCGGTAACTTTTAAGTGTTTAATCCTTTTTGCGCCTTTTTAAGCAATGAATTTCACTCTGATGACAAATTATGAATATAGGTCAATAAACTCTTTTGCTGAATTCTGTCAGGTAACTCACAAAGAAAAAGATAAAGTAATGAAAAAATCATACGAATTGATTATTTCCAGCTGAGCGAAAAATTGCCCAGGCCGTGAATCGAACCCGGATACTTGGCTTACAAGGCCAATGCTTTACCTGTTAAGCTACCTGGGCGATAGCCGGCTGGGATTTTTCGCTCAGATAACCTTATTGGTCGTAACATCTGGTCTGTTATTTGAAACAGCTCGGAGAAAAAACCGCAGGTAATGGAACTCCATATAACGATGGATACGTAGACATACTATTAATTTTTAACACAATCAAACTGATTGGTAAAGTTATCATACGAATTGATTATTTCCAGCTGAGCGAAAAATGGAGTTATATGGAGTTCCATTACCTGCGGTTTATTCTGCGAGCTGTTTCAAATAACAGACCAGATGTTACGACCAATAAGGTTATCTGAGCGAAAAATCCCAGCCGGCTATCGCCCAGATAGCTTAACAGGTAAAGCATTGTCCTTGTAAGCCAAATATCCGGGTTCGATTCCCGGCCTGGGCAATTTTTCGCTCAGTTGGAAATAATCAATTCGTATGATAGCTTTACCAATCAGTTTGATTGTGTTAAAAATTAATAGTAATGAAAAAATCATTAATTTTTCCATCCAAAAATAATTGTATACTGTACTTGGAAAGGACATGGAAATAAAAGTTATAAAAGATGAAATCGTAAAATTAAAGCAAACGTCAATATATTTATTTGTTTAACTCTGCAGTAACTAAGTTATGCAGTTAACTTGTGTTTTGATACTTAAATGTTTATAATTTTCCTAATGAAAAAAAAGTAACATTAATTGTTGCCTTTTTTCAAAAATAGAAATCTAAATTTAAGCAAGACTTCCATTAAGAGACCATCTCTCGGAGCAAACAATTTTTATTGGTTTTACTGAATATTTATATATATGTATCTGAGTAACAATACAGTGGAATATTAATATCATATGTTTAAAATCTCTAATTAAATATTTTCTGCATTTTCAAAACAACACCAATGTATTCTTCCATATTTTTTTCAAACATTCTCATTCAAAATATTCACTGTTTCTAATTTTTAATGCTAAAAAGTATATATTTTTTTAATTCTAGAAAGTGAAAAATTATTCCTACAGTATACAAAATTTCAGTTTTAGTGCATATTGAAGTTGAAATGCTTTATTAATAGTCAATAATAAACTAGAATTTTTGTGAAATTCTTAAATTTAAGGGAAGAGGAAAACTGAAAAAACAACTGAAAAAGTTATCAATTGTATTTATTAGAATCTCCCGTAAATATTAGTTTTGAAATATAAGCGTTAATTTTTGCTTGTAAAAAAGTTGTGTATATTTACGTACAAAAATACTAAATACTGATCTTAAATCTAAACTGGCCTCTTTCTGACAAATTTCTAAGCTCATTTTTTATTCTCAAAAGTAAGATATTGGTAGATGTTTTAATTCAGATTCTGTGTACCCGAACAATTTATACTTATTTTTAATAAAGCAGAAGAATTTTCCAAAAATCCTTTCAAATTTGGTGTATTGTACCGAATTTACATATGCGACACCCCGATATAGACCGTAAATGTTTATCAATCACTAGTAACTCAACTTGTACTCCATTCATCGAAAAATAATAAAAACCACTCAATTCCAAATCATTTCAGAAGTTTTTTTTTTTACTTTTCACTTTTAAAAATTAATTTGTTAACATGTTATATATATATATATATATATATATGTGCTTTGGGGAGGATAGTATCGAATAAAAAATGGTTGGACAATCTGAAGCATAAACGCTGTTCCAGCCAAATGCAAAACTACCAAACAACATGCTTTTTTTAAAATTACCTTATACAGTCATATGATGCCAAATATACAAAGCATTCATACAATCACCTTTCCTAGAAGAAATTGGTATCTGAGGGCACTTGAAAAGTCAATTCCCGAAATTGAATAAAGGCTCAGTTTTTAAAGGCCGATCTTTTCCTCTTTAAAATACTTATACAGGGAATTTGAAGCATTGATACCTCACCTGATTTCAGAATTATGTAAAAAATACTAATTTGGTATAAGACTGCTTGTCTATTTATATTTAAAATGCCTTGTATAGTTTAGTAATGAATGCTCTGAAACTTAGTACAAAAACATCCGGGTGTCCTTAAGTGAAGTAACTGATTTTAAATTTTAATAACATGCAAAGCATGACAGATTTTTTAAAAATCTTACACGATTGTTATATAGGATGTGAGGAGAATTTTTACGGCGATTCTCTATTTTACTTTACAATAGCAGTGATAGATGGTGCTGTGAGCAATAATCATAGAATGAGAGCTTTATTTCTGTCCTCCCTCTTCTGTCCGTATTAATGTGAAAGAAAAAGGTTTAATATTTGCAGTGTTTTATATCACCCATGTAATTTGTTCCATAAGGCCTATTCTGTATATTTAACCTGCTTCTCTCAAACCGAAACTGATACAAGAGAGAGGATAAAATTCGGAAACCAATTCAGCGCCCATTGCTTGGAGCGCCATCTGTTATTATTAATTCAAATTAAAATCAACAATAGCAGTTAAAAAGGTTCCTGATGACATTTTACATAACTCTCCTGTAATGATTTTTTAAATAGCTGAGACCATCTATAAATTAGTGGATTTTAAAATCAGTTAGTATGTTTTAGGACACCAGATATAGTTTAGTAGATGTTGGATGATGGCTTAAAAACGCATTTAAAAAATAAAGCTGAGTTGCATACGTTGGTCAGAGATTCGTGTTGAAAATTGTAATCCTAAGTTTAGGTCCAATCTTCACAAACAAATTATTAGCCTGAGCCAGTGAAAAGGTTAAAAAAAAGACTCGAACCCAACCTGCTTTCAACACTTAATATTTTTCATAAAGGACACTTACTTATACTGAAATTTTATTTTCAGATCATGTTCGAAACTCATGAATACATAAAAATAACAGTATTAATGGCTATTTAGCAAATAATCTACGCCGAGACTGTCCAACCTGGCGCCCTTGAAACACCAAAAAAAATTTTACAAAAAAGTTTGTCTTGTTAAATCTCCGAATTTTTTCGATTCAATAAAATCATGGTTTCTGTAAGAATTTCTGGTATCCCGTGGGCACCCGGTTGGGCAGCCATGACATACATAAACACTACGTAAAAATGTGACTTAGACAATTACATTAAAATGGAAATCCAGTAAGAAATTCAGAAATGGATCATAAAAGAAAATCACAATTTTAATGATCTACAAAGGAAAAAAACAGACTTTTAAAAATGCATTTCTGTAATTTATGAAACCAAATTAAATTTCTGTAGATTTGGCTAAACAAGTATTTAATATCAATATAATTTTTAAGAATAACAAATAAGTAAGATGCCAGTTCAACGTGGGCTTGAGGGGAAGAATTTTGAAGAGTGCATGGGTCGCAATAGGGCCAATAATATGCTTTTCGCATGGTCTGAATTGGAAGCAGATGAAACGTTTAGCTTTTATTTAACGTTTAGCAAGCCTCTACCTGGAAATTGATTTGGAAATTTTGTCCAGATTGGATCGCTATGAAGAAAGAAGTCACTGTGCTCAATGTAGAGGATAAAGATGTTTGGTCTGACCCGAATCTTAAGAAAAATATGCAACTAGGTCCTGGCACAGCTCTACAACAGAAAGACCTGGCCCAGCGGTAACCTTGGGGCTTTAAATTGGCATAGGCGACGTCGGGCTAGAGCTCCGCCTTCCTTCCAAAGTCTTTTCCTGTGAGGATGCCTGTTTTACAAATACTTTATTAGTACAAAGGTGTGGGAGGGTGATTGCCCCTTTCCTCCCTCTACTTAGATCCGCTATTGATTTGAGATTATTTCATTTCATATAAAGAACATGTTTTGAACATAAAATAAATGTGTCAAAACTAGGCGAAATAACAAATCACAATTTTCAGTATTGTTTTGATAAATCCCGTAACCTTGTAACGAATATTGGTATTGAGTTGTCGATAGTGTCATTCGATTTATAATTAAAAATATATGAGAAACGATACAACACTTCCTAGAATTAAAAAAATCCCCCTCCCCTCCATGGGTTAAAAACATCCTCGAAATCAATTTAAAAGAAATCTATTTTTTAGGAGATCTTTTGAATCTTCATTTCTACGGCAAATTGAAATTCTTCCCAAATCTTGGTGAGTGTCCATCAGTTATTTAAGTAGTAAATCTGCAGACCACGAGCCTCGACATCAGCTCTGCAATTCGTTGTATTTTAATCACACTTTACACAATATTCAACATCCTACGATCCGCATTTTATTTATTTTTAAGTTATATAAATATTTATTATATAAAATTCTTAGAAGGTTTCAATAGAAACAAATAATAAAAGGAAATATCCAAATAGAAATATTTACTTAAATTGAATCTATTCTACCTAATTTGTATATAATTTAGAAATCTACAGATTTTATAACTTTTGTTTCTGAAAAACAATTTTGATCATCATAGATGTAAGATCTTAACTAAATATATGCTGTAAAATTGAGCAAGAAAATCAATTTATTCTAAAATTATAACAAATTAAAAGTGAAAAAAATTATATTTAAGGACATAAAAATAACTTATAGTTCCTCAATTATCGAAATTACGGGTACAATGATTAAGGAGTTAATAAAGTGGTCTACAAGTTTTGATGCTTAATTGGTAAATGTATGCACCTTAATATTGATAAAAAACATTAATTTCGCACAAATTAAAAAGAATGAATTTGGTAAAACAATAATTACAAGATCACAAATTTCATGAAAGCAGGTTTAAAAAAAACAGCGCCATAAGTAAACATAAATTTTTATTATTATTTATTTATTTATTTTTTGTAAATCATATTTTTCTATTAGTTTATTCAGAAACATTTAAATGCCTTTAAATGTACTTTTTTACACATTCAGAATGTTAAAACTTTAATTTAAATCCATACTAATCGGCTTCATAGTATTTTCATTATTGAATCACCCCCAAAAAGCCATATCTGGAGACCTTTAACCATTTGCGGCACGATCAAAGTCTGTTAGTAAAATGAGAAATTATACACTGACACCGGAATTAACAAACGATTTTTTTTAGATATTTTGAAATCTTTAATTTAAACTTCTATTTTAAAAGCAAATTTTTACTAAAATATTATTGGTGCTGTTTGCAAGTTTGGAATTAAAATTAGGCATCCCAAAACGGGCATAGTGTACTGGAAAGGGTAAATAGTTTTAATGATTAAAACAAACTTTTGAACGGAAAAAGTCTGAAATTAGTTTGAGTCTACTCAGGTTCCTGGTATAAATTGAAGCTTATTATTGCTCAGTGTAAATCACTGAATATGTGACAATGCTGTGTTGCATATTTTTAAGATTTCCGCAATAGATCTATTTCAGGAACTAATGCACGAATTTTTATAAAACCACAGATTTTGTTAGTTCTTGACATAATTTGGAGCTGATTAGGATTTGGTGTAAATTCCCGACAGGTAATGTTGCTATTCTGTATTATTCACGATTTCCTTAATAACTCTATCTCAAGGACAAATGCATGGATTTTCATAAAACTTCAAACTCAGTTAGACGTTGAAATAAATTGTTGATTAAGTTTTGGTTAAAATCTCCCACTAGGTGGTTTTTATCTATATATCATAGACGAGTGTTTAACGCTTTATATGCAATTATACCAATTTCTACGATTTATATTTAATAAGAAATGAAACATAGCAACCATTTGTTTGGAGTCAGTATCCATGCAAAATATCATGACTGACGTCACACTGAAAGCGTCTATGGCTATAACGGAGGGGAAAGGCTGAAAATATGCAAAATACTTGGTTAAAATCTAAAATATTTAATTCAACGAAACAATGAAAAAAAATTCTTCCAGAGCGTCATGGCTACTAATGTTTTCCTTGGGTACATTTTTTCTCTTCCTAAAACATGTACCCTTTGACTTCCGTTTCTGAAATCGCTACGATATATCTTTCATTTGATTTTGATACTAAAAAATTCTTTCTTGTGCTGTCAGTTTATTAATTAATGATTATTCCTAAACAATTGTTCGAAATTTTGGAAACTAATCATAGACCGGGAGGCGGCAGACAATCACCTCATCCAGTCCTTTGCTGAAATTGCAGAAATAGTTTTAAACTCGATTCGCATATTAAAAAGCAATCGATCTGTCACGTCATATTTTGAAGGAAAGCACATGCAAAACGGATTTTAGCGGTTGGCTTGTAGGTTTACAATTGTGTTTTCCTGCTCCCGACCCTCCATATTTTCATACCATTGGATCCAAGAAAACAAAATGATACAGTTACAAGTCAGCTGCTGAAATCGGGTTTTCAAGTGTTTTCCATCAAGATAAGATTTGGCATGATGCGTTTTAATATGACTAGGAGAATCTTGTTTTAACTAATTTTGGAATTTCAACTGTGAACTGGATGAGATGATTGTCTGTGATGTATCCTCCCAATATATCAGAACCATAGACTTCTCATATAAGTAGACTCCACATGCCATTGTTCTTTCGGTCAGATTTTAAAGTCACATCTTGCGCTTCCAGCGCCAAAAGGATGCCGTTTTTTGGCGATGATCCCCTTATTGACAATTTTCAGATTTCGTTCTCGTAATGCGACGTGAATGCGAAGAGAGATTCCGAGCAGAATTTGGCAGGAGAAAATCCGAAGTGGCACGCTTAATCTGCCCTCTGTGAAGTGACGGAAGGCGAACATACCGACGCCAAGAAAAGGTTTCCGATTGGGATTCTAGTTGTATGAGAAGTCTGTGGTCAGAATGTATGCTTACAGCGAGTGAAAAATGTTGGAGCGCCTTAGACATTTAGGGGTGCAAAGTGTCCCCTCGACGAGGGCGCACCTGCCATAGGCGTGCAGGCTAGCCCGAGTCTGTATCCTTATTAAAAAGGCAAAACATGACATTCAGTTATTAAAAGCTGCATATAAGAACCAGGTTCATGCATGTTCTGACATTTCAGTATCAGGTTCTTTCCTAAAAAAACTTAAATCAGGCAAAATTTCACCCGTTTTATCTAGATTTATTTTTTATAAAAAAATACCGATATTTTACCTTAAAAATAACGGTACCCATACAAAGCCTTAATTCTAAATTTAACAGTCTTTTCATCAAATAAATCACAGCAGACTGAAAAGTAAAACAAAAACTTTTATTTTGGAAAACATATAATTAAAGGACAAATTTTATCTTAATTATTGAACATTTTAATTAATATGCGCTGCTTCGTTCTACTAAATGAGGTTTGTCACTTAGAAATTTTTCTTTTATTCTTTACATAGACATGAGTATGAGTTGAGATTTAGTTAAAAATTACTTTGCTCTAGATCTGTATTTTCCTTTTTTATTTCAACAATTATGTTTTCCTCAAACTCTTAAATGCTGACGCTGAAAAATCTGAGCTTTGGATAAAGGAGGATATTACTTTTACGTCATGATGACATAGTAAAGCAAAAACTTCTAGCGTAAAGAAGGGAAATCTCAGTTAGACGGAATGTAAATCCCCAGCAACCAATGGAACAGGTCATGGGGAAAGCAGTACCGGCCTCACTTCTTTTAAGTCAGAAGTTTTTGGGTAAATTACCGATACCAAGTGACTTTTTACAGACTCGCATGCAGATTTGGAGTATCCTCTATTCCGAAGACTTTCTACATTCGAACGATTTATAGACTATAATCAAATTTAATAAATGAAAGATAATCAAAAAGAAAACTATAGAGGGCGCCACTATTATACCTTAATGATCTCACTATCTTCAAATCTGCCCAAAAAGCATTGCAAATTTTAAAATTATGAAATAAAAAATATGTAATACTAAGCTATTTAATTAAACATTGTTAAAAATTTATTTATTAAATGAACGAAAGGATGGAAAAATATGTATCCTATAGGATATACATGAGACATTTTGAGATAGGAGCCAGTAAAATCTTTGGAAATTTCCCCATATTACGTCACAGAAATCGCAGCGAGATAAAAATTAAGTAAAATAATAAACGTAGAAGCTTCATTAAATTTCACAGTTTCTGCTCCAAAATAGTTTATTAAAATCCATTCAGATAGAGCGGGAAATGCTCTCTCCGTTGTGACATTTCATTAAAAATCCGCAAGTCGTCTACACACGAATCATCGAAAGAAAAAGAAAGTATATATTCCATCATCTTTGGGCCTCATCACTTAAATTAATAATAAAAAGCTTTTAGAACATTCTACAATCTTTAGCCATGATTTTTTATGTAAACAGAATTTAATATCTAGCGTCAAGGTTGGACATAGCGTTCTCGAAACATTTTCAGACTATAATTTTTATTTTAAAAGATTATTATTTACCTGATTTATTATCGAAATCAAAATTCGAAAATTCTGCAGACGATAATTTAAAAAAAAAAGAAAAAAAAAGAAATAAATTTATTGATACGCAATAAAAAATCAAATGGGAAGAAAAGAGAAAAATAAGTAAAAAGAATGATATTTTTGAAAAGTATGATTTTGGAGTAAATTTAATAAGACTTTCTTTAAAAAAAAGGGTTGATAAAAATAGGGAAAAATGAGTTTTATTGGGAATTTTAAGAAATAAAATTTTATTAAGAACATTTTTAAATTAGAGCCATTTTTTAAATTTACGCGGAATAAATGTTTTTTTAAGGCGTATTAAGAATTTATTTCGTTTCTATAAAGATTCATAGATTAGACCTAGTAACAGGATTTTAATTTAATAAGTTGAAAAACCAATGGAATGTTATTAAAAGAAAATTAATATAGTATAAGGTTAATTTGGGAGAAAAAAATTTAATTTGTAATATACATATTTACAATTTTTTTACACAAATATAAGATTAAAAAAAAGAGAAATCGATGTGAATTTCGTCTGAAAGGTGGAAGAGTAAACAAAATAGCAATTTATTTTTTATAGTTCACTTTTAGCAAACTACGTGTTATATGAAAATGGCTTGCAGCAAAAATGTACGAAACATACAAAAATGAAAACGTAAATAATTTTACCGTGAATTAAAATATCATTTGTAGCGTCCACTAATAATAAAAAAATTATTAAATTTTTATTTATTTTGTGTTTTTCAATATTTTTCCAATTCAAAAAAGTGAAATAAAACAAAAATTTCCTAAGAAATTGTAAAAAAATAAATGTACTTTTGAGTCCCTGTGTATCATCAAATTTTATGTAGAAAAAAAAATTATTTTTTTTCGTTATTCGTTCTTTTTAGTCATGAAAGTTAAAAATAGAAAAACAGGAGGGAAAAAAATGCCTCTATACATTATAATCAAACTTGTATAATATTGACACATTTTAAGAGTCAAACAATAAAATATACGTAGGTTGATCCAAAAAAAGTTTACAAGCAGAAGCATTTGAAACGTAATAATTGTGGAGCGAATATTTTCATCCAGGGTGGTTGACTGATGGCGCTAGTTGTCTTACAGCGGTTCTACGAGTAAGTAGCGTCAGTACGCAGACACTTAAGAGCTACAGTAATGGCACGACGTATAAATAAGTGGTCTCGCATACAGGTGCGAGCCGTAATTCGATTCTTATGGATCAAGAATGTGGCCGCATCCGAAATTCACAGACAAATTCACAGTCATTCTTCTGCATGACAATACCAGGCCCCCATACACCTCGCCAGACTCAGGAATTGCTGCAATGATTCAAGTGGGAGGTCTGGAATCACCCTCCCATACAACCCCGATTTGGCTCCAAGTTACTATTCTTTTTTCCGGCGTTGAAGCGAAACTTATGCGGAACACGGTTCACTTCAGACGATGCAATGAAAACAGTTGCCGAGAAATGGCTCAATGAGCAGGGCCCTGATTACTACCAAGACGAGATAAATAAGTTGGTCGAACGTTCTGACAAATGTCTAAATTGGTTTGGCGACTATGTGGAAAAGTAAAGCCAGATGTGTCTCTTGATTGCTATTTGTATCTTGTTTCTATTGTTAATAAATATTTTTTCCTTGGCCTTGTAAACTTTTTTTTGGATCACCCCTCGTACATAACTGTACATATGATATTTTTTTATTTGTACTTAGAAAGTATTACAAAATTGCAAACTAACAATAATTTTTTAAATCCATTTAATCATTTAAAATTCATTTACATTACTTTCAGATGCTTATTATAAAAGTTTACCGTTGAATTCATTACTCTTTTGCACAGCAATTAAAAAAAAGCTCCTCGGATTTGAGTAGACCAAATGTCTGATTGTTAAAAAAATTCAGACCCTGCATCCCCAACCCTCCCCATCATATGCTTTAAATATTTTCTTTGCATTTTTGCATCAATCCAGAGAAAGTTCAAAATTACTTTTAAAAGGTGGAATTCTGCCCTTAGGGGGAATTCTTTCATGCCTGCTTCCTTAATTATCAGTTTCTTAATATAAATCCATAACTGAAATTAAAAAAAGTACATAAATAAAACCTAAGGATTCAGGAGGGTAGCTTGTCGTATTAATAGGTATACAGTATTGAATTCAGGGATGGTCCGGGAAGACGGGAGCTCACCTTCCCTCAGGAAAATTTGAGATTTTATGTTCTCCATGGCTAAAAAATGCAATTCTCCCCCCCATACGAAGTTCTATAATGTGCCCTCTTTTCCGGAAAAAAAGTATAATTATATGTGTTGGTATTTTTTGCTAGTTGGAAATACAAACCGACTCTATCTTTACTTGTTAGACAGTTTGAAATTAAATTAAAGCAAATATATGTAATTTTAAATACGCAAAATTATTATTGTTGTCATTTTTGGATTCTATCAGATTATCCAAATTAAAGTTTTCCAATACACTGCCCTGCGTGCACAGTACATGTAAACCGTTTTAAATTAAAAACCCTAGTAAATCCCGACTAGATAGATAGTAACTCTAGTAGATCCTAACTAGGAAAAATTTCATATTCATTTTTTTAAACTTTAATCTTTTACTAGAAGAAAGTATTGGATTCATGAAAATTTCGACTTCCAGTTTTCGATGGATTTATATGTCTTAGAAGTCCTGAACATAATTTGATGGTTTTTAGAACATGTCTGTCTGTCATTTTATGAGTCTGTATGTAAAAAAAAAATTGTGGGTACTTTACATCAAAAATTAATGAAGGAATTTACAAAACTTAAGATACAGTTAGACCTTGATATAAATTGGAACTTATTCGTTTTTGGTGTGTATCGCTCAACAGGTGGCGCTGTTGTGCTGATTATTCATAATTTCCACAATATCTCTACCTCAAGAAATAACACATAGATTTCTTAAAATTTTAGATTCAGTTAGTCCTTTATATATTTTGGTGATGATTACTTTTTCGTGTAAATCGGCCAACACCTGGAGTTGCTATCTTGCATTTTTCGCAATTTAACAATAGCTATATTTCCAGAATTAATGCATGGATTTTCATCAAACTTAAGATTCAATTAGCACCTGATAAAATTAGATCATAATTAGTTTCTGATGCAGTCACCCAATAAGAGATGCTGTTAAGCAGACTTTTTAAAGATTTTCATAATAACTGCATCTGAGAAACAAAAGCATGGATTTTCACCAAACTTCAATTTTTTTTTAAGTTGTCACACACTGATGCTGACTAGATTTTCGTGTAAATCATCAAACCAGTGGCACTGCTATGCTGCATTCTTCAAAAAGTGTTAACATGTATGAGGTAGAAGAAAGTTTTTGGATTGCCACATCTGAGTAGTTTTCCTTTGAATCGATTTTTTTCTGTTCTGGAATTAATCCTTAAACGCCGTGTGTTGTGCAATATATCCAATTTCGATCTTTAAAATAGTATTAGAATAATATTGACGGTTAATAACCTGATAATGTCAGTAAATTACATACTGACAATGTTAAGTCAATTTTCAACATGCAGGTGACAACACTTATACTTTTTAAGAATAAGGATAGGTTTATTTTTTCAATTGTTGCTATATGTACTTTTTGTTTTGTTTCAAAGCTTGCAAAATAACCTAGACTTCAGTGAGCAAGTAAAATTTATTTATCATCATAATACTTAAAAGGTATGAGTATTTAATGTTTTATACTTTCATCAAGGAAAATTATTTTTTGAACTAAAGACCGGTATTGCCAATTAGTAAAAAACTATTTTTTTTTTTTTTTTTTTTTTTTTTTTTTTTTTTTTTTTTTGCCATAAACCATACTTAAAACAAAATATGATTTTTTAAAAGTATTTTCCCAGTGTTTTATTTAAGAAATGAAAACCAAAACGTATTTTTTAAAAAAACAGGCATTTAAGGGTTAACATTAAAATTGTTAAGATTTTTTTTTCAAACCAATCAATCTGAAATCGTAAAATTTCTGTTTCGCTTTCTTCTTTAGGTTTCGATAGATGGATTTTTTGGGTTTGTGGGACGCAAAATTAAAAAATTAGTAAAATGGAGTTTTTTCTTTTTTATTTCAAAGCTCTAAGAACTAAATTAATAACGATATAGGGAAATTATTGCCTTCTTTTTTTTACATTCTCTCATAATTTTAACCAACTGCAGCACTAATCATATAAGCCAGCCCAGGGTCGGCCATTTTCCCCACCGACTCCACAGCCCTGATTAAAACACAAGTAACATTAAGACATAAGTTTATCAAAACATATTTAGTTCTAAAAATAATGTAGCATGTAGTAAAACACATAAAAAATTTTGAATATTACATTTTAAGTCACTTACCTTTTTTGTGAATATCATATTTTTTTAATCAATAATTATTTACACGGCGGAAAAAACTTTTGATGTCAAAGAAAAAAAGATTAATTTAAATCTTTACAAAACTGCTTTCTTGTGTTTTGTTCATCTGGAAAAAATCTATTCATGTCTGTCCTCTGTCTGTCCGCCTGTCACAGAGTTTGTAAGCAAAAACTTTATTTGTCAGAGACTTCATATTTTGTTTACTTAAAGCTAAATACCTCGTGTCACACGAGAAATCATTTTTCTCCGCCAACTTCGCATCCCTAGTTTTAAGGAACATCAGAGATTTATATTTGTTTCTTTTGAAAAGACTTGAATTGGTTTTAAATAATGCATTAAAGATTTTCCTTACAGACCATACTATAAAATGGAATTATTTTACAGTACCTTTGAAAGAACTATAAATACTAAAAAATTCATTTTCAATAATGAATGTGGGGTAGTAATCATGTATCATTTATATGTCAATCTGATTAATTCCGCAAAAAAAGATAATGATCAGGAGACAGACAGTTAACTATTTGACATTTTTCAAGTATGTTGAAAAGTATTAAAGGGAGATTGAATTAAAAAAAAAAATCAAATGCTTTTATCATCTTTTATTGACATTTAAAAACTACATAAGACATTTATTCTTTTATGGAGAAACATTCAGAATTCAAAAGATATTGAAACTAAGTAATTTATTAACTACAGGTATTAGTAATGACATTGTATGACAAATTATGTTATTTCCTTTTTATGGACTCCACATGAGAACAGCATAGTTTAAAAACACTTTTCAGCAACCTTTATTTAAATTTTGAAAACTCAGTGAAGTGCATTTTAAAATAACAATCAGTGTATCAAACACATTTAATTATATCTTATGTTCAACATTATGGGGAATTCAGGGCTGTACCCCCCTTTAAAAACAGCATTTTCGACATAACCTCCTTAGTCCTAATTTCGACTATGGGTTATACGAAAGAACACCCTTGAAATTTATTTAAAAGTTTCTATAATGTCAAATTATTTCTAAATATCTTTAATAAATGAGGGCATATCATAAGAATCGTTATATAGACTCAAATACGTTTTTGGAGATGTTTTATAGAAATTTTAAGCTGATCTATGAAGTCCCCTGTAATATTTGTCTCAGGACTAAAGAGGTTAAACGTGTACAAGAAAGACAGTTTTAAAGTCAAAAAACTTTATTGTGAGAAATTACTTTTAACAATTTTCCAACTTAAGTATTCCAAATCTTACAGTCTTATAAATCTATGCTACGCAAAAAAATATTGCAATATTTTTTGTGTTACTACAAAAGATAACGCCTTATAAAAAACTGACTTTGACAGAAATTATCCAGAAAAGCTCATCATTTGGTAATCTGATAGTTTAAATTGGCAAAATTTTGTTGGTAGGCAGTTCATTTTAAAATCTATAATATTAGAAATAAAATATTATTATCATAGTAATATATGCCAAAGTTCTCAAATAAAAAGTATGTAAGTCAGTTAATCGCAATTAGCAAATCATGGGTGCGAAAATTAAGAGAACACCATTTTGGTTTTTTTATATAATTCACACAAGTTTTTCCAATGCATGAACTGATTCTTCCTTAAAATACTCTTTTAAGAGAAATTACTGTAGCATATCTCACACAAAACTTTTCTCCCTAGTATGTACTGAAAGGTGTTTGCTTAGTGTATAAATCCGAGAGAATTTTTTGTTGCATATCTCACATACAAAAGCTTTCTCACTAGTATGAATTAACAGATGCTTACTTAATGTATCCTTCAGAGCGAATTTCTTGTTGCATATTTCACACATAAAAGGTTTTTCAAGTATGAATTAAGAGGTGTTTGCTTAACTGAGATTGCCGAGAGAATTTCTTGTTGCATATCTCACAAACAAAATGTTTTTCACCAGAATGAATTAACAGATGAATGCTTAAAATATCCTTTCGAGCGAATTTCTTGTTGCATATTTCACATGCAAAAGGTTTCTCACCAGTATGAATTAGCAAATGTCTTCTTAAATGATTCTTTAGAGTGAATTTCATGTTGCATACGTCACACTCAAAAGATTTCTTTCCAGAATGAATTAGCAGGTGTGAGTTTAAATTACTCTTATGAGAGAATTTCTTGTTGCATATTTCACACACAAAAGGTTTATCACCAGTATGAATTAACAGATGTTTTCTTAAACTGCCCTTTTCAGAAAATTTCTTGTTGCAGATTTCACACACAAAAGGTTTCTCACCAGTATGAATTAAGTGATGCTTGCTTAAATTATCCTTTAGAGCGAATTTCTTGTTGCATATTTCGCACACAAAAGGTTTCAGACCAGTATGAATTAACAGATGTGTATTTAAATTACTCTTCTGAGAAAATTTCTTGTTGCATATCTCACAGACAAAAGGTTTCTCACCAGTATGGATTAAGAGATGATTGTTTAAATGAAGTTTTCTCGAAAATTCTTTGCTGCATACCTCACAAACAAACATATTTTTTTGCTGCGATTCAGAACCTGCTTTTCCTAAAACTTCTTGTAAAGAAATATTTTACTGCATATTTCCCACTTTAAAAACAGTTTTGAGTGATGTGATGTGTATCTACATTCATGGTTTTTTGCATCTACAATAAATATAAGGAACACAATCTATCACCTTTTAAGATTCATGAAAAAGAAATTTATAAAAAATAAACTTATTATGTAATATTAAATTAATGCAGAAAACTGAATTGAAATATACTCCCAAATACTTGATGTTTGCAGAACTATGTCGTGCCAGATTAATTTTCTAATTACAAAGAGATTTAATCAAAAAGAAAATATTATTAATAAAAATTTAAAATAGATGTTATAAATGAAGAATAAATCAAACATTTATAAACAAAAGACTTATAAATAAAAGTATTTTTTAAAATATTTAAATGAAAAATAAAGCAAACTTACGATGAAACTTTTATAATTTCATATCGTCTATGAAAATAATGATACATTGTATAAGCAATGTGGATAAAATAATTTATTTTTACCGTAAGGTGCATTATAATATCCAGAATTATTTCATCAAAATTCCTTCAGATTTTAAAAGAACATAAACGGTTTATTCAAGAAATCATTTAGCATTATCAATCCAATTCGCATTGCATTGCAATAATTTAATTATGTTTAAAGCCATATATCAGGGTTGTTTGGTTAAAACCACGCTGGTTTAAACCGTGGTTAAAACCATAATTTAAACCAAGTGGTTTTTTTTTAAAAAAACCATGCTGTTTTTTTTTTCATTTGGATTTTTTTAATGTTTTCATGTATTTTATGCATTATTAAATTATCCAAAATCCACGTTATGCGGAAGCTACAAGCACAGTCTTTCTTTTTTTGCTTTTTTTAAAAAGACATTAATAAATTTTTAAAGTGACACACTTTTAATCCGCCCAACTTTTCTTACTAGCTATAAATCTACACAGTAAATTAATTTTTTTTAATGTGAGCTATGGAGGAAAAAAAAAGCTGTTTGTTTTGCTTCTTCTTTAACCCTTTTATTTTTAAAAAATAGCCTAAGATACAATTTTACCATTTAAATTGCATCATATATCAAAGCAATAATGATGACATAACATAAGTCATTCTCCCCATTGGTTTACTTTGTTCTCTATGCTAATGAACGAATAATTGTAAATTTTCTCTGTTCTGTACCTATTGGTTTTAAACCTTTTGCTTTTCTTGCATAGGAGTTTTACTTTATGATTTTATACTGTTTGTGCTATATTTTACTTTGAGAAAGCTACTTATATATATTGAAGTAAAAGGATGTCTAAAACTAGAAAAAAGAAAGACATAATCTGGTAGGAAAATAGAAATACACCAAGAACAGGCTCGAGAGCCAAATGTATAAATTGCATGCAATGCAAATGCTGTCAAATTAGTTCTCCCTTATTATATTTGATGGAATTGTTTTTCAAGATGCCTCAGATGTTTGCCTTAAAATTTGTGATGAAAATAAGAATGTTAATGATAAAAATATTCAAAAGTTTCTATCTATGTCTAATTTTAGTCTAAAAAGAAATTTTGAAGATATGTTTGAATTGTTAAACCCTATTGCAGTTGCCCTGGATAATATCTAAAGTAATAATTGTTCCATTGTTGATGTAGTTTATATTTGGAAAAATCCTCAAAAAATATTAAGAGAAAAAAGATAAGTAAAGAAGTCCCGCAGTGTTTTGAGTCCAGGTATAAAATGGCTCTAACACCCATGCATGCTTGATATCATGGTACAGTCAAAGTGGTCTGACCAAGAAAAAAAAGGATGCATTAAATTTTGCAAAACTAGAATATCCATATAACTTTAGCTTGCACTGATAGTAAATTTTATGCCAATCTTCACCTTTTGAAAAACATTTTTTTTTAGCAGAATGCAGTAAAGGAAGTTACCCCATATAAAATAAAGAAGAGTCAGCAAATTCAAATCAAGAAATTTAATAGCTCCGTCTTTACTGAAGTTGTACAACTTATAAGAGCAAAAGCCTATTCAGTGAGTGTTGAAACAATATTTTCAACATTTGGACTGATATAGACAAATATACCAAATAAATTGGGATTAGAAAAGGCCTCAAAACTTGTCTTTTTATTTTAAGCTTTTAATTAAAATTAAATAAATAGCATTGTTTTTTTAAAGAAATTGTTTACCTAAATATATTTAACTAGGAAAAATAAAGTTTGTATTAAAAAAAAAGAAGAAAAATAGTAATTTTTCAAAGCATATGTCTCAATATGTATAAATATCACATTCATTGATAAATCAAGTATGTCGATACACATGTGATTTATTTTAGCATTAAAAAATGCATATTGATTTTTTTTATTTAAATAAATATATATATAGTAAAAGATTAATAATCATTTGTTGATGTTGATATTATTGATACAGTAAATGATTTCTAAATTAAGCACAGGAAAATGTTTTCTATTTTTGCCTATTTTTTGTTGATTTAGTGAAATATATTTGTTTATCCTTCATTATGTTCTACATAATAAGTATTTCTTTAATTATTATCTAAAGGCTAATATGAGTATACTAATAAATTAGTAGTTCAACATTTTTAAACAATAAATATTTCCCTAAAGAAAGCTAAACTTATAGGTAATTTAATTATAATTTTATATGCTTTAATTATTTAATTATATAAAAAAATTAAGTACCAATTTGAATGTTTAACATTAATTACAAAAGAAAAATCATGACTTTCTAAAACTCAATTTTTTTTTCTTGCAAATGCTTTTTAAGTAATGATGGGAAAAAAACCCGGTTTAAACCAAAAAAACCTGGTTTAAACCAAAAAAACCCGGTTTTTTGGGTTTTTTCAAAAAAACCGGTTTTTATACCAACCCTGCCATATATAACAGATTAAAAATGAAACGAAATACGTTTTCTTAAGTTTTAAAATACAGTTTTTGGATACATTTATAAATCTGTCTATGCAAATTGGATTATAAAATGTGTGAAAAGTATCATGAAACAGATTTAAACAAGAGCATCCTATAACACAGTCTGTAGGGAATACAATAATAAATGGGGAACTTAAAATGGGAAAAAAAAAGATTTTATTCAGAAACAAATCAATCAAGATGTTCAGTATGTTTAATAAAAATTATCAAATGAAAAAAAATTAACATTAATGATGTTGCTGCTTATTTGTTTAAAAGCAACATAAAAATACCTTTTTTAAGAGCAAGATTGTAGTATTTTATATGAAAGAGCAGAAACAAATTCTGAATACATAATAGTGACTTTATATACTGGGTATATAAAGCTTCAAACTGCATTATACATAGTAATTTAAATCAGTGTAACATTAAGTTGGACTCGTATATCTTATGTTAAAAACTTCTTGTACCACCAGATCATTACTAAAATTGTGGCATTTTCATAGCTAGATCCTTTCACAACAAACACCACCCTTGTACACATCATTCCATTAAACGTTATATCATTTAATTAAAGTGGATATTAAAAAGAAAATTACACTAATTTATTACATAAGTTCTTACTATGTTACTCCTACCACTCATAATATTCAAATAACTTTCAATTTCTATCATAAATAATAATTGTTTGTACTGTACAGTAAAGTAAAAGGTACTTTCGCCCAGCGCCGGGAGAAAGAGGAAATTTTCATATTTATTGGTTTTAAAATGTTGGTTTTAAATTAATTTTAATCAAACTTTAAGAAGCTAAAATGAGAAGAACCCAATAAGAGATTATTTGTCAATACTGAATTTGTAAGAGAGTTACACCAAACTAGTAAGCTATGGTCAAGTTGGCAACATTTATAGTTCTTTCTTTTAGTTGCCAAATTAGGCGACATTTAATCAAGTGTCACCAAGATTGGCAAGGATTCGTAGCTAACAGATATTGATAATAGTTAAGCATTGCGTGTCAATATATGGTGCAAATGGCCACTATTTTCGAACAAGATGGTGGATGAAGCTGGACAACAAAATTCGGCCGAGACATTGGTACATACTATACATTAGTGCTGTACCGAGTAGTACTTTGGCCAAGTAGCCGAGTACCGAGTACTCGGCCACTGACTACTCGGCCGAGTACCGAGTACCGAATAGTTGTATAATAAGAAAATAAAACACTGATGTGCGCATAATGTGAGCTTAGGTGTACATATGTATAAATATACCTGTGTACACATATCTATACCTGTGTGTACATATAAATATAATATACATATATAATATAAATAAATTAACTCATTAAATTTGAAATTTATTTGTGTACCTTTTAAAGACAATTTTTGACAGTTCAAAACTAATAAAAAAGGACACTTGATACATGACAAATACAGTTATTAACTAATAAAAAATTTAAACATTCTTTAACCCTCCAATTTATTCGAACCATTGAAATCTGCCTATCAAAAATAAAAATGTTTATTGGTTACTATAACAATTCATTGAATAATGCAAACATTTCATATTTATTTTGTAACTGTCTGTACCTTATTTTCTTTTTATTAAAAAAATATATTGGCTTTGCAGTTTCTTTTCATTTTTCACGTATACAGATTATATTATGTTATTTTAAATTTATTATTTTTTTAAATATCTCAGCAAAAAACTAACCTTTTTCAATGAAAATTATAAATGTGTAAATTAAGATTGCCTTAAAAAGCAAGCTCTAAATTTTATGAGTTTATATGATCTAGATCTTGAAAATCCACCAAAGAAACAAAAAATAAATATGAGAATGCTAATGTCGACGAACCAAAAGAGAAAATGCTAGCAAAAAGTTCATCTATTTTCTGGAAATGTTTTGAGGAAATTGTGAATGAACAAAAAGATTGTTCCACTAGTACTAGTTTAAAATCACCGCATGAAGAATTGGTACAAAAAGAGATACAGGCTTTCTTAACAGAAGACATGTAAAACTGACATTCCATTTACATGGTGAGGGGAAAAAAAACTTTTCCGATTATGTGCAACCTTGCAAAAAACTCTTATATGCACCATCAAGAACTGTTTATTCTGAACGTAATAGAGGCCGGCCAAATTTATAGTAGTAAAAGAAATGCCCTGTCTACTGATAATGTAGAACGTTTGGTGTTTTTGCACCATACTTTGAAATACAGTAGACTCCCTCAAATCTGCACTCCGAAAATATGCACTCTCTAAAATATGCACATAATTTATGGATGTAAACAATGAAATATTCAGTTCAGATATAAATGAGAAATTTGACTTTTTTACTTTTATATCAATTCGACTTTTTTAAATTTGTAATTTTTGTTAAGGTTATTGAATTCATGATTTTTCATGAAGAAAGAATAATTTATTTTTGAAAAAAAAATAGAAATAGTGTTGATATCATTGGAAATCACAATCTTACCAAATATATTTATGTATTAATGAAGCTTTTTCAGTTATTAAGTCTGGCTAAATCTTAAATAAAGCTTCTTCATTTTATCATCCTGATGTGAATTAGTAATGTACCTTTATGAGGCAAGTTTCATTGAATGATTTAGGAAAAATACATTTAATCTTTATAATAAACATTTAATTTCACATTGTTGATTATGAACTTCACCTTTGCTTATAGTACTTTTATAATTTAAAAAATTATCTAAATTTTTATTATTTCAGTTTATTACTTATTTTAATATTTTAGTATAGAGTAAGGTACTTTTATAGTACATTATACTTTTGATTTCATTATTAATTACATTCAAATTACTGCTGAAAATATATAAACAAAGCAATGACCAGAAATTCACAAAATTCTAAAATACGCACAACCTCTGGTTCGAAGCTATGCGGATTTGAGGGAGTCTACTGTATAATAAATTTAATTATTAATTTTTTATTGCATTTGTTGTATTTTCAGTTTCTTTATCCAAAATAAGACTTTTCTGTTTTCCTATATATAAAAAAGTATTTTTATTTGTATAAATGTGAAATTTTTTTAGGGATTTTGTTCTTAAATTTTTTTATATTTTGCAGACATATTGTTAAATACAGAGTAAATAGTTTTAAGAATTACTACTTATATTATACATTGGTATTTGAATAACTTTTTACAGATCAGTTATAAATTCATATGCTTAAAAAATGAAATTTTTACAACTACTCGGTATTGGCCGAGTACTCGGCCAAAATTTGGCCGAATACCGAGTACTCGGCAAATTGGCCGAGTAGGCCGAATACCGAGTATTTACCGAGTACTCGGTACGGCTCTACTATACATACAATCAATCTCATCCAAATCAATTTATAACAAGTTGGAAATTGCACGTGAAGCGTAGCAAATTAGGTGCGTTCGTACGATAACGAAGTTTTGAAAATATTACTTTCATATATCAATCTCATAAAATTGTAAATAGTGAATTACAATTAAAACGCTCATCAAACAATGTTCTCTCTATACCATTATGTAATGGAATACTTTTGTGTGGCCTTGTAAATCAATAACAAATGTTCTTTGCACCACAAATTATGTAAGATGTATATTATAATATGTACTTTATAGTTCCATATAAATTTTATTAAGTTCGCATGAGTGTAACACGATTAAAATGCATTTGAAACATTTTTTCCCATTGACCGTAATGTAATGGAATACTTTTGATTGTCCATGTAATTGATCTATACATCCGATTTTCATAAAATTTGAAATAACTCGAAAAAATTATGTAATAATTATGTATTTTAAATTTCAAACGTATAGAATATATTTGAAACTTTTTCCCCATTGACCATAATGTAAATGAAAACTTTTGATTGCCCCTGTAATTGATCTATGCACAAGATTATCAAAAAATTTGAAATAACTCGACAGAATTATATAATAATTGCGTATTTTAAATTTCAAACGATTAAAATGCATTTGAAACTTTTTTCCCCATTGACCGTAATGTAATGGAATACTTTTGATTGCCCCTGTAATTGATCTACGCATCCGAGTTCCATAAAATTTGAAATGACTCGACAAAATTATGTAATAATTATGTATTTTAAATTTCAAACGATTCGGTTGGGTAGTTTTTGCGTTGTTATATGCGGACAGACGGACGGACAGACAGACGGACAGACGGACGGACTGAACGACCACTATAGGTGCTACGTATTATATAATTACGAACGCACCTAAAAACGAGAATTACAAAACGACTTAATTCAGATTGTTTCAAAATGTCTGCCATCATAGAAATTTAACCTTCAATATCTCAGTCATTTTTTAAGATAAAGACAAAACAAAATAACCTTCGAAAGCCTTAAAAACTCTCGAGAAAAAAATCTTTTAATTTTTAACTTATTTGCACCACTTTTTAAATTTAAAACGAATTCAAATGGACGCCTTTTGAAACAAGATGGCAGATGAGGATGATCAAGGAATACAGTCGAGAAATTGTTATGTACTATGGATACAATAAATGTCATCCAAATAAGTGAATAATATGAGAGTTATAGTATGACATACATCAGATAAGTGTTTACACCATATATATCTGATCATATATATGATGATCTATATACATTGCTCAAAACAATTAAAGGATATTTGAAGTTTTATGTAAAATAAAGATATAAACGAATTTTTTTTGCCGAAAATAGAAGAAGAGAATCACAAATGCAAATTTTTCTGGTTTTCAAACTGTGGAGTATGCAAATTTTGAGTTCGATGTCAAAAATGTCGCTTCAGCGGTAGCGAATGAAATTTGACTTTCAACTGGATAAAAGAGAATGAAGACAAGGATGATCGCCATTCAGTGATTGCTTTGTTTCGATGAGTACGATGTCTCAGCGAAGTCATTTGACAGATTCAGAATCTTGGAGAATTGTTGGTAGGTTAGAAGGGTGCCAAACTCAAGCCGAAGTAGCGCAAGCCATTGGAGTGTCACAAAGTGTCATTTTCAGGATCTGGAATCGTTTTTTGGAGAGTGGATGTGCAGGCCGAAGACCAGAGCAAGGTCGTAGACGGGCAACAACGCCCAATGAAGATCGGTATTTAGCGTTAACAGCTCGGAGGCACCGAAACATGAACGCTACTCTTCTCCAACAACACTTTCGCTCGGCTACAGGCACCACGATTTCAACTCAGACTGTCCGAAACCGGCTCCATGCTGTAGGTCTATATGCTCGCCGACCGATGGTATGTGTTAGATTAACATCAAGGAATCGTTGCGACCGCAGTAAGTGGGCAACCGAGCATGTCAACTGGAAGAGAAATGAATGGAGCAATATTCTGTTTTCTGACGAGTCCCGTTTTTCTGTGCATCCGGATAATAGGCGTATTTTCATCTGCAGGGACCGTGGCAGTAGGAATAATCCTGCGTTCGTTTCACGAAAGTGTCAGATTTGGCGGTGGAGGAGTGTTGGTGTATGGTGGCATCTCCATTGACGGGTGCACTGACCTCTACATCATTCGAGATAGAGCTCTTACTGGTCGTCGATATAGGGATGAGATCCTCAGACATATTGTAGTCCCTTATGCTGCAGCAATCGGAGATAACTTCATTTTAATGGACGATAACTGCAGGCCACATCGTGCAAACCTGGTATAGGATTTTCTTTTCGAGGAAGAGATTGTTCGAATGGAATGGCCAGCGTGTTCTCCAAACATGAATCCAATCGAGCACGTTTGGGACGCTCTAGGAAGACGAGTTTCTGGCCGCCAACAACCCCCACAAACTCTCCAAGAACTGGAAAGAGCTCTTCTGGAAGAGTGGGACAGAATACCCCAACTCGTCATTAACAGCCTCATTGAGTCCATGCCTCAAAGGTGTTCAACGTTGCTGGCCGCTACTGAAAATGATTTTCTTTGAAGAAAACACCTTTTCTTATTCTTTTTTTCTCATATGCACAAATTGTGTTTTTTTCCTTTTGTACACAAATGCGCAATAAAATCCTTTTTTTCTGCCAAATATGTGTAATTTATTCTCATATAACCTACTATGTTTGTCGACCATGTATCAATCAGCTAAAAAGTTTCCCAGATACAAAATCCACCTAAAACTGCAATATCCTTTAATTGTTTTGAGCAGTGTATACCGAGGTGATATGAAAGTTGACCAGACACTTGCGATTTTTGACATTTTGTTAAATATCTCGAAAAAATATTATCTCGATATTCCAGATGAGTGATCAGAATAGTACAGGTTATGTACTTCCGTGAAAATTTTTCCCTCGAAACTCCACAGGGAACTATCAACAAATTGAAAGAGAATAAATATCTTTTGAATATTCCTGTCAAAACTAATGTAGCAAAAAACGTTCAAACTGTAGATTATAATTAAGAGCTTATTGCAATAAACTGTGATCATTTTTATGAGCATAGCATAGAATGCTTGTAGAAAAATCAAGATTTTCATAAAAATAGTTCCAAACATTCCCACTTTTTTTGCTTATAATTTGCAAAGTTCTTTATATAAATAATTGTTCTTTTCAGAAAATATGACAAATAACATTATACATAATACACAATAGTCAAAATTAAAAAATAAATGAATTACATGAAAAATGAGCAGATCTATTAAATAATTGTTCACTGTGCATGCATGTATGCTATCAAAACTTCATTTAAACATTGTGTCAGCTAAATGTATAAAAAAAACTTTTGTGAAAGTCTCAAAAACATAGCTTGAAATTTCTGAAAATTATCGTCGATAGAATAAGCTCAAAATCCATTGTTTCCAAAATGAGGGAAAAAAATGAGGGGTTGTATCCAAATATAGTAGTACATTCGGTATTGTGTATTCTATTTTGACACTAATCAATGGAAATATGGTTCATCTCCATTCTTTTTGGGAACAAAGGATTTTCAGCTTATTCTATCAAGGATATTTTTTAGAATTTTCAAGATATGTTTTCGAGACTTGCACAAATGTTGTTCTATACATTAAGCTAATACATTATATAAATTACATTTTGATTACTTTCATGCATTTGCAGGGAAAAATTAATTAGTAAACCTATTCATTATTCTTACAGTTTTTACTTTTATTTTTTAATTTTGATTGCAAGATATTGTGTACAATGTTGTTTGTCATATCTTCTGAAAATATCATTTTTTATATTAAGAATTTCGCAAATTATAAGCAAAAACTTGGCAAAATTTGGAACCTTTTTCATGAAAACCTTAATTTCTCTACAATTATACATTCTATTCTAATGAAAATTAGCGCACTTTATTACAATAAGCCACTTAGTAATCATAATCTACAGTTTAAACACTTTTGCTACATTACTTTTGACAGGATTATCCAAAAGATATTCATTCTTTTTCAAACTTTTGTTGGTCTCGTAAGAGGTTTCGGGAAAATTTCTTCAAGGTAATATATGACCTCTATTACTCTGTTTATACACTAAGAATTTCAGGATGTTTCTTCACATATTTTTCTGGATGGTTAAAAAAATCTCAAAAATGGCAAGTGGCCGGTTACCTTTGTCTCTATAGTGTGTGTGTAAAAATAAATAAATATATATATATATATATATATATATATATACAGCAGACCCGCTCAAATGCATACAGCTTGGGACCAGAGGTTGTGCGGATTTTAGAATTTTGCGGATTTCTGGGCATTGCTTTGTTTACATTCTTTAAATAGTAATTTCGACATAATTAATAATATAGTCGAAACTATTATGAATGTTTAAAATATAATAAAATATTAAAATAAGTAATAAACTAATAAAAATTTAGATAATTTTTAAATGGTTAAAATATTAAATGCAAAAGTCAAATTAATAATAAATAATGTATGATTAAGTATTCATTATAAAGATTAAATGTATTTTTTCTTAAATTATTCAATTAAACTTCCTTTATAAAGATATACCGGGTGATCCAAAAGTCAGGACGAACTTTAAAAATGAATAACTCGAAAACGAATCAAGATACAAAGATACGGTTTGCACCAAATGGATGGAAAAGAAACCGGATTTTGTGTGACAACAAAAAAATATTGTTCTATTGGCGACCAACGGCATCACTAGCAGCATTGAAAGATGCCATCCGCCAAAACGTGTCTGCCATAAAGCAAGAAATGCTACTAAATGCTGTGAACGGTGTAGTGCCTAGTCTCACAGCTGCACTTATGAATGAGGGACAGCACATTGAACATTTTCTGTTGTACTAATTAACTGTAACTAAGCTGACTTGGAAATTGTCAACATTTTTTCATTTGCAAATCATCTTTTGGTGCAAAAAGCACTACCGTGTCATTTTTTGGATGTCAACGGCAAACTATTTTTTTCGTTGTCACACAAAATCTGGTTTCTTTTCCATCCATTTGGTGCAAACCGTATCTTTGTATCTTGATTCGTTTTCGAGTTATTCATTTTTAAAGTTCGTCCTGACTTTTGGATCACCCGGTATATTACTATTTCACAACAAAATCATAAGATAAGGAAGATTTATTTCAGGTTCAGCTAAACTTAATAACCTATAAAGCTTGATTAATACATAATTACAGTTGGTAAGAAAATTGTGATTATGAATAATATCAGCAGAATCTTGAGTTTTTTAGAAAAATGAAATGAAATTTTCCCTCATGAAAAAACAAGAATTCAATAGTAATAACAAAAATTACAAATTAAAATATACATAAAACTGATATAAAACTAAAAAAGTCAAATTTTGTTGATATATTTGAACTGAATGTTTCATTATTTACATCTGTAAATCATGTGCGGATTTCAGAGAGTTGTGGATTTTAGGGTGTCTACTGTATATATATAGAAGTCAACATTTGGATGGAGAATGTCTTTGTGTATACAGGGTGATTCAGCTCGTCGGTGACAAACTTTAAGGATCGATAGAGCACACCTAGACGAACATTTTTGAATAGGGAATGTAGGGTCCCTGACGCGATGGTAAGGCGCTAGGCGCTTTCGAAAATTTGGGTGCCGAAATTCGAAACGTCATAAAAACTAGGGAAATGGTTAGATTTTCTTGCTTGTTGCGTCGAAATGATTCTGTTTGTTTAGACTTTCTTCAGTACCAATTTGATAAGCGTATCTCTTAAAACATGGATAGGGGGCGCTGCAGACTTTGGAGAGCTAGACAACAACTTTAAGCCCGTTATTTTGATAATTTAACACATGCTCGCCAAAGTTTATACTCTAACTTAAAGTTTGAACCCAAAAGTAGAGCCCTGCAAAAAGCGTAAGAGCCGGAATAAAATGTCAAAGTACAGGGTGGTCGAAACTCGAAGGCTCCTAAGAGATAAACAAACAGATTTCTTGACTTATGGCATGCATTTTCATGATTCTGTTTGCTGGGGCTCTCTGAAACTCAGTTGAACGGTACAAAAAGAAACATCGATAGGGGGCGCTTTGGGCAAAAAACATAATTCGTTGACATTTCGGACGCTAACTGGAAACGGGGCGTTACGATCAGTTAGAAACAAAACAAGAGAGTAATTTACTTATCATAAGAAGCTATTAAAACTGCAGTTTGTTTGTTTTTTTTAACAAACATAGCTGGTTTCAATCATGCACAATGCGCGCAATAAAATTTACATAAGGTGCTTTTTGCTGATTTATGCTAAAGATATCGTACCATATCGATATGCAAAAGATACGTAATGCGTAGACGACAACGCGAGATGACGTAGTTGTATGCGCAGACACGTCTTTTGAACGTGCGGTACCTACTTAAGCTTCGGGTTACTTGTCTGCAGATCGGTAGTAGGATGGAACGGTACACAAACTCTGAATTGGCTGACATGCATTTGGCGTATGGCGCTGCTGGTTGTAATGGACGAGCCGCTCAGCGGTTGTACGCCGAGCGTTACCCCAACAGGCAAATCCCCTGCCATGCCTTCTTCGCTCGAGTACACCAGAGGTTGTCCACAACGGGATCTTTCGACGGAGGCAGGCCTGAACGGGAGCGATCAGTGAGCACCCCCGACAACGAAGAGGCTGTGCTTAACCTGGTTGAGGACAACCCAGGTCTTAGCACGAGAGATATCGCCAGACATGTTGGCATTTCGCAAGCAACTGCGTGGCGCATCTTACGTTCCCGGAATCTGCACCCCTACCACATCCAGCGGGTGCAGTTGCTCAGAGAGCAGGATTTTGGCCCTCGAGTGGAATTCTCAAGATGGTACTTGGCGATGAGATCCAGGGATCCCCGTTTTGTAAACAGCATTTTGTTTACGGACGAGTCCACCTTCAGCCGGGAGGGAATGTGGAACGCCCACAACAGTCATGTGTGGTGTGATGAAAATCCACATGAAACCAGAAGCCGAGCAGCCCAGGAGCGTTTCTCAGTAAATGTGTGGGCCGGCATTCTGGGGGATTGCCTCATTGGCCCTTATTTGTTACCTGAACGGCTGACAGGTGGAAATTACCTGATTTTCCTGGATCAAGTGCTGCCGCAGCTTCTGGAGGAGGCGCACGTACCCGAAGGTTCGCGTCGCCAGATGTGGTTCCAGCACGATGGAGCTCCGGCCCATTACACGAACGACGTGCGTCTCCATCTAAACGCAAGGTATGGCCAGCGGTGGATCGGGCGTGGGGGTCCAGTTCACTGACCTGCCCGATCACCAGACCTCACCTGCTTGGATTTCTTCCTTTGGGGTTACCTGAAGGCCGAGGTATACCATACACCTGTCAGCAGTGCTGAAGAACTTGTGGCGCGCATTGTGGCAGCTGCAGGGCAGATCAGAGATACTCCTGGCATTGTTGGAAACACACACTCCTCAATGCGACGGAGGTGCGAAGCCTGCATCATGGCCCAAGGTCGAAATTTCGAGCATCTTCTGTAGTGTTATTTTTTGTAAATAAATTTCCAGTATCATTGATGTTTTTGGTCTAAATTTATTCAGAAGTGTTGAGCAGAGGTAGAAAATGTGTTTTCATTATTACTAACTGATCGTAGCGCCCCGTTTCCAGTTAGCGTCCGAAATGTCAACGAATTATGTTTTTTGCCCAAAGCGCCCCCTATCGATGTTTCTGTTTGTACCGTTCAACTGAGTTTCAGAGAGCCCCAGCAAACAGAATCATGAAAATGCATGCCATAAGTCAAGAAATCTGTTTGTTTATCTCTTAGGAGCCTTCGAGTTTCGACCACCCTGTACTTTGACATTTTATTCCGGCTCTTATGCTTTTTGCAGGGCTCTACTTTTGGGTTCAAACTTTAAGTTAGAGTATAAACTTTGGCGAGCATGTGTTAAATTATCAAAATAACGGGCTTAAAGTTGTTGTCTAGCTCTCCAAAGTCTGCAGCGCCCCCTATCCATGTTTTAAGAGATACGCTTATCAAATTGGTACTGAAGAAAGTCTAAACAAACAGAATCATTTCGACGCAACAAGCAAGAAAATCTAACCATTTCCCTAGTTTTTATGACGTTTCGAATTTCGGCACCCAAATTTTCGAAAGCGCCTAGCGCCTTACCATCGCGTCAGGGACCCTACATTCCCTATTCAAAAATGTTCGTCTAGGTGTGCTCTATCGATCCTTAAAGTTTGTCACCGACGAGCTGAATCACCCTGTATATAAATTAGTTCATAATTGGACGGTTGTGCGCCATTTTGAAACAAGATGGCGGATGAAACCAGCCAACGAACTTGGTCGAGACACTGGTATGTAGTACTATGGATACAACTAATCTCATCCAAAACAGTTAATAAATACACGAGTTATCACGTGACATACATCAGGCATATATGTATTACATAATGGTTATACAGGGTGATTCCAAAATTTTTTTACAATAAAAGAGGGGTGATAGTACACATCAAGACAAACAATATTAAATAGGAGATCAATGGTCCAAAACGTTTTCCTAAGGAAATAGCCGCCATTAACACTAGAATTACCGAGGCGGGTCATCCGTGACCCAAGATGTGGTCTTTCGCTCTTATCACTGTTGCTTTTCAAAGTAAAACTTTGAAACTGATTGACTTTTCCTAAATACTTAGTATAATGCCTTAGTACGAATTTAGTTGAGATCGGTCTAAATTTTTTTTATATAGACACCTTCATACCTAGAACTACCATGCTGGGTCATCGCTGACCCGAACAAAATAATTGCATTTTTCATTTATTTCAACAAGGATTTCAACTCTATTTTTTTTCAATAAGATATAATAAAAATAGTGTATGGATATGTTCCATACTTACATTTTATTAGAGGGAAAGGAATGTGCGTATGTACAGGCGCAGGGCAGGGAGGGGAGGGAGTGGGTCATGATCACATATCTGTTATGTATTTGGAAGGTAAATGTGTGAGTTTTTATGGTATTTCAAACTACTGTAAGGATGATGTAAATAATTGTTTTTTATGTTATACCTTAGAAAGTAACTAAAAACAATAATTTGCTTCTCATAAACCACATGGAGGAGAAAATTGTTTGTGGTATTTGACTTGTTTGTAGTATTTATAGTAATGGCACCACTACGAAGGTTCTTGAAAGAGAAAATTTTAAAACGGTAACGTGGATTGTCTTTAAAAGACATTAGTGAAGAAATTTAGTTTCGAATTTAATATTGTCATCATCTGATGATGCTGACAATCTTGACATAAATGACAAAACTATTTTTCTTAAAAATGACAATAAAATTGCATTGTTCAAATGCAATACATGTAGTAGCAAGCTGAATGAAAGTAGCCAAATAAATGCTGTGGGAAAAATTAAGAAACACAAATAAATTGTAAGAATTTTGCAGAAAATTAAAGATAAAAGAATTCACTTTTTAGAAATAATTCTAAAAAGTGAGAAAGACACAAATCTAAGTCCCTCTTCGAAACTATTTGGAACATCGAACTATATGGATGATAGAGCCTCAGTGTGCAATATCTTCTGACTTATGCAAAATTTGATTCAAGATCTAGTGGTCGTAAATGTTTCGGTAGTTTTTAAAGATACAACAGATTATACCATAAGTAAAAAAATCTTCTTGCTAAAATTATAATTAAAAGCATTGCAAAAGAACGTGAAGATATCCGTCCACGCACCAGCATTGAAATTTGAAACAAATAAAAAATGTTGTCACATAAAGCAATGCTAAGACAAAAAAAAACTAACACTGTTTGTGGAAACTGCTTATAACTTGTGTGTGCATTATGCACAGAAAAAAAGAAAAAGGAAAAAAGACCATGGCATTTTGTATGAATTGATTGGTCAGTAAACTGTATAAAACGTAAAAGTGTAAGTAAAAACAAATCACGAGATATTTAATTTTATTGTGCTTGAATATCTAATTGATCTATAGGAACATTATTACACAATTTAAATCGATAAATAATGTGTATATATATTATTAAAAAGGTATCAAATTCTCAAAGCATTTTTTTTAAAAATTAGAAATAAGAAATTTCTTTGTGGTATTTATTCTCTAAATTTCATTATTATGTAATAGCCTAAATGCTAGATTGTATTAATTACACAGGCCTACAAAAAAAAAAAATTTTTTTTTTGGTGCCTGAGATTTTACAACTGATTTTGGATATTTTTGTGACGCTGATTCCAAATATGCAATCAGTTTTACTCTATCAGCTCTACTTTTTTAGATATGCAAAGCGAACTAAAGATTTTTTAGAACTAAAGTGACCTTGAACACTTAAACTGACCTTATGATACATAGCCCTGTAACGACGCTCAAGGCGATTAGAAGGACGTTGAAATACCACAAAATCTTGAAAAAAAGAAATGTGCAAGCAAAACTGGAGATCTGCGCATCCTTATGATTTCGCGCAGCTCATCCATAAAGCCAAATGTAAAAGCCTCCAAGAGATAAGGTTAGTTTAAAAGTTCGCTCCATGGAAACAAAACTGGCTTTCTTTGACTTTCTAAAGTTTTTGAACTTTCCATGATATTTGTGTTTAAGGTAGAATTCGTATCAATTTAACGTAAAACTCGTAGTGTTGTAGATTGTTGTGTTTGCGTTGTAGAATGGAATTTAAATGAGTTCAAGTAGAAAAAGTTGTATAAATCATCCAGATAAGTTTTGCTACATATGCGGAGAATAAAAGTTGAAAGAACACAGAAAATATGTTACTGACTTTGTAAAGAGAACTTATCTTGTATACTTTGGGGTTAGACTTGGTGATCAGGATAAAATCTGCACACCGCAACAGGTCTGTAAAACTTGTACAGAGCATTTATGACAGTGAGCTGACGGAAGAGAATAAGTCTCAAATTCGGTTTACCAATGGTTTGGAGAAAACTCCAAAACCATTTCTATGACCATTATTTCTACCTAGCACTGGAATACTATTTGGATTAATCGAAACAATTGTAATAAGAAAACTTATCCTGATTTAGTGTCTTCAAGACCCCCACTTCCTCACTCAGAGGAACTACCGATCCCAACGTTTCATCAGCTACCAGAGCTTAGTGAGGATGAATATTGTCCTACTGATCATCTTTTAGATAGCTGTGAAGGTAACAGTGATTATGAGGAGACGTCATCAATGCCTAAATTTTTCAACCAGGTTGATTTAAATGATTTCAAAAGAGATTTCAATGTTTTAAAAGAAGCTTCTGAATTACTGGTTGGTTTCAAGATTAAAAGAAAAAAATTTATTAGAAAAAAGAGCCAAACTTACATTCTATCACACAAGACAAAATTGTATACTAACCTACTTCTCTTAAAAAAATAATCTTGTATTTTGTCATGAATTTAGAGGACTGTAAGAAAAATTGGTTCTTCCTAAATATTCTCCAGATGATTGTCCTTGGACAGCAAAGAAGTTACACAAAATACTATTGTTTTTCTATTTTTGGGATAGCAAGGATAAAACACACCACTAGATTAGAAAAGAGAGGTCTAAGAAAGATAACATGGATGTTGGAGAAAGGAATGTCATTAATAACACTTTAGTTGGGCTAAAGAAAATCATACTTTCTGCACTGCATATCAAGCTCTGTCCTATGAAGAAGTTTGTGTAAACTCTCCATAAGAACGGGTCATGATTTGCATATATAAGGTAAAAACACCCGAATTGAATTATGAAGATATTAAAGCAGGAATGTTTAACGGACAACAAATGAGACAACTGATTAAGGATCCTGCTTTCGTAAATTCAACGAATGAGGCTGAATAAAAAGCCTGGACTTTTTTTGTGGCAGTTCACAAAAACATTCCGGGCAAATGCAAAGGAGAAATCTATGTAGAACTGGTAAATGAAAAGCATAATAGTTTTAAATCTCTCGGGTGTACTAGAAGCATTAAAGTGCACTATTTACATTGTCACTTAGAGCATTTTCTTGGAAATAAAGAAGACACAAGTGATAAACATCCCGAAAGATTTCACCACAATATTAAGACTATGGAGGACCGCTACCAAAAAAGATGAGATATGCAAAGGGTTTCAGATTACAGTTTGAGTTTAAAAAGACACTGTTCTAAAATATATTCCAGAATGTCACGGAAAAGAAGCTTCCGAAGCATTCAATGAGTATCAGTTTCATCAGTGACTTTTTCTCTATTTTTGTGACTAAAAATATTTGTACAATATAATTAAAAAATTATTATTTCAATATGTGTATATCATAATAATAAAAACTAACATTTGTGTATTATAAAAAATAAAAATCCTGTATTTATTTTATTTTTACATGCATTTTATAATACATGGATTTACCTTAAAATAATGAAACATATATTTCACAAAAAGTTGTTTATCTTAAAAAACTGAGCTGATAGAGAAAAACTAATGCCATATTTGAATTCAGGACATCAAATTCATATAAAATCAGCTAAAAATACCCCGGCACCAAAACAGCTGTTGACCAGTGTTATTAATTAAAAATCATTGTATTAATCATCAATAATTATTGTGTGTCTTTATCTTCCATATAAAACAAGAATAGCGTCTTTGAAAGCCATGGGTCAGATGTGACCCACCCCGGTATTTCTAGGTATACAAGAAACGCGGTAATTCTAGTGTTAAAGTTTAGGGAACAAAAATTTCAAATAAACATAAAAAACGGAAAAATCGGTCGATTGATTTGCAGTTTTCACTAAAATTATTCTTTATGTCGGCATTTTCTTGAAATTAAATTATAAATATAAATTTCAAAAAATGCCGATAGAGGGCGCTTTAGACTTTGGAGTAACGAACAACTATTTTTCGCCGGTATTGTTTGCATCTCATTAAATATTTTCGTAAGCTTAGACACAAACTTAAATTTTGAGCTCAAAATCTGTAGTTGGGAGTGGTTAAGTAACACAAACTGAGCTGTGTTCAGAGGGTTCAAATTTCAATTGATTATAAAAAACGGATAAATTGGTCGATTGATTTGCGGTTTTCACTAAAACTATTCTTTATTTAGGTATTTTCGTGAAAATAAATTATAAGGATAAATTTCAAAAAATGCCGATAGAGGGCGCTTTAGACTTTGGAGTAACGAAACACTCTTTTTTGGCGTTATTTTTTGCATCTTATTAAATGCTTTCGTAAGCTTAGACTTGAACTTAAATTTTGAGCTCAAAATCTGAATAGCTGGGAGTCATTAAGTAGACAAACTTAGCTGTGTTCAGAGGGTTCAAATTTCAAATAATTGTACAAAACGGAAAAAATTGGTCGATTCGTTTGCGGTTTTTGCTAAAACTAATTTTTAAATAAGCAGTTTTCTTGATCAATCAGTGTTTTCTTGAAAATAATTTTTAAAGATAAATTTAAAAAAATACCGATAGAGGGCGCCTTAGACTTTGGAGTAGCGTACAACTATTTTTAACTGTTATTTTTTTAATCTCATTAAATGCTTTCAAATGCATAGACTTAACTTTTTGGCTGAAATTCTGAATCGTTGGGAGTATTTAAGTAGCGAAAAATTGAATTGTGTTCGAGGAGGAAAGAGGGTTAAATTTCAACTCCTGAACGCACTTCAGTTTGCGCTTTTTAACTCCTCATAACGATTCAGGATTTGAGCTCAAAATTTAAGTTTAAATCTAAGCTTCCGAGAACATTTAAAATGCTTTTGCAAGCATTTAATTAGAACCAAAAAATAATGGTTAAAATGAATTGTTGGTTACTCTGAAGTTTAAGGCGCCCTCTGACGGAATTTTTTGAGATTTATCTTTAAAAATTATTTTCAAGAAGATACTGACTTAAAGAATAGTTTTATTTTAAACCGCAAACGAATCGACCAATTTTTCCATTTTCTATAATTGCTTTAAATTTGAACCTCCCCCTCCCCCTTGAACACACTTCAGTTTGTGCTACTTAACAACTCCCTACTATTCAGATTTTGAGCTCAAAATTTAAGTTTAAGTCTAAGCTTCCGAAATGATTTAAAGAGATGAAAACAATTCTGCAAAAAATAGTTCTTCGTTACTCCAAAGTCTAAAGCGCCCTCTATCAGCATTTTTTGAAATTTATTTTCACGAAAATACCTAAATAAAGAATAGTTTTAGTGAAAACCGCTAATCAATCGACCAATTTTTCCTTTTATTTTTATCATTTGAAATTTGAACCCTCTGAACACAGCTCCGTTTGTGTTACTTAACCACTCCCAACTACAGATTTTGAGCTCAAAATTTAAGTTTGAGTGTAAACTTACGAAAACATTTAATAAGATGCAAAACATACCGGCAAAAAATGAGTCCGCTACTTTAAAGCGAAACCAGTCTACCTCGTAGGTTAGTTACCTCGATAAATTATGGCAGCTTGGGTACAGCAGAAGAATAGTAGGGTTGATAGGTACTGTTATGTATCACTATTTTGGCGTAAACTTATTTATATTTTTCTGTAAAATTTTAATAAATCGTTTTGATCCTAATCGACTGTTTTATTCGAATTCGAATAGATACAACCAAGATATGTTTACGTTTTTGTTTACATCTTCCGTATTGTTTTTGTTGTTGCATCTCATTTGATCTTATTTTGCATTTAATATATGAATTTAAAACTGATAAAATTTAGAATAAAACCAATATTTAATCACATAGATAATTATTAATTGTACTTTATTTATGCATTATATATATATTTTTTTAACTTTTTGAATATTTATGATAAAAATTTCTCCATGCTCTTAATAGAATGTGACACAATTTAATACCACCAAAAACTTTTATCAAATCATAATATATGTATTTTTTTTATTCAAAAAGTTGCTTATTTGTGGAACTGCTTATATAAAATAGGAATTGCAGAAAGTGAACTATTTAAAAATACAATTTTCAAAGTGAACAAACCGAAAATTTTATATGAAATTTTATACTACACAATTTAACGCGCTTGCCTTTTATATGTTTTTTCTTTTTCAAATTTTTATTCTTGAATTTCTGTGATGTGTTAAAGATGCAACATAGTAGTAAAAAATTATCACTTTACCCCTAAGTATAGAGAAAAATTAATTTCTTTATGTGATTTTTTGCAGTTCTATGATAATTATGCTAATCCACATAAAAAACAAATCTGTCCATTTCTGAGTTCTGTCATTTTATACCACTTTCCGTTATTTCTATATATTAGGGCAGAGTGGGTTATAGTAAACAACCCCTTTTATTTGTTTTTAAATTTTTAAAGATTTTCTTTTGCTAGTTCATTACAGCACTGGATTGATTACATTTAACATATTGCTAGCTCAGAATTAGCCATTTTATCCTCACTCATTACTTTTAGCTTCTAAATGTATAATTGTTCAATAAAATGTGGTCCATCTTGCAAAGAGATCACACTAAATCGTTTTATCAACAAACTGCTTTTTAATTTTTGGACTTTAATCTGAATGTGAATCAAGAGAAAATCCCTAATTGTTCCAGAATATGCACATGACTGGCACTTGACCATTCAACGAGTTCAGAGATTAAAAAAAGAAAACAGGCCAGTTAAAAGAAATCTATTTTGTATTTAAAATTTTGTTTTACAAAAAATAAAATTGCCCTAATAAATCATACAGTTTTTTTTTTTTTTTTTTTTTTTTTTTTTTTTTTTTTTTTAAATAAAGCAAATTGTTTCTATTTTGAATTAGGTGATCTTCAACTGAAAGTAAGAAAACGCATTTTCAGATTATTTTTTATTAAATTTTCATGTTAAGTGCAATATGTTTCAGTTTCTTATTTATATTATGGTTGAAAATAGTTATTATCCACAGTAAGTTGATTATTTTGAAAATATCATTTCATGATACTTATAAACCCTGAAAAAATTAAGATGCATGTTTTGGAGCACCAGTTATAAAGCAATACAGCTGGGGTGTAGTCATAAAAACAACAGAGGATATACACTCTAAGCAGAGGGTATACCCTAAAGTGTGTATACTATAGTATGTAGTGTGTATACTATATCTTGAGAAACAGAGGGTATATGGAATTCCTTTATACCATCCAGAAGGTATACGGACTACACTCTCCACTACATTCCTGCAATACAGTAGACTCCCTCAAATCTGTACAGCTTGGAACCAGAGCTTGTACAGATTTCTGTCGTTGCTTTGTTTAAAATTTTTAATCCATCATTTGAATGTAAATAATGCAATTAAAATTATGATAAATGCTTGCAATATCATAAAATTTTAAGATATTCAAGAAAGGTTGTAAATTAAAATAAAAAATAAGATAATTTTAAAAATTATTAAAAATAAAGGTCAAAGAAAGAAAGTATAGTTTCCCTTAAAAGGTAAAAAATATATTAAAAAAACTCTTCCTATAAAAATCCCCCTTAATGCATGTATCTACCTTCAAACTGCTGTTTTTACAAAAAATTTTGCTTTTTCTTTTATGATTTAAAATTCAAGTTAAAATATTCAGGACTCTAAAAATTGCTTTACTTTTGGTTAAGTGACAATTATACAGTCGAACCTCTATATAACGAAACTCCATACATCGAATTTCTCCATATAACGAATTTTTAGTAAGAACGGTCCCCTTTTTGCATGATTACATTAAAAACAGACTCTATATAGCGAAATATCTATCTCCATACAACGAATTTTTTCATAAATTGATCTTAATTTATTCAGTTTTAAAAAAGCTTCGAAATCATATGGAATCAATTTTCCATCACTTATTTTTGATTTATCGTTCAGTGGAGAGGTTTTTTATTTTATTTTTTTATAAATATTACTTCTCTCCTTATTTTTTAAATCTAACAAGTTCATCCCACCTCCCACACACCTTTCAACATCTTCTCAAAACACAGTCAATTGAATTTTTACACATATAAGAGAGGAATCAATGAGAGCACATAAGAGAGACCTTCAAATGGAGGAAAATATCAACTACAATTTTTCATTCCTTGCTAAAATTTGAGAATTTTTTTTGAGAGCGTAACAATTGTAATTTTAAAATCAAAACAACAAAAAATTACAGATTTCGTCCTCTGAAATTTATGTAAGTCTTCCTTATTTGATTTTCATTAAGCTTTCAAATAAATGTCTTTTCTCTTTTTTGAAACTGCTTAAATAAGTAAGAAATAAAATGTTAGGTTAATATATACTTTTAAACATTTCAAATTCTTAATTAACAAGATCAAAAATAATATTTGTTCAAAATTTACACATTAAATACTATTTTTAACATCATACTCTATACATCGAATTTCTCTATATAACAAATTTTTTACTGGAACGATGGATTTCGTTTTATAGAGGCTCGACTGTATGCATAATTCAAAAATAAACCAGAAATGAATTTTCTGAAACCTGAAATGACCATTTAAATAAATACAGAAAGGTAAACAATACATATTATACAAATATATAATATACAATACATACAAAACTATATAAACACTTACAAATTTGGTGGATTTAAAAGTTGCAAATATGTAGATAATTCTCTGTACTGTATCAAAATCTTAATTTGCGTTTTCTGGAAAATTATATTTTTTATTGTCTATGCTGTATGAGAAACATAATTGCTTAAAAAGTTTTTAAAATATTGAAATGAAATTTGCTAATAAGTTTCTGTTCATACGTTGGTATGTTATAAAGCTAAATATAGCTTGTAAGTTTGTATATATTAATTTAAAAACTATTTTCATTGGAATTTTTTTTTTCATGTTTTGTGTATTAAGTTTGGTATATGTTAGTAAATTTAAGAAGTATTGCAATTCTTTTACTTAATAACACAAGTATGTGGATTGTTAATATGTTGTTGAAAAAAGAAGTGAGACACAGTAGACTTCCTCAAATCTGCACTGCTTGGGACCAGAGGTTGTGCGGATTTCTAGTCATTGCTTTGTTTACATTTTTTAAACAGTAATTTGAACGTGATTAACAATGAAATCAAATTATAATAAATGCTTACAATATAATGAAATATTAAAATAAATAATAAAAAATAGTAAAAATTTAGATAATTTTTAAAATGACATAAATATTAAAATCAATAAATATTAAAATTTAAATAACAATAATGTATAAATAAATATGTATTATAAAGATGAGATATATTTTTCCTATGGAACTTGTCTCATAAAGATACATTACTAATTCTCATTAAAATCAGTCAAATTTGGTCCCTACATCTAAACTGAATGTTTCATTGTTTACATCTATAAATTATGTGTAGATTTGAGGGAGTCTACTATATATTGAATAGATTTTATTATAGAAGGTTTGATATACGTAATTCTTTGTTAAAATTTTGCTAAATATTGCCTAAATTTGGAAAGTTAATTAAAATTTCATTAAAAATTTATTTGAGTTCATAGTTTTATTCCCTGTTTTACCGAAAAACAAAAATGTTTGATAAAAATTTCATGTTTTTCAAAAAAAAAAAAAAAAGTCCTGACAATAGACACATGTTTTTTAAAAAAGTAATTTTATATTTTAGAAATTATGGAGTGTATAGTTTTGATTTTAGCTAAATTTCATAAGAAATGGGGATGTAAGCACATACGGTGGTATATGCCGTATACCTTCTGGATTTTTTTAAGAAACACAATATACCCTTTGTTTCTCAAGAAAGCTAATAGTACATACAGGTACACTCTAGTATATACCCCCTGCCTTAAGTGTATCTGTCTGGGTTTTTTTATTTTTATTTTTTTAACGACTATATCACTGGTAAAAAATACTACCTATGCTGGAATTTCTGAAAAAAATTTGCAAGTCTAGGCCAATCATGTCAAATCACTCAAAAACACTCCCAGTTCGAAACTTATGTAAACATATATAACTTTTTTGAAGGACATAATGATTTCCAAAAATCTGCATAATTATCTTCCGAACTTCTCATAAAATTAAGGGGTAGAAAATCTCAATCAAGTTCATTAACCACAAATTCGGACCGGGGGGGGGTGGAAATAGGGAGAGGTTTTGTGAAAACAAAAGAAAAACATAATTTCTTAATTATAATACTTATCAAATCACTTTGCAATTATTATTGCTTCTTGAAAAGAGCAAAAACTTTATGTATAACAGATTTTTGATAAAATTAAAGATGTGCTCAAGGGAGAAAAAAATAGTGGATTAAAGAGAAAAAATCAGAATTTAATCAATTTTCAAGATATCAAATTCACTTAAACTTATATATCTTCTTAATACTATCTATAAATTTTATATTGACAAGTTTTTCATCCAACTCTTACCACAGAAAAAAAAAATAATAATGACATAAAAAAGGGGGGGGGGGTGAAGAAAAAACATTTATAACCTTACCAAATCAAAACATATCAAATCCACTTAAATTCATTATAAATCTTCTTAATATGTATTATCTACAACTTTTATATTAATAACTTGATCATAGCACACTCTGTTACAGTAAAAACAAGTTAAACAAGAAGAAAAATTATTAACATGATTCAGATCGTATATTAACATGATTCAGATCGTTTATTAACATGATTCAGATAAAATCAGCTCTTACAGAAAACTGAAATTAAAAAATCGACAAAAGTGGTCAGATAACATTGTTAAACTGGATTTATCTCTAACCTTGGTTTTGTTTTTGTTGGTTAAATTAGTACTCAACTTTGAATTCTACCTCCGTTTTTAACTGAACCAGCAGTGAGCATGTTCTGTCTCATATACAGTTATCTTTGTGAAATCCGTGATGTATAATCCACAATTATCTATTATCTGCTCTACATATTGTAATGTAAACAATGAAAATTGTCATTAACAGTTAAACACGTAAAGTCAAGTTTAGTACATATTTTTTTCTCCAAAAATTAATTTTTCAGTGCATAAATATTTAAATATAAATTGGATTTAAATATTTAAATTTCCTTGAGTAACAAAATTTTAGATCACAGCAAGAAGTAATGAGTGTTTATAAAGTACAGAAAAAATATGTTGACAAAAAAACATCACATTTAGAACCATCTTTTGATGCTCAATAATTATATGTAACTTTTATAAATTTCAGTAACATTTTGTGTTACAAAAAATTAAAAAAAAAAAAATTGAAAAGATGTGAGTATGTGAAAATTTGTATATGCGGAAATCTAACAACAAGATTTGTTTAAGGCTTTGCATTTGTTTGTAGCATATGATAAATATTTATGAAAAATGATGCTGCATGAAATACCACCATTTTCTAATAGTAATTTCTGGAAAAATCTTAAATTCTTGCTTTAAAGTGCCACCCCCTCTACTTACATTGCAGATACATTAGATAGGTTGCTTACCAGAGTTTTGCTCAAATATGCTTTTCTTAAAAAAGGAGTGCACAACCTGGTCGTGGAATTTGGAAATAACAGAATGCAAATTTGTTCAATTTAGGAAATCTAACTAGACAATCTGTTTTAAACTTACTGAGAGTTCATAATACATGATATAAATTTATAAGAAAGTATACCACATCAAATACCACTATTTTCCAATAGTGATTTCAGCAAATACATTACATTCTTGCTTTAAAGTGCCTTCCCTTTGACTAACATATATACAGAAAGGTTGTTCAGTGGAGTTTTGTTCAAATACAGTTTTGTTAAAAAGGGAGTGCATTCTTTGGTAGTAGAATTTGGAACTAACAGAACACAAATTTGTTACAATTAGGAAATCTATCAAGGCAGCCTGTTTGAAACTTTTAGATAATTTTTAACACATGATATAATTTTATAAAAAAACATGTCGCATAAAATACTACTATTTTTGAATAGCGATGTTTGCAAAAATCTTAAATTCTTGCTGTAAAGTGCCATGCTCTCGACTAATATATCATCAGACAGGTTTTTATAATGAAATTTCATTCAAATATAATTTTGTTAGGAATATAGTGCTCTTCCTGACAATGTGTGTGCAGCAGGCCTGCTATACTGTCCCCTAGGCAGTGAAGATCCGGTTCAAAATTCGTTTGTTTTCACATTTTATATGAATTCAAGGTTCCCGATGTAAAGATTCAGCAGTGCATGTACATCTGACCTGCTGTACAGTGCTGTAATGCAGTGGAAGCACAGTTTGAGATTCTACTTATCTAATGAACACTCAATACTAATTACCAGAGCCCGATCAAGCTGAAGTTGGGCCCAGGGCATGTTAAAAAGTTGGGCCCTCCTACCTACCCATTTTCGACGACACTTTCAGAAAAAAAGGTTTATTTGATAAGTTGACAAAGTTGTTTGGGTGAAAAGTGCCTAGTTTCTAAAAATTTTATTGAGTCATTCAGAATATTTAAATTTTACATTTCATATTTTATAAAACAATATTTTTGAAAATTATTTGATTAAGGAAAAAAAATCAGCCACATAATTAGTGGGCCCTTGAAATTGGTGGGCCCAGGGCCGAAGCCCCGGAGGCCCGTGCATTAATCAGGCCCTACTAATTACGGAGTTGCTCATCAAAATGATCCTATGTCTAAAATTTGATTGAAATCTAATGATTCGGCATTAAAAACCCATTTATCTAAATTAAGGGAAAAGAATAAGTCCCCGCCCTCTCGTAGACTTATCTAATGCGCCTCCCCCCCCCCCCCAAAAAAAAATAATCATGGCAGTGCCCTTTTTACAATGATTTTATATCTAAAATTTCAATGAAATCTGATAAAAGGGCATGAAGAACCAATTTATAGACATTAAGGGTAGGGGATTAGGAGCCGTTACCCCTCTTTGTGTTTTTCCAATAAACACCCTATATTAATCAAAGAGGCGCCTGATTAGAATGATCGTATATCTAAAATTTCAACGAAATCTGATAATTCCATATGAAAAACCCATTTATAAAATTAAGGAGAGAGGCATTAGCCCCCGTCCCCCCCTCTTATACTTATCAAATGACCTGCAAAAATTAAATAAGGAAATGTCTTATCATAATAAATCCAAATATGTAGCCAAATCATACCCAAAATTTCAAGTAAATTGGATATTTTTATCATGTTACATACATGTCTATACACACATAAAGAACGGATGGACACATAATCTTGGGCTTTGATAGTCTGTGAGCTAAATAAAAAAAAAATATTGCCCTGTTAAACTGATAGCATTGAGCTCATAGGCTACTCATACTAATTTATATTATAGCCTTATATTTTCAAGGAATAATACCGTTTGAAAAATAAAATAGAGGGTGAAATATCCCCTCTATTTCCTCTCTATTTTGAATCATTGAACCCCCAAAACTAATCAGAAATACATGTTATCATATAAAAACCTGTATCCAAAATTCAAATCAAATCGGATAATCTTTATATATATAAATCTTCTGTGTGTGTGTTTGTCACTGAACTCCTCCTAAACAACTGGACCAATTTGAATGAAATTGTGTATGTGTATTCCAGTGGTTTCAAGAATGGTTTAGATTTACATTTCATCGAAATTGATTCAGTTCTTTTTTAGTAATTAGGCAAAAACTAAGAGTTCGTGATTTTTCGCTAATTAAAAGTGTTGAATAAGTTCGATGAATAGAGTGCGGACGGAATGTCCGAGCGGTCTAAGGCACCAGATTCAAGCTCTGCTTCTTGAAGAAAGAGATTGCGTGTTCGAACCCCACTCCTGGCAAACGTGTATGCTTTACAATAATGTTTTTTGTACTATAGTTTGGATTAACCGACTTCAGAAAATCGTTAACTTTTAACTAAAAAGTGAAAAATAAACTTTTCTATCAAAAATTGAACCGACTTCAAAACCTACTGCAAAGTGAAAAGTAATTTCCTTACATAATTGTAATAAGAAATTAAATTAAGAGCGTAGTATTTATCATGCGTATTATTATATTTATGTACATTTATTTGATTTTTTGGAGTCATAGCCAGGACAACGTCTGTCGGGTCCGCTAGTTCTTCACAAAAACCTATTTATATAATGTAATAGGAATTATCCTCCTCTTTTATACTTAACAATTAAACTTCCAAACTTAATCAGTGATTTGCCTTGTCAGAAAGAACTTACATCCAAAATTTAAAGCAAATTGAATAATTCAGCATAGAAACGTATTTATCTAATTTAGAGGGAGGGGGATAATCGCCCATGCTCTCTGTCAGGTTCTGAGACCACCTCTGCTAAAGATTGGAATTTCCGCTATTTCTCTATCTTAATATTTTGTATTGTTCTGGCTGTGTACTAGAATTTTCAAGGTACATTCTTTCTTTGTTGAAGGGAGAATTGACAGGTAATCCTCTACAGGTGGTGAGTGAGAAAGAGGAGATTGCTGAGAGGCGTGTTCATCCGTCAGTGAGATATGTGGATGATGAGCAGACAAGCAACATGTCACTAATCAAGAAAGGAATGTAGAATGTGCCCAATGAATAAGGTCCAAAGGGGTTTGACATTGGGGTAACACAGTGATTTGGGAAGAGCAAGTCTTGTCTTAGATTAGTTCAGTTCATATCTGGGCTCGTACTTAGAGAGTAGTGTAGGACCGAGGTCCTTGTGCGGAGTGTTCTGGGCTGGATATCGTAGGCCGAGTATCCATGCGTTGAGAGATTCGAAGTTGATCTCCGATAAAGTGAATCTAACGTGCATTGAGTGTGAGGTGGAAGGTGTAATTTGAACAGTACACAGCCAACTTTTTACGGTATTTAATTCAATGTTGAACCGGATCATCTATATCCGAGTGGTAATCGTATATAATTGTAAATAGTGTATTTCTTGTGTACATATAGTATAAATAAACAGTTAGTTCAGTTAATTGACAGCGTCAGTGTTCATTTACACAATCCTCACAGTGGGTGACCGATATCACCTAATAATATCGGTGGTGGCAGCTATAACTACCACGGACTTTCTTCAAAGTTGTGCGGGCTGAGAGGAACGTCCGACACTCTCCTTTATCGTTACAAAAGAACCCAACATCTAATCAGTTGTTAGATGTCTGAGACCTAAAAATTTGAAGCAAATCGGTAAATTCGGCATTATTATTCCATTATTTTTTTTTCCAAACGCCCAGAATGGTCTTATTGTCACTGATCCCCAGAGGTACTTCCCAATTTTCAACACAATTTGCAATCTTGTAATATGAAATCTGGAACTGGTCCTCGTTGTATACGGCATCATATACAAAATGCGGTGAGCACGCACAACAAAAAGTTGTAGACAAAAAAAAAAAGAAAAAAATCTCAAACTGACCGAACCTCTGACCGGATCCTTGGGTGTATGAAAAGTGAGGAAAGAGGCATAGGAGCTGCATAATATGAATAAGTGGGCATACTGCTTCCCAACTTTATATCACATGAGGAGTATTGGCAAAATTTAGTATAGTGCCCCTGAGAGGACAGAGTGGAGTGAGATTCACCGAAGGTGTAAAACATCAATAAGTGATCACAAGCTTTTCCAACCATATGCCACCAGAGAGGTATCGATCTTAATTTACATAAATGCCCTCTCTCTAGAGCGCAAATGGGGGCAGGGGAAAGAGAGGTGCATAATATGAAAAGTGGTCACAGGACTTTCTGACTATGTCACATGACGGCTGCTGCAAGTTAGTTTATTAAACTGTAGTCATAAGAGAGGGAAATGCTCCCTTTGCAAGCCGTCTTGAACCGAAACATGAAAAAGAATATTCCATCATTATTTCAGAAATACGTCCTTAACGTACTCATCGAGAAAAAGCAAATAATCTCTCTCATCACCTCCAGGCTTCCTTCTTAAATCTGAAAACAAAGTTCTAGAAAATTCTCTACAAATTAATTAAGAATAAGTTTAATTAAGAATATTTTTAATTTAGAGCCATCTTTTTAAATTTACGCATATTGTAATAAATGTTTTTTAAGGCGAATTAAGAATTTATATGATTTCCATAAAGATTAATAGATTAGATCTGGAAACAAGATTTTAATTTAATAAGTTGAACTAAGTACGGAATATTGTTATAAGGAAATTAATATAGTATAAAGGTTAATCTTGGCGGAAAAATAAAATAAAATTTTGTAATATATATCATCGAAAACCTTTCGCACCTCTCTTTCATTTTACGAATCTTTTTCCTCCTGGAGTTGAAATCCAGAAAGGGGGGAAGAGCGATAAGGGGGTAAATTTTTTAAATCGTAGTTATTTCGACAATAAATATCATTTTAGATGTGGAGTTTATGGAACTCTCCGGTAAATATTTATTAAAGATAAAGATTTTAAAGTGGGAGCTGTGTCATTTTTAGGTGTATTCTGGGAAAAATGAGTGAACCCACGGGTGGGTGACATGTAAATTTTCAAAAAAAAAATTTTTGGACTCATCATGTTATATATATATCATTGGAGAGTTTTCTCACCTCTCTTTTGTTTTACGAATCTTTCTCCTCTTGGAGTTGAATTTCAGGAGGGAGTGGGAGGGGGTTATCTAATAAACTGCCAAAACTAATCATGACGTTGTGCTCATCAGAATGATTTTATGTCTAAAATGTGAATGAAATCTGATGGAAAACCCATGTGTCTAAACTAAGGTTGGGGAATTAGCCCCAGTTCCTCCTGCTTCTACTTTTGCAATGAACACCCAACATTAATCACGGAGGTGCTTTATCAAAATTATCTTATATCTGAAATTTGAACGAAATCTCATAAATCAGCAGGAAAAGCCCATTTATATAAATTAAGGGTGAGAGGTCGGCCCATCGTCCCCCTCTTACACTTATCAAAACACGTTTCGTGAAAAGGCCGCCAAAAACGCGAATTTCGGAAAAGGATCGCGAAAAACAGCAAATTTCACCAAAGCCAAAGGATCGCGGCGAAAAACAAATTTCGTCCAAGGATTGCAGTAAAGTGGAAAAAACTCAGCGTTTATTGTACTTGAGGCCGTCAACATTGTTTTTTACTCATTGGATAAACTAGTTCTTCATAGACCAAATTAGTCTATCCTAACGCCCATAGGATAAACTAGTTTTACCTAGTCCAAACTTGTTTGGCCTAACGTTCGTACATTAAACTTGTTTAGCCTGCTATTCATTGGTCTGAACTAGTTTATCCTAACGTTCATAGGATAAACTAGTTTAGCCTGCTATTCATTGATCTGAACTAGTTTATCCCACGCCAATTCAATTTGGCGTGATTTTATTGAAACCGCAGACCGTTTTGGCGCCAACTTTCTAGTTCATCTAAGGTCAATGTAATTTAACGTGTTTTTAGTTCGCAGGCTATCAAAGCATGAAAGCTAATATGCCTTCAGTTTTTGTTTGCATGTAACGCGATAACTCTTCATAGGAATAACCAATTTGCTTCAAATTTATTATGCAGGTTTATTCCGATAATAGGCACCCCTGATTAGTTTTGGGAGTTTATTGGATAAAAGCAAGTAAGGGGGGCGAGAGGCTACTCCGCCCTCTCCCATCAACTTAGATAAATGAGTTTTTCATGCAGAATTATCAGATTTTATTAATTTTTAGATATACCTTTAAAAGGGAGTACAGTACTCGATTCTTAAGAACATGAATGCGAATATCTAAAATTATCAAGCAAATAGAAATGGAACTGAGTTTATGAATGTCCATTTCTACTTTTCTACAGAGATTATACTGTTCAAAAGAATACAAAGATAGTTACTATTTTATCTTGCAATTGTTTCATCCCTTAGTTTTTAACTTTATCAGGGCCGTGCTTAGGACTTTGGCGGCCCTGGACGAAATATATTTTGGCGGCCTTTTTTTCCGAAATTTTTTTAATCGGATATAAAATGTTATAACCGTACAAAATGTATCACAAGAGTGAAATTAATATGAACTTTTTAACACAAAAAATTGGAAAAAAAGACATCATAAGAATTATTACCAAAGAATCAAATTTCACTTGCACATCAGTATTTATAATAATCCTTTTAGCTTACCATTTTTTGGCTTTTCATGATAAATTACAGTTCATTTTAATTTGTAGGTTTTAGCATCATAAATCGCACGTAATCTATACCTATATTATAAAGAGGTAAAGTTTGTTTATATGTAGGGACTAATCTCTGGAACTACCCAACGGATTTCAAAAGTAATGGTACCAAAATGATGGTGCTCTTCCCTGTTCAAACATAGGCTATATCTTAAGTCGATGCCACTAACCCAAGGAGTACAGGCGCAAAATAGCAATTTTTAAACAATCTTGAGAAATAACGAACCGATTAAAAAAAAATAATGATTCAAGATGATGGTGGCAGTCCTTGGTTCCAACATTGACTATATTTTATGTTGGCGTCATTACCCCATAGGAAGCAAAAAACTTTCTAAAGATGTAACTGTTGTATTACTGAAGGACATAGAAACATAACGTTTGGCTTGTTTGTTATTTATAAGATATAAATGATCTCAAAGAGCGTTTTCCAAAAATACGAAATTTAAAAGCGGTGAAAATGGGCGAAAAGTGTTCTAAATTGCAATTTTTAATCCATCTCGGAAGTTCGGACCGATTAAAAAATAATGATGTCAAAATGATGGTGATAGTCGTTGCTCCAACATAGGCTACATCTTTAGGTGTCACTTCTCAAAAGTGGTTCAAGAGCAAAAAAAGTTCTAAAAAATGTGACTTTTGCGTTACTGACGGACCTAGAAACATAAACTTTCGGATGTTAATTACAGTAAAGCATCGTTTATACGACAATCACTTATACGACGTTTACATTTATACGACGTTTTAATGTGGTCCCGATTCATTTTAATGTAAAAATATATATTTTATACGACGCCCAAAATCGTTTATACGTCGATTTTTCGATTCTGTATAGGTTTATTTTTGCTTATTTTTCTTGTATATTTTACGAACGAGCAGAAGTTAGCAGCTACGAATGACACCAAAAAGCTCATTTAAATGCAATCCACATTATAAAAATGTGAGCTGGTGTTCGATTCGTTTGAAAAAGATTACACTGGGAGGGGTCATTTTTTCTTCGGGGATGGTCAGCTTTCCCGACCTGTTCTAAGTTTCAAATAGACTATCCTTCTAACTGTTGTCAGTATTTTCGACTTTTAGTTGCCACGCAGAGTTTTTTTTTATCTTTGACTTTAAATGGAAAGAAAATCATGTACTGCAAATGAGGAACCTTTCGGTGAAACACAATTAGAGGTACGCATATTTAAATTGCTTACTAATTCCCACCCCCCGTTTTTTTTGTTATTTGTTTATTTTGGTTTGTTTAATTTACAAATTTATGCAAATCATCACGTTAAACATAAAATTACTTGAAAACAAAATTAATTCTAGTTTTGGAATTGAAAATCGATTATACGTCGTTATCGTTCATACGACGTTTTTTGGTAGTCCCTTCGGCGTCGTATAAACAATGCTCCACTGTACTTATAAAATATAAATGATTTACAAGAACAGTTTCTAAAAAATATGAAATTTAAAAAGGGTAAAAAATGCGCGAGATGAGATATAAAAACTTTCTAAATTGAATTTTTTAAGCAATCTCAGGAAGTAACGAACTGATTTAAAAAATAATGATGTCAAAATGATGGTGACAGTGATGATGACAGACTTTAACAAAAGCTATATCTTATGTCGATGTCCTTACCCCAAAAGGGATGCAGGAGCAAACAAACGCTCTAAAAATGCGATTTGTGTGTTACTGAAGGGCATAGAAACATGAAATTTAGAATGGTAGTTACTTATAAGATAAATATGGTCCCCAAAAACATTTCCTAAAAAAATCGAAATTTAAAAGAGGGGAAACTGAGCGAAAAGTGTCCTAAAAACGTTCTAAATGGCGATTTGTAAACAATCTCAACAATTATCAAACCGATTCCAAAAGTAAATTTGTGGCGATGGAGCCTGTTAAAAAATAACAAACATAAGCTATATTTTATGTTCGGGATGCTATCAACAGAGGGTTTCAGTAGCAAAAAATATTCGAAATGTCTATCTTTCTAAATTGTATAAATGTCAATTAAATAAAATGTAATAAATTAATTCAAAAACTATAAACCAGGGGTTATATTAGGTTTGGTTTATGTTGGGCTCAGTAGAGTGAAAAAGATTAAAGACTTCATGCTTGAATCTTGTGTTAATTTTACCATTTTTTAAAGGAATAGTAAAAATGTTTTATATAGAAAAAATCTCAGAAAATTTCTTTTAATCTATATGATAAAGGCCAAACGTATCTATGCGTAACGCATACGTCATTTTGCGAATGGCAACACTTTCAAATTTTAAGTTAAATTTCGGTATTGCAATTTTTGCTACTACAAATTTTTGAAGTTCTAGATATAGCACATTTTCAATTTTTACACCATAGTGTAGAGAAAAAAATGTACTTTTGAATGAAATTTGTTTGAAAGCTGTATCTTAATTTGTTTGTGAATTATTAATTTTTTTGTAGTTTTTATTACCGATTTTCTAATTGTGGCAACAGGAGTACTCCATTTTATTATTAAAAGCAAAGGAAAAAAAAGGGGGGGGATGATTACTGAGTCTTTATGTTGCCATTTTCTCATTAAAAGGGAAAAAAATTGAAATTTAAATATCTTCTGTTATAAAACCCGGTGAATTTTCATTTAATTTACAAAATTTGATTTACACGTAAAACAATATCAACAGTTTAACATCTGTTTCAACTAATAGCATTGAGACTTCAAGTTTTGAATGAAAACACAATTTATTCAACTTTGACTTAATCATAGATTTTTTTTTTTTTTTTTTGAAAAGGTGAATACAGATACGAAATGTGCATTTGTAAATTTTCATTAAAAAAAAAAAATCTATGATTAAGTCAAAGTTGAATAAATTGCGTTTTTTTAATTTCGTATTACTAGCATAAGAATCTTAACTGATAACTTTATCATAATAACAGATCTGTATTATTTTTTTGCTTCTTTCATGTACGATTAAAGTTTAATTTTAACAATTTCTACAACTGAGTTTTATAGAAATAGTATTTTGTTAATTTAACGTTAAATATCATTTGTTTAAGAGTTAGAGTTACCAATATAAAATGCATTTTTTACTATAACTAATTTCGTAGGTTTATTATAAGTCAAATGAAACAGTTCCTTCTTAAACATTTTCTTTCGTCAAAATTTGACGGGTTCTACCTTGTTATATTAATGGTCAACAGCGCCTAAATATGTTTCATATATATTAACACTGTACAAGGATTACTGAAAGAATTATCATAATAGCTAAAAATGTATGAATCGATATGTACTACTTTGAATTCTAATATTTTTATTTTTGCTCATTTTCATTTTTTTAATTTGTATACTAATTTTATTAATTAAAAAGTAGCTCATTTTCTGTATTTGTAAGAAGTTATGTCAGAAAACTGTGTCTTCATTTGTCACAAATTAAATCAATGAATCCCTTTTTGGGAAGAAGTCCTACTTAAAAATATATTTACAAGTTGACATTAAAATAGAAAGAAAACATTAAACCTTATGCATACATGCGAAGGTATACATGCGAAACACATTTAAAGACGAAAATTACTGCATATTTAAAATGATTAAGCAAAAGTCTCATTTTTAATACTTTCCAACAAAGTACCAAAATATTTATGATTTCGATTTACTTGTCCGTCTGCCCGCGCTCTAGCTTTCGTAAATAACTTGGATTGACCTGAAAATTTTTTACATTATTGACGTTTACCCTAGCAGAACTTTATTCAAATGAAGGTTCTTAGCATGATTAGTTTATTTATAGGGACAGTCAAGGGTGTACCGTTATGTTATAGCCTAAGGAGAAAAATCATTTCAAATGAATTTTATAGATTTTACCCCTGTCCAATACATTACAAATTATATGCAAATAATTGAATATATGGACGCCTATGAATGATAATTTCTGAGAATGTGTTTTCAGTAGTTTTACGAATTCGTTTAAAATAAATTGTAACCAACTTGTCAGGCTCGGATTGCGCCTGACAAGTCAAATAGACTCTTCATAAAAACTAGTAAAATGTAAAAGCAACATCAACTTTTTTGCGGCCCCAAATTTTGGCGGCCCTGGGCAAATGTCCGGCTCGCCCCCCCCCCCCCCCCTTAAGCACGGCCCTGCTTACACTTAAAGAATATGCATGATCATGGAACTCAATGACAAGTCCCCATTGCAAGAGATTTTAGTAGGTTTAATTAAATTTACTAAAATCAAAAAGGTGCCTTCTATCTTCTATAATACTCTTAGAATACTGTTTATATTTTTACATTTATTGTTAATTTCTTTAGTGGTACAATCCCTTTAACTTCTTCCAAGAAACATTTTTATTTTATTTTTAGAGTATCATTGAGAATTGAATATTTAATAACCATAAGTGATTTCATTGTCCCGTTTGAGTGATCAATTATCAGACAGAGGAGGCTGTCTACATGAGAGACTGTTTTCATAAATGATTTATAAAACCAAATTTACCAAATATTCCAGGTGTCAACAAACAATTTACCTCAAATTTCTTTTATATTTTCATGCTAGTGATTAAAGTTTTCTAGTAGTGAGTATTTTCTTAGAAATAACAACATTAATTTTAATAAAATGTAATTTTGTAAGAAGGAGTATAATAAATATATTTGTCATGTAAATAAAATCATGAGTCATGAGCAAATGATTTAAATTTTTAAGTGTTGCTTAAAACTACATATTTTTCAAAGCAACAGATGAACAAAAATGATTACCTGTTTCACTTTTTCCCCTGAATGTGTCAAAAGAAAAGAACAAACCCAATTATATGAATATTTCCAATAAAAAAAATTACTGTCAACATTAATAAAACAATGCTTAAATTTTGGAGAAAGCTGGCATTTTCCTTCAAATTGGACTGTAGATGAACAGGCAACAGGCAGTGATAGAATTCATTCAAAATTATATATTAAAACTTGCATTTTACAAAGAAATAAGATAAAGTCTTAAAATTTTTTTTAGCAGCCTTCAAAAAGAATGATTCTACAGGTTGTTTTATACAAAAAAATAAATTTTCTCTTCTTTTAAAATTTACAGGTACTAATTTATTCATACCCATATATAAATTTTTTTAAGAAATAAAAGTAAATCAGCTGATTTCAATTTCCCTATTGGTATGTTATGAATAAAGATATAGCTTGTAAATAGATATATAAATATAACTTAAAAGCTATAATTATTGAAAAACACGCATTTTTTAATAAAAAACTGCTATATGTTCATAAGTTTAAGATGTGTTGCAAATCTTTTACTTCATAAGTCAGATAAGACGTTTGCTGATACGAAGAAAAGTCATTAAGTTAAGTAGATCACAAACTAATGTGAGAGGTCAGAAATTAGTACTTGACTGTTTCCAAATATGCCCCAAGATGGCAGCATTATCCAACTATAAGATGTTAATTTCGAATTTATGAGACAGCAATTGTACAAGAAGAATGCAAGGGCATTCAGAAGTTATTGGTTGTGAACAACAATAGCAACTGCAATAAAGTACATAATTTAAGTTTACAGCTGACGTCATATAAACGCTGATGGCTGAAGAATGCAAACATCTAACTGATTACTAGAAAGATGGAAATCAGCAGAAAATATACTGTATATACTTGCATATAAGTCGTGAACTTTCAGACAAAAAAGAACTTCAAAGTGAGGGGCTAGATAAAAGTAGGGGGCTAATATGCAGGACCGAAAAAAAAATGAAATCAATATATAATACAGTAGACTCCCTCAAATCCGCACAGCTTGGGACCAGAGGTTTTGCGGATTTTAGAATTTTGCAGATTTCTGGTCATTAATTTGTTTACATTTTTTAAACAATGATTTGAATGTAATTAATAAAGAAATCAAAAGTATAATGAATGCTTACAATATACTAAAATATTAAAATAAGTCACAAATTAAAATAATAAAAATTTAGATAATTTTTTAAATGATTAAAATACTAAAAAGCAAAAGTCAAGTTAATAATCAATAATGTACAATTAAATATTCATTATAAAGATGAAGTGTGTTTTTCCTAAATTATTCAATGAAACTTGCCTCATAAAGGTACATTACTAATTCACATCAGGATCATAAAATAATGAAGCTTTATTTCAGGTTTAGCCAGACTTAATAGCTGAAAAAGTTGATTAATACATAAATATATTTGGTGAAATTGTGATTACTAATGATATCAGCAATACCTTTATATCAGCAATATCTTTATTTTTTCTAAAATAAATTATCCTTTTTTTTATAAAAAACATGAATTCAATAACCTTAACAAAAATTACAAATAAAAAAATGTATGAAATTGATATCAAACTAAAAAAGTCAAATTTTGCACCTACATCTGAACTGAATGTTTCATTGTTTACATCTGTAAAATATGTGCGGATTTTAGAGAGTTACGGATTTTAGGAGTGCAGATTTAAGGGAGGCTACTGTATATGAAAAACACTTTACTAGCGAATAAGTGTTGCAGCACAGTTTAAAAGTATTCTTGCTCAGTACAAAATCTGGAACCCTCCAGAGCTTGGAGATTCCAATTCTTGAATCATTTTCTATTTATTTGTCAAAGATGATAATCTACTCTCCACCTCCCTTGCAATAAAAAGTGCCCACTTGTAACAAGAACACATTTTCATTTCTAAAAAACAATAATATTAAAGCAGATATTTTAATAGAGAATTCTTTTTATCATTAAAAAAAATCTATCCAATTTTCCCGCCCTAAGAATTAATTACATCAGAAAGACATCTGAAAAAAAAATAGCACTTGAAAAAGTAATAAAATTGGACTAAATATCTGAGATAATTTTTTCTACAAAAGTAGACAAAAACTCATGTGAATTACAACAAATTTTAGGTAACAAGCTTAATTTTTCTCTATGCTTTTTACACTGAACATGTCTGATATATTGATTTACATTACCGATTTCTATTTTTCTATGATAATCTTCTCCTTTATTCTGTAAATGGATATCCTGTAAAAATGTCTTACTGTTTCTTTCCTTTGATAATTTAATTATTCAATCCACCCTGATTTTATTATGGATGCATTTAATTTATTTATCATAAACTTCTGAAATACGTACCCACACAAATGTAAGCCACCCCTCATCAATTTTCAAGAAATTTAATTTTTTGAAAAAATTTCTTTGCTGATTATCTAAACATTGTAGATTAAAACGTAAAAAACTTATTTTGGATAGTATATTTTTGTATTTATTATTATTATTATTATTATTATTAAATGTTTAGTTCAAAAGAAAAAAAATCTATCAGTTTCTTTCTGCACAGCAAAACATTTTAGTTAAGTACCCAAAGTTGATGATGTGATTGTGTAAACATTCCATTTTTAATTTTGCCTAAAGAATTGAATAAACAAAAATAAACGGCAGATAATTTTCTAGTACTCAGTTTCTTTAAGTGGATGTTTTTGACAGGCATTGTAACTTTGTAATGATTATTTTTTTATATAAATTTTTTTTACATAATCTAATTTACTACTATTTCAACTTGCTGAAAAATTCGAAAGAAATCAGTCAACTTACACAAAAAATACGATTTTTCTTTTCTTTTTTTACAGTAGAGAAAAGAAGAGTTCTTTTTCCCTTTTTGCTTGCAATGCTTGTTGACACATTAACAGAATCTTTTTTATATTTAAAAGAATAGAATTTGTATAGATTTCTTTCATGCAAAAAATGAGAAAAAAAAATAGATTTAATTTTTTTTCAAGGGGGGTCAACTTATATGAGGATTTTAACTTTTTCCTTAATTTCAACAACATAAGTTAGGGGATCGACTTATAGGCAAGTATATATCATAGATAAATTAATGGTAAAAATGAACTGTACTCAAATATATATTGTCCTAAAAAATATCAATTGCCCTAAAATTTAAAAAATGCCCCATCTTAAAAAAAAAGTCCTTTTGTAAGTGCAAGTCTTTTATTCTTTAATTAAAGAAAAAAATATATCCATGGTTTCTTTCTGCATTACAAAGCATTAGAAAACCTATCATGATATGATTAATAGGAGATGACATGATTTTGAAAACATTTTGACTTCCGTGTTAACTGAGTTGAATAAACAAAAATAAACTACACATTGCTCTCTCATTTTTTTCTCACAAAGTTCTCTCTCACTAAGTTTTTTTTTTTTTTTTTTTTTTTTTTTTTTTTTTTTTTTTTGGCACCTGTATGTGCTTTTTTTATGGGATGTTCTCATTTTCTTATAGTTTAGTTTAATAAAAATTTTTAACACAACCTAATTTACTATTAATGAAATTAACTGAAAATCTGAATGGAATTTCAATGTGAAAAATAACACTAGTAAGCCTTGATTATGTCCACTAATAACTATATCGTAATACTAATAATATATAATCTATAATAAAAAATAAGAATTTACATTATAAATAAATATTTTGCTTATAAGACATTGTATTAATAAAAACATTTACAATATACTAAAAAAATTTATTTACATGTTTCAACTCTTATTAATCGAGTCATCTTCAGAATGTAAATAGAAAATAAAATTACGAATACAATGAATGTGAAAACTGGAATAAATAATTATTGAACATATATTAAATGTATCACACGCTTTTTAATTTAGATATTGTCCGTGCTTTACTTAAATAATTATCGTGTAAATTGTCTAACCATTCATTCCATATATTTGGGACGCGAAATGATAGTGTATCGTTACAAATATGTGAACTTTTAAAATAAATTTCAATGGATTCTCTTATGAATAATTTTAAATAAAAATTAGACCTGTATATTAATTTACTCTCATTAAAAAGTATGTTAATGTTCTCTTTTTTATTTAATCTGGATAGAGCGTTTTTCTTCCTGTTAAATTTTGTATCTGTTATATGTTCTTTACGCCTGATTTTAAATTTACTTTGGGTCATGCCTATACACAAGTTTTTTATTTCTCGTTTTTTAATAAATGGAATTATATAAACTCCAAATAAAAAATAATCAAATAAAATCATATAAATGAATGAAATTTGTCAATCATCAATGGAGATAGCATATTTCTATCTCTTTCTTTTTCTATAAGAAAAAAGAACAAAAAAAGAACAAAAAAAAACAAACTTTTCTTTTTATTTATTTCTTTCAATTATTTTTTCTGTTTGTTTACAGCTAGACATTTTATTTTTCTGACACTCAAACAATTCAAGCTTGCAGACACTTTCATGAAATAATATTTGAATAGTTTTTAGTTTTCAATTATTTTAAAAATCCTTTAAAAATTTATGAAATGCATCTTATCATATTCCAGTTAATTTTTGTGATTAGACATATAGAGTTAGTATTGAGGTAATTTTTCAAAAAAATTCATTTAAAATCATTTCCCCCCACATTTGACAATATTTCAAGTGTTTAAATGTGAGGTGGGAGGGGAAGACTTGGGACTTATTTCTCAAATTTCACAGTAACTTTACTTAAAGCAAATGATATCTCTGAAAAAAGTTAGAGGGGATAAAATATAAAATAAGATAAAAGGAATTTTAAAAAATGTATTACCATTTTATTCAGCTCTATTTTATTCTACAAAATTTGATGCATTCTATGAGTTGTTTTCTAAGAACTTTAAACTCAAAAGTCGGTATTTACAATAATTGAGACCGATTTTCATTAAATGTGCTAGTCACTCAGTGTGCAAATTATTCTGTGAGATGTTAAATATTTTGGCATTTTGAATTCAAAATGTCTTCTTAAGATATTACTACTTGTATGGTTTTTTTTTTTTTTTTTTTTTTTTTTTTTAAGTTTGGTTTTTTTTTTCTCCTGTTAAAGGATGTCTCTTTTCTCTTAGTTTTCAAAATATTTCTAAAATCTACACTTGATTTTATATGAAGTGTTAAAATTTTACTTCGAATTCATTTCTTTTTAAAACATAAAATGTTAAATTGAACATAAATGTAGAAATATTTTGATAACTAAGAAAGAAAGTGACATTCTTTAAGTAGAGAACACTGAAAAAGAGTCTAAAAATATTAATCCCTTAAAGAGACATGTTGAATATAAGAATGCATTAAATGCCCATACCTGTAATATTACCACGAGGAATTCGGTTGCTGAGTGACTAGCAACCTAACTGTCTGCGCCAGGACAACATTTGATTATATACACATAAAAAAATGTGATTATCCAACTTTCCAATAATTAAGCATATAAGACAGTGGCGTAGCTACAATGGGGCAGATGTAAATGGTGTCACAACCCCCTGCCCCATCCATCACATTTTTTCAGTCACAATTCTGTGTTATTACAACAAATGACCATACCATTCCTTATTTACATTTTGGGCTCCTGCATAAAAAAAATCTCAGGGAAGACTCATAACTCAACCCATAATCTGCATAAGTCAATGCGATGTCTGTATGTAGAAGATAAGCCTTTCCTTTAAAGTTTGCTTTCACTAACCACTCGTTGGATAAGTTGCTTTTTGTTCTCTGGTGCATACCTTATTTAAAAAAAATTCACATTTTCAAAAAAAAAAAAATATTAACTCTCTTCTGTGTTGTACAATAGAATTTTCATTTTATTTTAGAATTCTTTTCCAAAATCTTATAAGACAATATATAAATAGATTTGTGAAAAGAAATCAGATCTCACCCCTTAGAGGTTGACACCCCAGGCGGACTCCCCCCCCCTCCCTCACACACTTGCTACAGCACTGATATAAGAGAATGTAAGCATGGCTATTCCGGAGGTAATTCTGAGTTTTAAAAAATGTACTGAAAAGTTACTCCAGAAGAGAGGAGGGGAGGGGGTTACAATGTCATGGGATGAGATGAGACAAGCACTATTATAAATTTAAGAATAAAAAAGAAAGTTTTTCGTGAAGATCGAAAATGGTGCAAAGAAATTAAATTTGGATAGGTAGCAAGAAAGAAAATGGCTGTTTTGGAACAAACATGGTTAAAATAACCCATTTGTAACAGATAACATCATTTGGCACAACTAGTACAAGATTATAAGTATCCATATATGTGACAATTTTCTAGATTTATTGAAATGGCACAAACACTTTTTCATCAGATAATTTCATTTAATGAATGCAATTAAACAAATCAGTATAACATAAGAGAAGACACTTTATAATACAGTAGAACCCCGATAATTCGGATTAATGGGGACCAGGCCCAATCCGGATTAGCTGGAGAATATGAAGAAATGAAATAAAATAAAACTATTCACAGAAAATCACATCTATACTGAACATATTCAATAATTACAAACAGTAAAAATGTTTACTTTTGTAATTATAAAATTTGTCATATTCTGCTGTGCCACTTTGTGGGCTATATCGTCACACATTCCCTTGAACATAAGTAGTTTGTTGGATGTAGTCTCCATATGACGTTCTAAATAAATCATTAATTGTTCAAAGTGGAAGTTACCTCATTATAATTTATAACTTCTGGTTGATCATCATTGATAATGGTTTCCACTGCATCATCTTCATTTTCTTCAGTTGTGCACAAAGTGATTATTAAGACATCTGTAAGTGAGGCATACTCTTTATTACTTTCTGATTCCAACCAATTGCTAATGTCGCTGATATCAACATCTAAGCAACCATCAATTTTTTAAAACAAACAGACAAAATCTTTAGGTGTAATTTATCTTTATTCCTCTTTCTCTTTTATTTATACTTCTATTTTGATTTTCCGCAAGTGATTTGTAGAAGGGTTTTGGCACGAAGACAAGGAAACAGTGCTGAGAGACCTATGGACTGGCTGACAAAGATTGGAAAGCATAATTATCAGTCAGTGTGACTATTTTACTTTGCTTTCTTGTAATGCTCTGAGTAAAACTTTATTAAGCAGTAAGCTTTTGATCACAATTTTAAATGGATTAAATAGAAAACTGTGAAAATTGGAATTGCCAAAGTTTAAATGATGCATAGTTGGTCCTTTTATACATAACATTAACTGCTTGTGGACGAGCGTCACATATATGTGCCGCAAAAAGACTTAATAATCCTTGTTTATTCCCACCGGTAAAATTATACTGTAAAATTTGTCATATTCAATCGGAGACATTTTCTCGATTTAACAAGGAACAAATTCCTGTTTTTTTAAAACTGGTGACAAAACATTAAAAATTTCGTAAAAAGCTCTCATCGCAAAGGGATTAAAGAGTTTAAATAAGAAAGGTTGAGGTATTCTTCCAAAAAGATTTCAGAAAATATTTTTTTATTCAGAATATGATTTTGAAATAAATTTATGTTATGGAAATTTGCCAATCACTTTTCGAACTTAAAAAAGAAAAAAAATAAATAAAAAAATCGACCAAACTGATCCGGATTTGCTGGGTTCTACTGTATATATAAATTTTCTGTATTGTTCAAATTGAAAAAATAGAAAGCAACATAATTTTAAATAAGTGGTATTATGTAACAAATATTTCCTCAATTTTATTTTATGTGGAAACTATATAAGATTAAATAAACCATTACAACAAAAAAAAAGTAAAAAAAAAAAAAAAGAAATCCTTTTAGAAGTAACATTGTTGATACAGTGTAAGTTCTCAGCATGAGAATAGACAAGTACCATTTTTCTAAATGAAAGAAAACAATGAAACATTTTCTTTTTAATCAGTGCAACTACAATAGTCCAAGATCCCAGAGCCCCCAGACATTACTTATTTTCTCACAAGTAAAATGTATTGGATAAAGTAGTGTTAGTACAAGCTATGAGCATAGAGATACCTGCTATCTTGGACCGATGGCCAATTTACAGGTACCAAAGGTAGATAAAAACACTACAAACTTTTCCTATTTTCTCAGTCTTGATTTTTATATATGAGTTCAAGGAACTATTTCAGTACTTTATGTATTGACCAATTGCATGGGCCAAACATCTTCCCAGACATACATAAAGTGTCGCTATGAGTATGAGTGCGAGCGTGATAATTAGATATACTTTTCTTTTACAATTTGAAAATATTATTTGGTAATGTAATATCTTCTAATGCAAAAATGCAAACGATATTTTTATTAAGAACTTATAGTCAATTAAACTTATTTGTTATCTTAAAATTAATATCAATTTTAAAAGATTTTAAAAAATATATTTTGAAAAGTGAAAATATTAGAATATTTATTCAAGTAATTCAAAATATTGGAATATTTCAAATTAATTCCCCTTTAAGTATTACCAATTCATAACTGACATTTAATAAAAAACATTGATTAAATTCAGACGATTTTACTTAAAATCAGTATTCTTTTATCAGTTTATTAGCTTTATCATCTTAAAATGGATTACTTCGGTAAGTTAAGCTGAACGCGCTTCTTTTGTATGTCTGGGAAGATGTTTGGGCCATGCAATTGGTCTGGGAGCTTACATAACGTATTGAAATAGTTCCCTGAGCATCATATATAAAAATCAAGACTGAGAAAATAAGAAAAGTTCGTAGTGTTTTTATCTACCTTTGGTACCTGGTACCCGTGAATTGGCCGTCGGTCCAAGCTAGCTGGTATCAGTATGCTCATAACACATACTAACACTACTTTATCCAATAAATTTTACTTCTGAGAAAACAAGTAACATCTGGGGGCCCTGGGATCTTGCTCTTCAATACTTATTGGCAACGGATATAATATCATGAAGACATTGGAATTTATAATTCTTGGTTTCGTAAATTATTTTGATATTTTATACAATTTTTAATGAATTTTATATAACAACTTCAGCCGGTAAACGGAAAAAAAGTGACCGGAAAAAAGTTATCGGAAAAAAAGTGACCTAAACTACAAAAGCAGAAAAAAAGTGACACGGAAAAAAAGTGACAAGGAAAAAAAGTGACACGGAAAAAAAGTGACACGGAAAAAAAGTGACAAGGATTGGTTTTGGGGATTTAATATTGATTTTGGGGATTCATTGGTTAAGTATGAAAAGGGGATCGGGGGGGGGCTCATAATTTAGGTAAATGGGTTTTTCATGCTGAATTAACTATTTTGGTTCAATTTTTGGATATACGTTCATACTGAAAAGACGCTTGCCTGATTAGTTTTGGGAAGGGACGATTACCCCCCCCCCATCCGTCCTCAATTAGATGAATGGGTTTTTATGCAGAATTATCTAACTTGTGTCAAATTTGCATATAGGTTCTTTTCGATAAGGCTTATATATAGTATAAAGTGCCTGAAGAGTTTTAGGAGTTTAATGGTTAAGTATAGAAGGGGAACGGGGGATAACCTTTCTTAAATTAATGGCTTTTTACGGATAATTATCCGATTTGCTTCGAATTTTGGACATGGGTTAATTATGATAAGACGTATTTCTGATTATTTATGGGGTTCTTTTGCTAATTAAAAAGGGGGCGGGTGATTACTACCCCCGGCCTTAAATTAGATTTAAAAAAAATTATGCACACTTATCCGATTTATTTCAAATTTTGGATGTAGGATCTTTCTCATAAAGTAAATTCCTGAATAGTTTTAAGGGTTTAATGGCTATGTATAGAGGGAGAACGGGGGATAAACCCCCTTAAGGGTGTATTCAAAAGAACGCTTTTCCACCTTCAACAGCTCGAAATTTTCCGATACAATTTCAGACACATTTTCAAAAGTAGAAACATGAAACTTGCTGAGGATATTTTTGAAGAGATGTACAAGGTGCCATGTGCTGTATTTTTACGCTCAATTCATTAGAAATTGATTTATAAACAATTATCTTCTCAGTATGACCCTTTTTTTTCGTTCACAGATCTCCCGCCAGGGGAAAATCTGTTCAAAATGCCGTTTTTGATTGCTTTTTTCGCAATATTTTCTGCATTTATCAAAGAATTGACAATTACGGCACCTTGTGTACTTTCTAAATAAGACAATTCGCCAGTTTGATGCATATGAGAGTAAAAATGAAGTTAAAAATAAATCGGAAAATAGGCAGTTTGAATCGAAATACACCCTTAAATTAAATAAATGGCTTTTTGCGCAGAATTATCCGATTTGCTTCAAATTTTCGATGTATATTCATTATAAGAAGGCGTATCTCTGATTAATTATGGGGTTCTTTTGCTAATTAAATAAGGGAAAGTGGGCGATTAATCTCCCACTCTTTAAATAAGATTTTTTTTTTCACAATTATCCAACGTATTTCAACTTTTGGATATAGGTTTTATCTGATAAAGTGAATCCCTGAATAGTTTTAAGGGTTTAATGGCTAAGTATAGAGGGATGAACGGGGGATAACCCACAAATAATCAGGAGTTCGCCTTATCATAATGAACGCACATTCAAAGTTTGAATCAAATAAGATAATTCTGCGTAAAAAGCCATTTATTAATTTAAGGGGGGTTATCCTCCGTTCCCCCACTGTATATGTCGGACGTTCCTCTGAGCCCGCACAACTTTGAAGAAAGTCCGTGGTAGTTATAGCTGCCACCACCGATATTACTAGGTGATATCGGTCACCCACTGTGAGGATAGTGTAAATGAACACTGACGCTGTCAATTAACTGAATTAACAGTTTATTTAGAATATATGTACACACTAAATACGCTATTTACCATTATATACAATTACAACTCGGATATAGGTGATCCGGTTCAACATTAAATTAAATACAGTAAAGGTTGGCTGTGTACTATTCGAATTACACCTTCCACCTCACACTCAATGCACGTTAGATTAACTTTATCGGAGATCACTTTCGAATCTCCCAACACATGGATACTCGGCCTGCACTTCTCGGCCCAGAGCACTAAACACCAGGACGTCTGTGTCCCTTGCTCTCCAGATACGCACTGCCTCCGCTCTACAACGCAGAGCACACCCTATCAGGACCTCTGTCCTACACTACTCTCTAGGTATGAACCCAGATACGAACTGAATTAATCTGAGATAAGACTTGCTCTTCTCAAATCACGGTGTTTCCCCAATGTCAACCCCCTTTGGGGCTTATCCATTGGACACATTCCACATTCCTTTCTTGATTAGTGACATGTTGCTTGTCAGCTCATCATCCACATACCTCACTGATGGATGAACACGCCTCTCCGCAATCTCCTCTTTCTCACTCACCACCTGTAGAGGATTACCTGTCAATTCTCCCTTCAACAAAGAAAGAATGTCACCTTGAAAATTCTAGTACACAGCCGGTATAATATAAAAAAGATTAAGATAGAGAAATAACGGAAATTCCAATCTTTAGCAGAGGTGGTCTCAGAACCTGACAGTATACTTAGCCATTAAACCCTTAAAATTATTCTGGGACTAACTTTATGAGAAAAAACATATATCCAAAATATGAAATATATCGGATAAGTGAACATAAAAAACAATTTATATAATTTAAGGGGATCGGAAAATCACACGCCTTAATTTTTAATTAGAAAAATAACCCCATATGTAATCAGGGATACGCCTTATCATAATGAATCTACAATCCAAAATTTGTAGCAAATCCTATAATTCTGCGTAAAAAGTAATTTAATTTAAGGTAGGTTATATTCTATTCCCCTTCAATACTTAGATATCAAATCCTTAAAACTATTCAGGGATCCACCTTATCAGTAAGAACCTATATTTAAAATTTGAAATACATGGGGTAATTCTGCATAAAAACTTATTTATCTAGTTTAAGGGGGAGATAATTGCTCGCCCCCCACCCTTTATAATAAGCAGAAGAACCCCATAACTAATCAGAGATACGTCTTATCATAATGAATCTATGTCCAAAATTCTAAGCAAATTGGATAATTATGCGTAAAAAGTTATTAATTTAATTTAAGAAAGGTTATCCCCCGTTCTCCCTCTATATACAGTAGACTCCCTCAAATTCGCACAGCTTGGGACCAGAGGTTGTGCGGATTTTAGAATTTTACGGATTTCTGGTCATTGCTTCATTTACATTTTTTAAACAGTAATTTGAGTGCAATTAATAGTGCAATTGGAACTATTATTAATGCTACAATATAACAAAATATTAAAATAAGTAATAAATCAAAATAAAAATTTAGATAATTTTTAAAATGATTAAATTACTAATAGCAAAGGTCAAGTTAATAGTGTATGATTAAATATTCATTATAAAGATTAAATATATTTTTCCAGAATTATTCAACAAAACTTGCCTCATAAAAGTACATTACTAATTCACATCAAAATCATAAAAATAAGGATTTTTTTTTTCACGTTTAGCCAGGCTTAATAACAAAAAAATCTTGATAAATGCATAAATATATTTCGTAAGAAGAATGTGATTTCCAATAATACCAGAAATATTTTGAATTTCTTCCAAGAAAAATTATTATTCCTTCATGAAAAAAAAACACGAATAGAGTATTATTAAGAAAATTACAAATTAAAAAATATAATGGAATTGATACAAAACTAAAAAAATCAAATTTTGTCCCAATATCCAAACTGGAAGTTTCATTGTCTACATCCATAAAATATATGCGGATTTTAGAGAGTTGAGGATATCTGGTTTGCGGATTTGAGGGAGTCTACTGTATAACCATTAAAACTCTTCATGCATTATATACTATATATAAGCCTTATCGAAAAGAACCTATATTCACAGGGCCCGACTTCGACAGTGGGGGGCCCTGGAACAAACATTATTAGAGTGCCCCCCTTCTATCTTAAAAATGTTCGTGAATTATACTCAAGTGACTAAAATTAAAATTCAAACCTATTGTATGTATGAATAAATTTTGTACCAAGTACTGATTTCAGTATTTATATTTCACATCTTTATACATAATAACAGATGATAAATAATTTTAACTATTAATTTTCTTATGATGTAACTATTACTTTAAGGGAACGTGGGGCAGGGAAGCAAAGGGGGTAGGAGAAAAAAGACCCCTTAAAATTGAAAAAAAAAAGAATTTTGGAAATATTTTGCTATTTTATATCATTTGGCCCTCTTTTAACAATAAACTATTCTTTCCTTGGGGGCCCCCCTCAAACCGGGGGCCCGGGGCAATTGCCCCGCATGCCCCTGCCTTAGTCAGGCCCTGTATATTCAAATTTGACACACGTTGGATAATTCTGCATAAAAACCCATTCATCTAACTGAGGACGGATGGGGGGGGGGGTAATCGTCCCTTCCCAAAACTAATCAAGCAAGCGTCTTTTCAGTATAAACGTATATCCAAAAATTGAAACAACAGTTAATTCAGCATGAAAAACCCATTTACCTAAAATATGAGCCCCCCCCCCCATCCCTCTTTCATACTTAACCAATGAATCCCCAAAATCAATAATAATTCCCCAAAATCAATCCTTGTCACTTTTTTTCTGTGTCTCTTTTTTTCCGTGTCACTTTTTTTCCTTGTCACTTTTTTTCCGTGTCACTTTTTTTCCGCTTTTGTAATTTAGGTCACTTTTTTCCGATAACTTTTTTTCCGGTCACTTTTTTTCCTAGATTCCTTCAGCCTGAGATTAATTATTTTAAAATTATTTACTTTCAAAAGGACAGAGAAATTGAACAAATTGAGCAACACAATGTTTTAAATGAATCGTTAATAAAAACTGAAAAGAATTCCCTATTTGGAAATTTGAATTATATTCATCTAACTAATAACAAATGAATAAATAAAATTATCTGCTATAAATAAACATTTTAATAATACTTTGAATAACTATTGGCAGAATATAAGTTCAAATACAGGAAATTTCGTGTAGTCATATTGTCGAACTGCAAATTGTAGAATTTTAGGTAAAGAGTAACAAAAAAAAAACTATCTTAGCATTTACATATTTCAGTAATGAGGCTGAAATGAATAAAGTCTTATTTTAAAAGTTACCTGATACAGCAGATAAGATAAAACACAAGACGGTAATGCAAGAATGAATCGTGACTTTTAACAATACAGTAATTGCAGAATTAAACTGCAAAGAAAAAAATGTATCCGAAGGCGTATTTAATCGCTAAATTCGCAAATTCGTACTATGCTTCTGTTTTTTTTTTTTTTTTTTTTTTTTTTTTTTTTTTTTTAATAAATGTTTTATATTATTAGTTAAAAATTCATTGATTGAATCCTTATTCATGAATTAATTCTTCCTTTGTGATTCATTCATTGTGTTGGAGTCTCTGTATCGAAATATTCCACGTGGTAGTGTTCTTCTGGCTTGTGATCTAGATGTGTATCTGCCTCTCATGATTAGTTTATACAATGTATGAAATGGAATAAAGTAAGTTTAATAATATGTATTACTTATAATTATAGTATGTAAATTGCAGTTCATAAAGTGCTTTTTCCAAATTTATACATGCATCCAAATGATCGTTGTTTATATACAGTTCGCAAAAAAATTATTTATCCACTTCACTTTTTAAATTATAATGAAAACAAACAAAAGATGTAAGTAAATAACAATGTAATACATTAATTCAATGCATTAAAATAAAATAAAACAGCAAAATTAAAATACTTTATTTTTTATATTTTAATAAGCAAATATCCAAAAATATAATGCAAAAAAAAAAAAGTGTTTTTACACAAAATTAATGTTCTATAATTTATGAAAATTTAGTCAAATGATGCAAATTAATAGTTTGTGTTAAGTCCTTTAGCTTTAATCACTGTTTCTAGACACTGGGGCATAGATCCCATGATTTTTTGTGTGTGTGTGTGACGATTGGGTCTGTGTTAATATATGACTCAATGAGAGCTTCTTTTAAACTGTTTTTACCTGATATATAAATTTTTTCAAATTTGTGCATCCAATGGCATCTACAAATATTCTATTGGATTCAATTCTAAAGATTGTGGAGGAGTTACCATAAGCCTTAAGGCCTTCTGTCCTCGCTCAAGGAAACGCTCGCGAGCTAATGCTATTCCTATGGGGAAGCATTTTTCTAATAATCTTTCGCATTTTGACACTTTTGAATAATTTTTTTTGCATTGGATAGCTGAGGTGCATTCCCATCTCACACCTTTTTTACTTCTTTGATTTTGGTTGCAGACATTTTTTACAAAGTTAGTTTCCCTTTCAAAACTGAAAGTACTTTTTAAAAAATATATCTGCAACCAAAATCGAAAAAGTAAAAAAAGTGCACAATCGGCATGCACCTCAGCTACTCAATGCAAAAAATGTTCAAAAATGACAAAATGCGAAAGAGTTATTAGAAAAGTGCTTCCCCATAGGAATAGCATTAGCTTAGCTCGCGAGCGTTTCCTTGAGTGAGGACAGGGACTTTAAGCAATATAGAGTAACCATGTCCTTGTGATCCTAGTAGTACGTTTTGGATTTTTATCCTGTTGGAAGTGAATAGCTTCCTCTAAACTTATTTTATGAGCACTGCTTAACAAGTTACGCCACAACACACCAATGTATCTTAAAATTGTAATCCTAGTGCCGATAAATTCCAAATTTCCTACTCCATTAGAAGCCACACACACACCCTACCCAACATTTCACCCACCGTGCTTGATAGTTGGGAATATATGTTTTGAATCTGGTACAGTTTTATTTTTATGCCAAATTCTTTGAATGCTTGGTGGAAATAAAATTTTAAATTTACTGTCATCAGAAAAAATCACTGTTTTCCAAAAAATTATTGGTTTACTGATGTATGCCAAAGCAAGTTCCAGGCATTTTAACCTATTTGTTTCACTTATGAATGGCTTTTTCCTTGGGGTTCTTCCTTTTAAATCTCAATCGTGAGGAACATTTTTATTGTTTGAACTGTTATTGTGATGTTAGAAGATATTCCAAGATTTTCAGCAAAATTTTGAGCTGAAGCCATACGATTTTTTAAAACTGTTTTAACAAAACTTCTTTTTCCCCTCATTGTTAATTTGCTGGGATATCCTGGTCTTCATATATTTTTGATCTATGAAATTATCTCATACTTTCTTACTATGTATCCAACAGTTGTAAATGGTAATTTGAAAAGCTTTTCCAAGATCTTGGTTGGATTTTCCATTTTTATGAAGCTCAATTATATGATTCTTTAAGCCTAGAGATACCTCTCTAGCTTTAGCTACCATTCTTAATTTCTTCATGAGCAAATAAGATTAAATGCTAAGCAAGCATAGTATGAAGTTTACAATTATTAACATCTTCCATACCATGTTTCAACTTTGAACCATGAGCACTATAAACACAATGCAAATCTTGCTGCGGAAACATACAAATGCTTCTTTTGGAAGAAACTTGTAAATTTTTTTGGTCATAAATTTATTTTAACTTTTTATCAAAATTTTCCATTGTTTAAATTAAAATGAAAAGTTAAAACACGGTATTAAACTATTCTTATTAAAATATCTGTTTTTATTTTGGTAAAAATTAAACATATTAGAACGTTCAAATAATTATTTTGCCTGTAAAATAAAGGCAAGCGCCGCAGGAAATATGTATAAATTGCCACTTTTTCTTTTATAAATAAATATGTTTTGTATTGCGCTGATTATTTTTGTAGCATGCAAAATTTGTATATCTTTTTTAAATGTAAAAAAATATTTTGCATGATTATGATAATATTGCAATGTCACATTTTAAATAATCATGGACTGTATTTTTAATCGACTATAATATATGAAATCTGTTCTTTTAAAATTGTTTTTCTTTTCACAACATTTTTTCTGTTCACTTAATTAAATGTATTGTATTTCTGCTAGAGTAAGAGAAACCAGATGTTGTTTTTTATTTAAAAGATGTTTGTGTGGACCTCATTGCCATATTGTTCCAAAATTTTAGGAACAACCTGTGTGTTTATAACCTAAATGATTACTCACTCCAAACTTATTATTTCTTTTGGTGCATTTGAAAATTTCTTGCTATATTAAAAGGAATAGGAACATTCTAAATTCTTCTTGAGATGTCACTATTAAAAAGGTTGTTTTATTATATTTTCTGCTCTAATTCCTGCTTTCCAAATAAATAGTACATGACTATCTTTTTTTTTCTTTTTTTCAATTTCTTCAAAATTATCCTCTTCTTAAAATAAACCAAAGCAAAAAATTTAGATCATAAATTACAAAAAATAAACTGTTAAACAAACCCCTTATAAGCTATGATAAGTAAGTAAACTATACTAAGCATTATTATTATTATTACATTATTGTTCTTATTAGCTTTGCTGAACTAACAAGCAGTAAAAGATTAACTATTAATTAAATCAATACAATTGGTATCATTCTTTCTTCCTGACTATAGATAATGCACAATTAATATGAGTTACTTTCAGTTAAATGAATTTCATTATTTATAAATGATTAATTGAAAAATGATTAATTATAAATGAATTTTATTACCGTAAAATCTCATTAATCTGCCCTTCCCGATCAAACGCCCCCTCCCCACTTTATAAAAAAATTTGAAATTTTCAAAAAATCCTGAGAAAGCGCCCTCCCTCCCCATTCTCAAAGGCGATTGAGAATGGGATGATCATGAATCTTTGATGAAATGTGCATTTTTTTTTTTACAAATTTCTCCTTTTTTCTGTGTTTTTTCGACAGAATTCAAGTTTTTTTTTTTTTTAACCCAAATTTTTTCAAGTGTTGCTTCATATATCAAAGTTCATGAATCATTCAAAGATTCACGAATCATTCATTGCATCATGATTCATTCCTGCAAAATTTGTGAAACGATTGCGGAAAAATCCCTTATAAGCATCCCCCTCTAATTATTTAACAATTTCTCGTCACATTTGTGGGGGGGGCGGATTACCAGTATTTTACAGTATATTTATTACTTAAGTGCTTTGTTATTATTTTTTCCCCAACAAATAGTTGACAATATTTTTTTTTTCAAATCCCTCAAAAATTGTTTTTAATTTTAAAATAAATGTTTTAGAATAAAAAAAAATGTGTTCACAACCATGAAATTTTAAATTTTGTTAATTAAAAAAGGTTTCTTATGCAATAACTTAAAGCATAGTTTTTATAGTACATATAATGCACTATATGCAGTATTTTACTTCTAAAAAAATCTTGTTTATCGGAATAAATTTATCTGTTTTAAATGTTATGTAAATTTTAACATCTTTAATTTCCAAAATAATAAAGTATTCGGCTAGCAATGTTATTTGATTGACCTTTGTGCTGATTATTTGAAGCAACTATGAATGACACAAAAAAATAAATTGCAACACATAAAATTGTGTCACACATAAAATTTTGTGTAATCATACAATCAAATTACAAGTTCAGAATTTGCAGAAGAATAACTAAAGAAACATTCTTACCATTAATTATTTTCAATAAAGAAGATGGGTCAACATATTGAATTTAAAAAATGTCTACTGATACAATCACTTTGAACTTTGAAGAAGGTTACTTTAGACTTGTAGTAGCATGGCTGAAAAGTATTTCTATTTATTCAAAACATTGAGAAAGTTCTCCAAAATAAATTCCTCATTCAATTAATTTTAGTTATATTTCTGCTAAAAAATAAGCATAATTAAAATTACTAACTTAAAATTCTTTCACTTGATTGTTTGAGTAGGTTAGACTGACAGAGCCATCTAACGCTTTAAATCTGTAGGAATCATTAAGATAATATAGAAATAAATTGAGTTTTCAAAACTTGATTTACAAATAACTTAGGTAAGAAAATCAAACATTTTTCTAATGAATCTTTTAAAAAGTTCATCGTCAAATCTTTATGGGTACAAGCTAGTAAAAAAATAAATTAAGCAGATTTTAAACTACTATAGCAAGACATATTTAACAGACTGTCTGGCTGGATTATATTTTATTTAATCAAAACCAGAAGTTAGTGGCTTTATGCATGCTGCTGTGACTCATATTATTCGTAAAATCAGATTGTCATGCAATTCGTACACTTTATTTAGGTTTACCATGGATATTCTGAGTGAAAAATGAAGTGAGTATTATTTATAGTTCATTTATAAGGACACTAAAAAAAAAATTCCATTATATTACATTCATTGAAAATAAAATTTATATGTGGTATATTTAACTAAGTTACGCACAGCAATAATTTGAAATTGACATGAATCACTCAATCGTGCATAGAAATAGTAATTTATTTACAGAAATTTATGTATTAATTAAAAAATCAATTCGAAAGTTTGACTGTAGTTTTTTTAAGTGGAATCTTCACTAAATTGAATACAACCGCTCTGTAATGTTAAACCAATGGGCATGTTATTTTAGAATTTCTTATTTAAATTTGAATATTTTTAAACTTTTTTTGCATGAGGTCGATTTTTAAAAGGGTTATTTTTTACTTTTTCATTTTCAGTTGCGGATTTTTTTTAAAAGTTCTTTAGATTTTGGAACTGGTTTTGAAATTGAATAAACATTTTAACAGAAATCTGCATTCAAAATAGAAAGAATATATATTTTTTTTTATTAAATATTAAACTTGACAGTCATATGCAAAATAATAAATGAAAATAGCCATATATAAACGAGAAATTCTAGGACAACTCAACCATTGGATTAACATTATGGAGTGGGTATTTTCAAGTGAGAGAAGAGTTCCTCCAAGTTTATTTATCCTTATATGTAAATTTCCTTAAACTGAATAAAGTCATTTTATTATACGATCAATTATTTAAAAAATATTTATATTCAATTGAAAATAATATACTGTAAAATCCCGTTAATCCGCTTTTTCCGATCAAACGCCCCCTCCCCACTTTATACAGAATTTCAAATTT
>CAXHSM010000930.1:0-18000 GCA_964019185.1 Maratus speculifer
ATTTTACCAAAGAATTCACCCCAATAAATTCGGATCAACCCGAACCTTTCTCGATAAAGTAACAAGTAAGAAAAATCATGCGTTAAGCATTGATTATGAAGCACTTTCCAACACTTAATGAAATCTTTAACAAAACTTTGTTATTTAGGGAAATAATGGTGTATAGCAAAATATGTATTCCAGTACTTTTGAACAGCTCTGTATTTCATATGTCACTTGATATAATGGGAAAATTTAGTTTAGCAAGAAAATACCCAGTAGCTTGAAATTTATTTTTCAGCATTTCAAACTATCAGATGGAAACATACGTGAATACTTTTGTTCAGCCCTGTAGTTTACATTGTACCTTTATTACACGTCAGCATTAGGCTAAAATTTATTGTAAACTAAAACACTTTTAAAACAACTGAAATCACATTCTCATAAATTATCATTCATAGGCGTCCCTGTACCGAATTCTTTGCGTGGCCCTGTATATCCTTTTATCTATATTCTGCAAACATTTCTCAGTAAATTGAATGAAGCTCAGCGTAAAACTGCATAGCTTATTTAAGAACCACGTTTAAATAATTTATACTCTTATTCAGTAACGTTGGTGAGCTCTTTTGGGTAGCCCTGTATATCAACTATAACATTTATACACACCATATAATGTGCATATTTTTAGCGAAATATAAACGCGCATTTCATAATTAAAATGCATTTCATCCTTCTATCAGCCATCATCGGACACATATACGGTACTTCGGAAAGAATATACTATTTGAAATCTTCTCAGTGGCCCTGTAAATGCTATGTACTTCATATTATGCAAGACAGTAGCGTATAATTTATATTAAGCTTCAGTGACATATATCAATTTTATTATACATGAAACAGCTTAATATATTTAAAATATGCCACACACAATTCCCCCCTTTTATCATTATCTTATGGAATTCTTTTGTGTGGCCATGTAAATGAATAATAGCTATATTTTCACCTTATATTTTATCGAATGCATATTTTAATATGTTTGACAGGGTATAACATCTTTAAAATTCCTTTGAAACGATTTTTCCATATAGGCCGTAATGTAATGGGAAACTTTTGATTCGCCCTGTAGAAAAACTAATCATGGTAGAAACTTCATTTTCGATAGGACTTGCACTAGGGTAAACGTCAATAACGTCCTAAAATTTCATGGCAATCCGAGTATATAAACGATTTTTCCCCATGGGCCGTAATGTAATGGAAAACTTTTAATTCTCCCTGTAGATAAACTAATCATGGTAGAAACTTCATTTTCAATAGCGTTCGTTTTAGGGTAAACGTCAATAACGTCCTAAAATTTCATGGCAATCCGAGTATATTAACGATTTTTCCCCATAGGCCGTAATGTAATGGAAAACTTTTGATTCGCCCTGTAGATAAACTAATCTTGGTAGAAACTTCATTTTCAATAGCGTTCGTGCTAGAGTAAACGTCAATACGTCCTAAAATTTCATGGCAATCCGAGTATATTAACGATTTTCCCCATACGCCGTAATGTAATGGGAAACTTTTGTTTGTCTCTGTAGATAAACTAATCATGGTAGATACTTCATTTTTAATAGGTGTCGTGCTAGGGTAAATATCAATAACGTATAAAAATTTCATAGCAATCCGAGTATATTTACGGGAGTTAGAGCGCGAACAGACGGACAGACGGCCATCCGGCCAGACGGACAGACAAACCAAATGCATAAGCACTTTTCAACTTTGTTGGAAAGTGCTAAAAATCAAATCCTAAAGTGTCCCAAATGCGCTAAGCACTGCTAAAAAGTAAAAGTCAACCAGATTAAAAACAAAATGTAGCAGTCAACAAGATCCAAATCTGACAAAAAAAAAAAAAAAAAAAAAAAAAAATCAGAAATTAACTTGAACAGCAGCAAAGAGCCCGACCCAATCTTGACCCAAGTAGGAATTAACCCAGACAGGAGCAAAAAATGGAAGCCAACCGGACCCAAACCCAACCCACAGCAAAAAAGTAAAAAAAAAAAAAAAAAAAAAAAAAAAAAAAAAAAAACACGACCCACATAAAAAAAATGAGCTCCGACCCGTGCATTACACTGGAGTATCCAAATTTCTAAAATCCTCCCCCCCCCTTGAGGACTCTCAAGATCAGCCCTTGGTCTTCGCCTAACTTTATATCAAAATTTCGCTTCGCCTTTTGAATCTGTCACAACCTTCTAAATTGCACCTTACAAAAATATCACTTCTTTTTGTAGTCTACTCCACAATACCCATATTTGTAGCATATAAGCCACTTTAGTATATCAATAAACAATCAATCACAAATTTCCTTCCCTCCTCCCCACGACTGAAATTTCGGATTTATCATTCTGTTCCTTTAAGTGCAGAAAAATTCGTTCTTTAAATAATTCCCACTTTTATTATTTTTTAAACCGATTTATAAATATTTTGAAAGGCAAATAAATAATAAGTCATCTAATAAAGATCTCCCCCTACACACACACACGAAAATAAATAAATAAATAATGTGTATATTTCTTTTTTTTCCTCAGCTCACAAATTTTAAACAAACACAAATTCCACCATTTTTTGAGGGGGGGGGGCATTGCACTATTTTCTCCCCTACCCATATCTCACTAAATTTAAAATCTTTGAAAGTTTTTTTTTCCATAGGTTTATACATATTTTATTCTAAAAATAAATAATCGTTAACAACCCATAAATATCGTTGTATACCCCCCCCCCCTCGTTCTTTTGAGGTACACAAAATTGAAAATCTTTAAAACACTTTTAAGTTACATTTTTCATCCGATTAATAAATATTCAAGAAGGTAAATAAGCTATCATCTATAAAACTGTCCTACTATCTCCCCCCCCCCAAAAAAAAAAAAAAAAAAAAAATCCGTTTTTTCCCTCTACTCCCCCCCCCCTCCTCAACTTACAAAATTAAATTCCTTCTTTTTTCTCTCCGTATTTTAATAAAAAAAATAATTAAAACCTGAAATCCTCCTTCTGCACAAATAATTAAGTCTTTAAATATGTTTAATTTTTTTTTAAGTGCTAATTATAAATCTCTGCTAACTACAATATTAACAAAATCTTTTTAACTATGTAAGAAAGTGTTAAAAATAAAGCGATAGATATGCATTAAATTCTACACAAAACACATGTTTACATTTTTTGCGTATTGTGTTTGTGCATTTCTTACAGTAAAATATCTTTAGAGAGATATTTAAATAAAATATTGAGATTTTCCATTAATGTGCAAGTAAATTTTCACAACTTTTCGCAATTATTTCCTTTCGATTAGCTCAGAATTGAACCACTAAACATAAATACCAAAATTACCCGAGTTTTCGGCTGAGTTGAGTAAATCCATAAAAAATGAATCAGTACAATATATCGGATCAAAACAAAAACCATTCTTAACTCACTGTATCATTTAAAAAACAGTTTTCAGAACCCCCTCCTCCCTCCTATAGACTTTACTGCTATGTCAGTGCTCAAAATTAAAAATTGTTAGAGCTTCTTGCGGTATTTATATAATGCTTGTAAAAATCATCAAGAATCTAAATTTTCTTCCACCTGAAATATTGACAAAATATTTTGCTTTATTGACTTAACATCACACGAAGTTTTTAAAATTTGCTACACTTTTTCTGTCACATTTGTCACTACAAACAATAATAAGTTATATATTATGTCTATAAACGACTAGGCTGGGATTAATACCTATTTCTCCTTTCTTCAAAATTTCTATTTCCTTTACGCCCTTGCTTGCTTGCCTCTCCGCAAAAAATAAACAATGTTTAAATATTTAAATTTGTCTAAATATTTTTCTCATAATTTTATGAAGTATTTATGACTTTAACCTTCAGTGCTATTTATCTTGATAAGTTACGTATTCTAAAACGAATCCCCCCCTTACCCCCCCCCAAAAAAAGTTATTTAAAATACTTGTACCTGATACCCCCCCCCCCCCTCATTCAATATTAATTTTTTATTTATTTATTTTTTCTTCTTTTTTGTGATTGCGTTAAGTAAATAAAATAGTTTTTATTTTATAGCAATCTATCTAAATTAATTATTCGTTTATTTTCTGAAAGTCAAACCATTTTAATCTTGGAACGCTAATCATAAAGAGATTGAAATTCTTTTGAAGCTCGACATCATTGCATTTACCCAAAGTAATGGGAAATCAGTTGAAAAAAATCCTTTAAACATGAAATCGGCTAGAATTGCGCACCTTTGAAGAGAAAAATCTCGCAGATAATTGGTTAAGAGCATTCTATTTCCTAATTGGATGATTGCATGTCAATCAAAGTAATTTTAGCCCAGCCTTCGAATCCGCTGAAAAATCGAGTCGCCATCTTGAATTGTCTTGGCTTGTGACTAGCGTGTCCTCTTAAGAGCACACACTAGTCACACGCCAAGGCAAATCAAGATGGCGACGCGCTTTTTCAGCGGATTCGAAGGATGGGCTAAAATAACTTTGATTGACATGCAATCATCCAATTAGAAAATAGAATGCTCTTAACCAATTATCTGCGACGATTTTTCTCTTCAAAGGTGCGCAATTCTAGCCGATTTCATGTTTAAAGGATTTTTTTCAACTGATTTCCCATTACTTTGGGTAAATGCAATGATGTCGAGCTTCAAAAGAATTTCAATCTCTTTATGATTAGCGTTCCAAAATTAAAATGGTTTGATTTTCAGAAAATAAACGAATAATTAATTTAGATAGATTACTATAAAATAAAAACTATTTTATTTACTTAACGCAATCACAAAAAAAAAAAATAAATAAATAAATAAATAATATTGAATGAGGGGGGGATATCAGGTACAAGTAGTTTAAATAACTATTTTTTTTTGGGGGGGGGGTAAGGGGGAGGGATTCTTTTTGGAATACAAAACTTATCAAGATAAATAGCACTGAAGGTTAAAGTCATAAATACTTCATAAAATTATGAGAAAAATATTTAGACAAATTTAAATATTTAAACATTGTTTATTTTTTGCGGAGAAGCAAGCAAGCAAAGGCGAAAAGGAAATAGAAATTTTGAAGAAAGGAGAAATAGGTATTAATCCCAGCCTTGTCGTTTATAGACATAATACATAATTTATTATTGTTTGTAGTGACAAATGTGACAGAAAAAGTGTAGCAAATTTTAAAAACTTTGTGTGATGTTAAGTCAATAAAGCAAAATATTTTGTCAATATTTCAGGTGGAAGAAAATTTAGATTCTTGATGATTTTTACAAGCATTATATAAATACCGCAAGGAGCTCTAACAATTTTTAATTTTGAGCACTGACATAGCAGTAAACTCTATAGGAGGGAGGAAAGGGGTTCTGAAAACTGTTTTTTAAATGATACAGTCAGTTAAGAATGGTTTTTGTTTTGATCCGATATTTTGTACTGATTCATTTTTTTATGGATTTACTCAACTCAGCCGAAAACTCGGGTAATTTTGGTATTTATGTTTAGTGGTTCAATTCCGAGCTAATAGAAAGTAAATAATTGCGAAAAGTTGTGAAAATTTACTTGCACATTAATGGAAAATCACAATATTTTATTTAAATATCTCTTTAAAGATATTTTACTGTAAGAAATGCACAAACACAATACGCAAAAAATATAAACATGTGTTTTGTGTAGAATTTAATGCATATTTATCGCTTTATTTTTAACACTTTCCTACATAGTTAAAAAGATTTTGTTAATATTATAGTTAGCAGAGATTTATAATTAGCACTTAAAAAAAATTAAACATATTTAAAGACTTAATTATTTGTGCAGAAGGAGGATTTCAGGTTTTAATTATTTTTTATTAAAATACGGAGAGAAAAAAGAAACAATTTACTTTTGTAAGTTGAGAAGGGGGGGGGAGTAGAGGGAAAAAACGGATTTTTTTTTGAGGGGGGGGGAGAGATAGTAGGACAGTTTTATAGATGACAGCTTATTTACCTTCTTGAATATTTATTAATAGGATGAAAAATGTAACTTAAAAGTGTTTTAAAGATTTTTAATTTTGTGTACCTCAAAAGAACGAGGAGGGGGGGGGTATACAACGATATTTATGGGTTGTTTACGATTAATTATTTATTTTTAGAAAAAAATATGTATAAACCTATGGAAAAAAAAAAAAAAAAAAACTTTCAAAGATTTTAAATTTAGTGAAATATGGGTAGGGGAGAAAATAATACAATGCCCACCCCCCTTCAAAAAATGGTGGAATTCGTGTTTGTTTAAAATTTGTGAGCTGAGGAAAAAAAAAGAAATAAGCAGATTATTTATTTATTTATTTTCGTGTGTGTGTGTAGGGGGAGATGTTTATTAGATGACTTATTATTTATTTGCCTTTCAAAATATTTATAAACCGGTAAAAAAAAAAATAATAAAAGTGGGAATTATTTAAAGAACTAAATTTTCTGCACTTAAAGGAACAGAATGATAAATCCTAATTTCAGTCGTGGGGAGGGGGGGGGAGGAAATTTTGTGATTGATTGTTTATTGATATACAAAAGTGACTTATATGCTACAGATATGGGAATTGTGGAGTAGACTACAATACGAAGTGATATTTTTGTAAGGTGCAATTTAGAAGATTGTGACAGATTCAAAAGGCGAAGCGAAATTTTGATATAAAGGGAGGCGAAGACCAAGGGCTGATCTTGACCTTGAGAGTCCTCAAGGGGGGGGGAGGATTTTAGAAATTTGGATACTCCAGTGTAATGCTCGGAGCTCATTTTTTTATGTGGGTCGTTATGATATCAATATATCATATATCATTGAATATGACGATGTAGGTAACAAATTGATAAACTTATCTTGTCCTCCATTATGCATGGCATGCGGTGTTTTCGAACAACTCAAGATTTATTGCTCCATCTGTGCATCGCAGGATTCGAGACTTATTCCTTCTTCTGTGGGTCGCGGGGTGTTGGATGCGGCAAAAGGGGCTCGTCGCTCCCAGTATGACAATTACTCAAGCCTTAGCCAGCTGGAAAAGTGATGTCAAAATCAAAATTTTTTTTCGACCCTGATCGCTCCGTCTGCTGTTCTACATGAAGCAGTAGTTTCGTTATCTCGCCGTGCTGAAGAATTCGGTGTGACGCAGCGTTATCGGCGGCAGTGCACATAGATGTTTGTGAAAAAATGCAGGTGAAATTTTTGTGTGAAATTATCAATCGTAAATACAGAATTCTTCATGTGTGAAATATGCTTCGGTCATCTCAGTGTTGTCATTTGCGTGTATCAGCTGCAATGCGTGTTATAAATGTGTGTGAAGATATCCAAAATATGTGAGACAAACGAAAGTTATTTTTATTGTTATTGTCTCAGCAGAATTTTCAACATACACAAAAAAAAATAACAAATCCAAAAAAAAGTAGTGGCGATTAATGTGGCAACAAGTCGAGCACAAAAAGAGTGAAATATGCAATCAAGTGTTTGTGATAAATAAGTCATCAATCTCACATACAGAATTTTTCATTGAGAAATACGCAAAATATTAAAAAAAAGTGTGTGCCAATTATCTTTATTCCTTGAGTGCTTTCCGAAATGATTATCAATGGTACGCACACAAGTTTTGAATGTGAAATATGCGTCTGATCCCTGTTGACAGGGGTGCTAAAACATACACACACACAAAAAAAAATTAAAATTAAATTTGTGCTCAAGCGAAATTTTATTACATCAATAATGCCACAATACTTAGATTTATGTTTTGCTATTATTATTGTTATTGTTTTATTTGGATACATGATTATTTAAATAACACTTTCTTGTTCAGAGCTTGTCAAAAAAAATATAGTAATAATGCTTTTTAAATATTTATTTGATTAAACTTTGTCTTATGGTATTGAAGCATCTCAATTATAATCCTGTATCCAAGCATTAATAAGATACCCTTTAGATTTTTTATTATGCATACATACATTTTCTTACTCTTTAATCTAAAAAAAAAAAGTGATTTTTTTCATAAAAAAAGGTTTTTTGATACAAAGTAAGTAATTTTTCAAAGTGATATTTTGTTGAGAGTCATGTGAGAACAAATAGATGTTTTCAGTAATAGATAAAAAAAAATATAAGAGTAAGACATTTATAATACTATCTCATTTACGAGATAGATTTTTTTTCAAATAAGTGCTTTAACAATTTTCATTGTGGTATCTATTTTTATTATTTAAGTGATATTTTGTGTTTTTATTATTATTTTATTTGACTTTAAATGATTGTGAGTGCCTTTGAAATCTTTAGAATTTAGTCAAAGGAATACGTGTGCAATTAAATAGTAGCCCTACACCTACCAAATTAACATTTACAAATAGTTAAACCTTTTGTAGTATTTGTTTCATTAGATCAGCTACATATTTAACTGATATGGCTAATTCTAAGATTACTTTCAAAACCATCACTTTTGATGGCGATGCTAATTTGGTTGACTTTTTCTTCAACCAAATCAAAACATTAGCCAAAGCGCACGGATGGAAGGATCAGGACACCATCCAATTTCTAGGTAGTAAGTTATCCGGACCTGCGCTTACTTTCTTTACTCAGAACCCATCTATTTATAAAGCTGACAAATTAAAATTTGTAGAAAAAGAATTCAAAAAATTCTTTGCCCCCCCCTAGTAAAACAACTGCACTTGTGGAATTTAACAATTTAATAATGCTACCTCAAGAAACGATTAGAAACCTTGCACACCGAATAAATATTCTAACTACGCGAGTACATGACAACATAAAAGATAAAGAAGCCTTAGACAATATTAAATACACAAAACTAATCTCGTGCATCCCACCCCCACTGAGAATTAAATTGCAAGAGGAAAACATTCTCGATTATGACACTGCTGTTGATAGGGCACAAATGTTGCAGGATATAATGCAAAATGAGAATGTGCTACAAACATGTAACACAACAAATCCTGTAGCAGACTCTATTGCTAATCAGTTAAAAATTTTAACTGAAAGAGTCAATGCATTAACACTAACAAGCATTCCAAATGAACAAAACATAGACGCAATTCACAGTATAACCCCACAAAATTCAAAACAACGTGAACAATATGCGAACAAAGACTTTAAAAGGAAGCATACTGTTTCACCTAAACATAACACACGTAAAAATAAATCTACATCACCACCCGCTTGCCAGCTATGTGCGAAGCGTGGCCACACAGCAAAACATTGTTTTAAATGGCGTAGAGCAAATTCAAATAGAAACAAACATAATTATAAATACGACAATAACTATAGAAGAAATGATAACAGAAATGGTAATTTAAACTACTAATGAGATGTACTTCAGCTGATGGCTTTACATCTCAAAATAAATATAACACATCAGCAACTTCAGACGAATTTCCATGGACTCATGACCCAACACTGCCTACACTCTGTCCAGACAGAAGGGTTAAATCCGTTGCTTCGCAAACAAAATGTGAAGTTAAATTGTCGAAAAATTCTGCATCACAGACAGTCGAAAACAATAATGAAGTAGCTTCACAAACTGTTAACATATGTGATGACAAAGTTGCAGTTATTTGCAATGTAAATAATTCATCCCCAACACTCCCCCTCATAAAGGCCTCCATTGCAAGACATAAAACTAACTTTTTGCTCGATACTGGTTCATCCATTTCAATTATATCACAATATTTGTTTGAAAAAATTAAAGACAAACTCAAATATAAAAGATTAGGAACAGGCGTCACTATTAAAACAGTTAATTCAGATGTTCAGTTCACTGCATGCATTAAAACTTCTATTCGCATACACCAAAAGTCATTCTCGCATAATTTATACATTGTTGACATATCGAATTCCGCTAACTTTCAGGGAATTTTAGGCTTTGATTTTATTCACAAAAACAGAATTGTGATAGATATTCATAAGAATAAAATGTCAACAAATGAATTTAGCATACCATTACTTGATTCTGCCTTATGTGAGAATGAAACACATCATCTTGAAACACATGAAATACATCAATCGGAAAAATTCCCAAAAGAAATTCGATTGGAGAATAAACTTAAACTAGAACCACAGGAAAAGAGGTGGATCTCCATAAAAACTGATTCAATTGACCCAAGAAAACATTACTATTTTCAATGTGAAACAAAAAAGAATATAATTTCTTACGATAGTATTGTAGGTGGTCAAAGTTATGAATCAGACAAGGAAGGAACTCAAAACACAACTAGATCCCCACAAAAATTCCAGTTTTATGTTTTTATACAAAATTCATCTACTAAACCTGTACACATAAACAAAAATGCACGAATAGGAACTTTATTTGAAACAATGGACATTATGGACCCATCACAAAACACAAATTTTCATCAAATGATGAATTCATGTGAAAATGTTTCGAATTTTAATCTTAAATCTCAGGATAACTTAAAGGATTACATTTGTAATTATATTCAGGCATCAAATGAAACATTAAATCAACGTAAAGAAGAACTAAAAATTAGTGACTTTAATTTAAATCATTTACAGGAAGAGAATGCAAAAAGGTTAGGAAAATTATTGCTTGATAATTATGCATCATTTTCCAAGTCCATAAAGACACTAGGCCACACAGACAAGGTAGTCCCAAATTTAAAGTTTATAAATGACTATCCCATAAAAACATTACCATTTCCCCTCCCACAATCATTACATAACGAAATGAAAGAGCAAATTCATCAACTTCTTGAAGCAGATATTATAGAACGAAATTGTTCTGAGTGGGCATGTCCCATTTTGCTTGTAAAAAAGAAGACTGATCAGTCTGGAAAACAGAAATACAGACTCGCTCTAGACTTACGTATGTTAAATTCCGTGTTACAAGGCTCATCATACCCCCTACCAAAAATACAAACCATAATTTCAAATTTATCCGCATACAAATTTTTCACTTCACTAGACTTCAAAATGGCGTATCATCAAATAGACCTTCCGGAACAATTTCAAGACCCACTAACCTTTACATGTATCTATGGGACTTTTAAATATAAACGCCTAGTATTTGGTCTAAAGTCATCAAGTGGATTCTTTCAACATTTAATGGATTCTTTAATTGATGAATTGCAAATTGATGGAGTATACTCATATCAAGATGATCTAATATTTGGGTCAAACTCATTTGAGGAAACTTGTTCAAAGTTAGATAAAATACTTAAAATTTTAACTAAGTATAATTTAACATTGACTCCAAACAAATGTACATTTCATACATCAGCAGTTGACTACTTAGGGTTCCATATTGAAAACCACTCTATTGCACCCATTCATGCAAACATTGTTAAAATTAACTCGTTTCCCACACCAAAAACTAAGAGACAATTAAAAAAAATTATTGGTTTAGTAACATTTTATAAATCATTGTTGCCATCATTTTCGGAAATTATTCAACCTCTCATTGATTTGACCACTCCTAAAGCTACATTTAAATGGACACAAAAACACCAAGAATTATTCAAAAAAATGCAACAAGTGTTCTTTAGTTCATCTATGGTTCGCTTACCAGATTGGTCAAAAACCTTTTACGTTAACACTGACGCATCCAAGGTAGCGATAGCTGGTGCATTATTACAGGAACATGAAGGACAATTACTTCCTACTGCATATTTTTCTAAATCTCTTAAACACGCAGAAAAACGTTACCCGGCTTTAAAACTTGAATTAATGGCCATTTATAAATCAGTAATCGCATTTAAGTACTATTTATACAACAGGAAATTTGTAATTTTGTCAGATAGTGCTCCCTTAAAAAAATACAAGAACACATGTAACCCTGCGGATTTAACTACACGTTGGTTAACTGAACTTTCTGAATACACCTTTTCCTTCGAACATGTACCGGGATCATCCAATGTACTTGCTGATTATCTATCAAGGTGTACATTTGAAAACAATACCCAAGATCTTAAATCAAATCCTGAACTCCTTAATGACCCTCATGCTTTACCAATTGTAGATAATGACACTTCGGACAATATCGAAGAATCCAATAACAACAAACCCAACTCAGTAAATTATTTAATTTCAGGCAGAGATACAAACAAGGATCCATTACTTGAAATATCAAACGACACATTTGTCAGTGAGCAAAGAAAGGACCCAAAATTGGCCGAAGTTTACAATGATATTTTAAGAAATGGATCATCAAAAAAATTTCCGATGTACTTCATCCATCCTGACAGTAAGGTTCTCATGACAAAAAAAGAAAACGTATATAATAACACATTTTCGTACCATATTATTGTACCTGACTCACTTAAGGCTAAAGTTTTAACAATTTGTCATCTGTCACACTTTGGGTTAACTAAAACATATGCATTTGTAATAGCTAGATATTTTTGGAAAGGAATGTATACCGACACGTTAAACTTTGTGGCATCTTGTACTAAGTGTATTCAAACAAAACATCACATAACACCACCTGCTCCGCTTCAGCCCACTTACACACCAACCCACCCAGGACATACCATTGGGATTGACTTACTAGTACCATTTAAAAACGGACAATCAGTTTTAACGGTAACAGATCATTTTTCCCGGCACCTCGAACTATTTGCCTTGCATACAACAACAACTGACAAAATTGCTAAATGTTTATTTGATTACATAACTACCTTTGGCAGACCTGCCACTATTCTCAGCGATTTAGGTAAGCAACTGACTTCTGACATGTACAACAGATTCAACGATACATTGGGCATAAAAATACTCCATTCCTCAGTATGTCACCCCCAAAGTAACGCAATTTCAGAGAGAGTAAATAAATCAATAAAATATTCAATTACCACTTTACTTGAAGAAGGCCATTCTTTTGAAAATGCATTACGTATACATAAATCACTATACAACGGTTCCACACATTCGTCCACTAAATATTCCCCCAACTTATTACACTTTGGAAGAAAACTATCTTTATTATTTGATACTTTTGATCAAACTATTAATCAGCCAATCCTTGATAAGGGCATAGAAACTTACCAGTTGCTAAATGATTTGAATTCAATTTACAAAAAAGCATACACTAACATCAAAAATTCACAAGAAAAGAGAAATCAACACTTCCAGAAACGAGCGAAACTAAGAGTAATCTTAGAAAAGGATATAGTGTACCTCAAATCCGTGGATAAATTTAAACCAAAATACACCGGACCTTTTATTGTGGTACATAAATATTCGCCAGTTTCTGTTTCCATTAAGCGTTTACACTCGCCTGATGAATCGGCATTCAGAGTACACATTGACAGGCTAATTATAGCCCCCCCTAGAAATGATCATTTATTTGTGCGTCATGAGGAAAATATAAGTCACCCAGGAAACACCTCCATAAAATACAACCTAAGATCTCGTTTTTAACACAGCCCATCACAATAGTAGGTTAACATAGATTTACAGTAAATGCAGTACATCACACTGATACACATGTTGTGTTGGAGTTTCCTTTGAGGGAGTTCATGGCTGGTCCAGGTTCTCCATCACGGGGGGCTTCCACATAACAGTTGTGTCCCTTAATTACTGGGTTGTCGCCAATATTGTTACTTTTCCATTTCAGAAGTTTTTTTCTTCATACATAATAATAAAAATAACATATAACATTGCACATACATTAAATTTTAGTCATATCAAACATAATCATGATGCACAATAAATCTCTAACCGATTATGACAAAGCTGTTTCTCACTACTCTAGGATTGACATTCCCTTTCAGATATATATAAATACCATATGTATCAGATTTTTATTTTTTTTATTTTTAATTATGCCCCTTCGAAGTGAAGGCCCGTTCAAAAGTCGCCCAAAGGACCTGTAACTTCATTGTGGTGAGAAACAAATTTCGGATTGGTGCAGTTCACACCAATTTTACTTAAACTCCCTGTTTTTCTATGTAATGCGACGTGCGCTCCTCTGAGAAAGCAAAAGATTTCGGGAGGAGCAGAGGGTCCATGTAATGTGGGCTCTCGCCAATATTCCCACTTCCCATAGGGCTAGGCCATAAGCCGATGCCATCACCTTGTCATTTGACAAGATTTAGGGCAGCACCTTTTATGGATCGCGTGTCGCTTTCCTTTTTTTTTTTTGCTTGTCCTGTGTGGATACACGAATTTTTTTTCATTTTTTTTAAACATACTTATTAGTCACAAAATACACTTCATCCATAACATTTCATTAATTTTTCACATCATTATGTTAAACTTACATGGTTGCAACCTCCATTTCATATTTTCAACCCCCATTTCATATTTTTAACCTCCATTTCATATTTTTTAACCTCCATTTCATATTTTTAACCTACATTTCATATTTTTACTATCCATTTCGTATTCTTTTAGTATAGATTGTCATATTTGTACCACATAATTCATACTTTTATTATATACTTCATATTCGTCATATTTTATTCGAGATTTTATTTTATCCATAACCTATGTTTTTATATTATTCGTGACCTATAGCTAACATTCTTCATAAACATATATATTATAAACAATTGATGGTACGAACTTCATGACTATTTTACATATTAAACATGCTTCCTTGCATTCGGCGCCTTATCTTACCTTATCTTATCTTATCTTATCTTATCTTATCTTTGATTTAAAAAAAAAAGATAACCTCTGTAAAGGAAAAATATATGGTATACCTATAAAAAAAAAAAAACAGGAAGAATGTCTTGTTGTGTGCAAAGTGCTAGAAAAAGCACAAATAAGGCCTGAACTCTAAGCAATAAAAGGCCAATGTTTTCCGGAACGACAACAACATCAAAATGAATGAGCATTAAAAAAAAAAAAGAGAGAGAGAGACTTTGAAGATGCATAATCATATGTCGACATAGTGTATAACTGTATAAATTCGAATATAATATAGATGATCAATTCTTAATATTTAACCAGCATAATCTTACACTTTTGTATGTAATTCTGAGAGAGACATTTTCGTACCGGGTCCTTTTCAAACCCAAACCAGCAGGGGAGATATATGATATCAATATATCATATATCATTGAATATGACGATGTAGGTAACAAATTGATAAACTTATCTTGTCCTCCATTAAAAGAAAAAAGAAAAAAAATCCTTTCTTTTAAAGTAACTAAAATCATGATCACAACAGGATCTACATTACAGTTGAAGTTATAAATATATCGCCCCTTTTCTCATTTTAGTAATACTTAAACCAATCCCTTAATGTAACGGTCACCGAAATCCCAGCACATGTATTTCACTTTTTCCATACCTTATATGGTCATGAAAACCGAATGTGGTTTTTCTTATACCAGCTGCTCTACAATAAAAATGCTGCATAAGATGTTTTGCGCGTCGTACATATTCGAATATATCTCCTGCTCATGCTACCATAGGGTATCCATTCGCGATTTTTAGGCCGCATCATGAGCCCCAAAGCCTATCCCACAAAATTCCTTTGCTTTTTCAAATTCCAATAGCAAAGTTTAAACTCTTTTTCTCGCCAATTAGCGATTAGCTTGTTAATATGCTAAGTACAAAATCTCTCTCTCAGAAGAAAAATATTGCACGTATATTTTGGCCAAATATCATATATATGCCAAACATTGTAACCTTTGGCGATATCTGACAACTGATGTTATCTTGGTTCTGACTAAAAGAACGGTCACTTGGACTTTTTCTCTTGGCCTGGCTCTGCTGTAACCACCAATAATTCACACTGAGCGTCCTACTCTCTCGAAAGGGCTAAAATAAAACTTTACTCTAAAGAACCTGGCTGCATACTTGTCTTTTTGTCGATCTCCTTTCACGGCATTGATGGTAATTCGTAATAAACAATATTAAATCTACTAGATACAATAATCATCCAAGATTTCCATTACAGTCGTGTTTTTTTTTTTTTTTTTTTTTTTTTTTTTTTTTTTACTTTTTTTGCTGTGGGTCGGGTTTGGGTCCGGTTGGCTTCCATTTTTTGCTCCTGTCTGGGTTAATTCCTACTTGGGTCGAGATTGGGTCGGGTTGACTTCGACTCTTTGCTGCTGTTCAAGTTAATTTCTGATTTTTTTTTTTTGTCAGATTTGGGTCTCGTTGACTGCTACATTTTCTTTTTAATCTGGCTGACTTTTACTTTTTAGCAGTGCTTAGTGCATTTGGGACACTTTAGGATTTGGTTTTTAGCACTTTCTAACAAAGTTGAAAAATGCTTATGCATTCGGTTTGTCTGTCCGTCTGTCCGTCTGGCCGGATGGCCGTCTGTCCGCGCTCTAACTCCCGTAAATATACTCGGATTGCTATGAAATTTTTATACGTTATTGATGTTTATCCTAGCACGACACCTATTAAAAATGAAGTATCTACCATGATTAGTTTATCTACAGAGAGAATCAAAAGTTTTCCATTACATTACGGCCCATGGGGAAAAATCGTTTATATACTCGGATTGCCATGAAATTTTAGGACTTTATTGACGTTTACCCTAGCGCAAGTCCTATCGAAAATGAAGTTTCTCCCGTGATTAGTTTATCTACAGGGCGAATCAAAGTTTCCCACTACATTACGGCCTATGAGGAAAAATCGTTAATATACTCGGATTGCCATGAAATTTTAGGACGTTATTGACGTTTACCCTAGCACGTACCCTATTGAAAATGAAGTTTCTACCATGATTAGTTTATCTACAGGGCGAATCAAAAATTTCCCATTACATTACGGTCTATATGGAAAAATCGTTTCAAAGGAATTTTAAAGATGTTATACCCTGTCAAACATATTAAAATATGCATTCTATAAAATATAAGGTGAAAATGTAGCTATTATTCATTTACATGGCCACACAAAAGAATTCCATTAGATAATGGTAAAAGGGGGAATTGTGTGTGGCATATTTTAAATATATTAAGCTGTTTCATGTATAATAAAATTGATATATGTCACTGAAGCTTAATATAAATTATACGCTACTGTCTTGCATAATATGAAGTACATAGCATTTACAGGGCCATACAAAAGATTTCAAATAGTATATTCTTTCCGAAGTACCGTATATGTGTCCGATGATGGCTGATAGAGGGATGAAATGCATTTTAATTATTATATGCGCGCTTATATTTCGCTAAAAATATGCACATTATATGGTGTGTATAAATGTTATAGTTGATATACAGGGCTATCCAAAAGAGCTCACCAACGTTACTGAATATGAGCATAAATTATTTAAACGTGGTTCTTAAATAAGCTATGCATTTTTACGCTGAGCTTCATTCAATTTACTGAGAAATGTTTGCAGAATATAGATAAAAGGATATACAGGGCCACGCAAATAATTCGGTACATGGACGCCTATGAATGATAATTTATGAGAATGTGATTTCAGTTGTTTTAAAAGTGTTTTAGTTTACAATAAATTTTAGCCTAATGCTGACGTGTAATAAAGGTACAATGTAAACTACAGGGCTGAACAAAAGTATTCAAGTATGTTTCCATCTGATAGTATGAAATGCTGAAAAAGAAATTTCAAGCTACTGGGTATTTTCTTGCTAAACTAAATTTTCCCATTATATCAAGTGACATATGAAATACAGAGCTGTTCAAAAGTACTGGAATACATATTTGGGTATATTTGGCTATACACCATTATTTCCCTAAATAACAAAGTTTTGTTAAAGATTTCATTAAGTGTTGGAAAGTGCTTCATAATCAATGCTTAACGCGTGATTTTTCTTACTTGTTACTTTATCGAGAAGGGTTCGGGTTGATCCGAATTTATTGGGGTGAATTCTTTGGTAAAATTTTCGTTCTTTTTTGCAATTTTTGTACAAAATGTGCGTCTTTTTCACGATATTTTGAAGAAATACGTGTTTTGTTCGTGATCATTTTACAAAATTTGTTGTCCGGTTCGCTTCTATTTTTTGCTGCTGGTCGGGTTTATTTTTTTACTTTTTGTTGTGGGTTGCGTTTGAATCCGGTTAACTTCTACTGTTTCCTACAAACACGTGACGTTACACACAGCAAACACGTGGGTGGTTTACA
>CAXHSM010000931.1:0-13000 GCA_964019185.1 Maratus speculifer
TTTTATTAACAAATAAGATTATAACTATTAAATATGTCAATATTAAAATTAATAATAATATTAATAATAATAATAGCAATAATGTAATAAGAATAATTATAAAAATAAAAATAACACGACAATTATTATTATTATTATTATTATTTGATAACTAATTAAAATAATATGTAAAAATAATGTAAGATTATAACTAATAACAAAAAATAATAATATCAATGCAAAAAAATCGTATTTGGAAGAAGGAAAAAAATGAATAATAAAAAGAAATGTTAATCAAACGCATGCTACAATACAAAGAAATGTATAAAATATATTAGATCGCATTTTTCTTGAAAAAAAAAAAATGTTTAAAAAAATTACATTTGGCCATAATGCTTGTATACACAGTATTTATGTATTTTGAAACTTTAATACTAGAATAAAAGATACCTAATATCTGTGCAATAATCTAATTTTCCAAAACTGCCTGATAGTTTTAACTTCTTCCAAAATTTTGTGTTTACGTGAGGAAATGTTTCTGCATACATATTAGATTCGGAAACTTGTTTCAAAATATCGTTATTTTCTCCCAAACATGACGCGATAACGAATTATGATAAGAATTCGAAATTTCTGGTATAGAACTTTATAAAATTATTATCTTATTTAGCTTTCAATAGGGTATATTCATGGTCATTATTAGTAAATCTGGACAACTTTCTTTTTAAATGTACAGTTTCATGTGTTTAGATACACATAATATTGAAAAACATTGTATCACTTTCCTAATAGATTTTTCTGTAAATAAGAGTAATAATTATAATAATTATTATTAGAAGTAGACTTGGTTTAAATAATCTTAAGCCGCTCAGATTTTCTTAACAAGATATTTGTGTGAAAAAAAATCAAATAGAAAAAAAATATAACATTGAAACTGGACCATAAAAATTAATCTATGTTTACTACATGTTCTAGCCAAAAACACTTTGATCCATTTAAATGTTTTTTTTTCCTTTTTTGAGGGGGGATATTTTTACAGTGTTATATTCTACAGAAGTTATTTTTCTTTCCTTTTTTTAAAACAAAAACTACATTTTCAGTTATCTAAATATTATGTTTTTAAAATTTCAAATACTAGCTTTCGTTTCAAAAATTTTTGTCTAGCAATTTACTAGCAATTTTTTATTTTCATTATGATATTTTTTTCAATTGAACTCATGAAAAATTACGATGATATTTAAACATACAAACCCTGAGTTTAATACATATTTCTAATTCGCTTAAAAAATACATTTCTCTGTGTGCTTAGTTGCATTTTTTACACATATTTCAATTTAAATAATAATTTTAATAAAGATTTCGTGATATTTAAAATATTTCATACAAAATTAGAATAAATGTAGAAAGTTTAGCCAACATAAGAGAGAGTTGAGTACGCTGGACCTAAGTAAGCAATTTTCATTTTGGCTTAAAAGAATAAAATTAAAATATTTAAATAAAAAAACTTTTAAAATTCTAAAATTTTAACAACATATCAGAAATTACTTTAAAGAAGTTTTCTCTTAGACCTAAAATGTTAGGTATTTTTAAAGAAACAAGTTAGTTACACAACCCTGTAATTTGATCTGTTTAACTAAAATAGAATTTAAGAAAAGTGTGCGAAAGCAAAAACTTTTGAAAAAAGGAAGATGAAAAATGCATAAACACCGACGGTGCTTAAAATATATTATTTTAAAATCTTCAAGACGCATTGTTTTTAAGGTACATTACCATTTAGCATCATAATCTTTTAACTCTATTTTTAAGGCCGGTAATTAAGAGCACAAAACTTTGAACCTTTTTATGTTCCACGTCCGTAATTATATCTTACTGACAGCTTCTAATCCAATAAATTAGAAGTGTTGCAAAAACAATATATGAACACTTTATGATTTTTGAGGTCTAAATCTATTATGTTCGTGATTTGGGAATATTGTTCTTATATTACGGTGCGTTCAAATCATACACGATAATGAATAACACATGGTGAGCTAATATTTATATATTTATTCAGAGTAATGTAAAATGAATATAAAGATTAGAAACGGCTATAAGTATTTAATCAAAAATAATTTATAGATAAGAAATTTAAAAAAGTAAAAAGAACTTTCTTTAAAATATTGTATATTTCTGATCAATAAATTTCTTTCGATTAAATAGTTATAGTCGTTTGTAATCACTATATTCATTTTTACTTTCTTCTATCTTTACAAGAAGAAAGTATTGGATTCATGAAAATTTTCGACTTCCGGTTTTCGACGGATTTATACGTTTTAGAAGGTCCTGAACACGTTTTGACTATTTTTAGAAAATGTCTGTCTGTGAGTCTGTCCGTTTGTCTGTGAGTCTGTGTGTCTGTCTGTGAGTCTGTCTGTCTGTATGTGACAAAAAATTTGTGGGCGCTCTATCTCAAGAACTAATGCTCGAAATTTAATAAAATTTTATATTCAGTTAGACCTTGATATGAATTAGTGCCTATTGGTTTTTGGTGAAAATTGGCCTGCAGGTGGCGCTGCTATACTATGTTTTTCATGATTTTCAAGATTGCTGTATCTCAAGAACTAATGCACAGAATTTCACCAAACTTCAGATTCTGTGACCCCTTGATATACATAGATGCTGATTAAGTTTTGGTGTAAATTGGCCATCAGGTGGCGCTGCTATGCCACATTTTTCATGATTTTCATGATAGCTATATCTCAAGAACTAATGCACAGAATTTCACCAAACTTCAGATTCCGCGATACCTTGAGATACATAGCCACTGATAAGGTTTTGGTGTGAACTGCCCTATAGGTGGCGCTGCTATGCTACATTTTGCACGATTTTTGCGATAGCTATAGCTCAAGAACTAATGCAGAGAACTTCATCAAATTTTAGTTTCTTTTACACTAGAATATATAACATAATTAGACGCTAATTACATTTTGGTATAAACCTTGTAACAGGTGGTGCAGCTATGCATCATTTTGCACGATTTTTCCGATAGCTATATCTCAACAACCAAAGCACAGAATTTCATTCAACTTCAGATTTTGTTACAAAATGACATATAATTACACGATGATTACGTTTTGTTATAAATCCTTCAACTGATGGTGCTGCTGTGCTATATTTTACACGGTTTTTTTTTAAACTAGCTATATCTCAAGAACTAATGCACAGAATTTTATCAAACTTCAGATTCTTTTACACCATAACATAATTAGACGCTTTTTTACGTTTTGGCATAAATTGTCCAAGATATGGTGTTGCTGTGCTACGTTTTGCAATTTTTTTGTTATAACTATATCTCAAGAACTAATGAACGAAATTCCATCAAATTTCAGATTCTGTTAGGTCTTGACATCAATAGATGCTTATTAGGTTTTAGCATAAATTACCCAACACGAGGCACTACTAAGCTCATTTTCTCAGAATATTAATTAAATTTTGCGTTTTAGGTTTTTTGGATACCAGATTCTCAAATGTTCGAGGAAATTCGATAGTGGGTAACTTTGAGGTCACCACGTTTTTTTTTTTTTTTTTTTTTTTTTTTTTTTAATATTAAAATGTACTTATGAGATAGAAGAAAGTTTCGGGATTGACACATCCAACTAGTTAATTACCGAGTATACTTATGCATATTCAACGTTACATTTTTTGATATTGAAAAACTATTTCAGTTATTATTTATTTAAACCTTACGTATGTGCGATAAATATGCAATAAACATGCATAAATGTGCATGTTAACAAAAAAGCTGATCTCAAATTTATTTAAATAAGTAATAATTCTTTTTGTCTCTTTGCTTAGGTGTACACTTTCTTTTATAATATTTATTCGTAAATATAATTAAAGAGTTAAATTATTCTTTAACTATTTATAAAAAAAGTATCTATTTTTGCTGAAATTAAAAAAAAAAAAAAAAAAAAAGTTTATTAAGAGGCACCAATACGTGTCATTTTGATAAAAAATGACAAAAAACGAATTTAAGATATTTATTTTTAAATGTGCATTAGTATTTGGAACATTGTGTCCAAATTTTGGAAGGATTCTATAAATAATAATGAAAATATTCTTAATTTTACTAAACCTTAATGTTCTGTCCTCTTTAAGTGAAATGTTTAAACTCGTTTTTTTTAAGTTTGCAATAGCAATTTTTTATATGTTCATTTTAATCGATATCCTAAGGCTAATACAATAATTAAACAAATTTTCTATTATATATATATACAAACATATGTAGATTATTTGTGCGATAATTTATTATCGGATTAAACAAAAAATGTCATTTTTTTCTTTTCCCTGTATGCATTTTTTTTTTTAATTTAGTAGACATAATCTGTTTCCAAATAGGAAAAGTAATAGTTATATTGATAGTTATTTAAATTTATAGTCATATTGAGCATTTAACACATGCATGATCTGTTATGACTATGCTTTGTTCAAACAAGAACCTAAAAATATAATATAAGTTGCCCAATAATTACACATTTTTGTGGAGCGGAAGAGTGTTACTGAGTCTCCTTAAACCTTCACTGCACCATGTGCCACATCTGGCACATACTTAAACAGACCATAATTCTCATTATGTGCCATGATTTTGGCCAATATGATCAATCCAACAAATCAAGAATAGTCCAAAGAATCGAGTAACGCGTATTTTATCCATGTCAGATGGCCGCATATGACAAAAAATTAGAATTTATTTTTCCGAAATACAATTTCGATCCAGCTATTAAGGCAAAATTTACTTTTATTATTTTTACTGAATACTTAAAAATATTTAAAAATTGCAGAGTGTTAAGCAGATAAAATTAATTAATGTATGCCCATTTAATTGCAAAATACACCGAGGCAATGTTTAAAAATCCTAAATGTGTACATTGGGCACATGTCATAAAATATTAAATTTTAAGTTAAATTTTTAAATATTTTTTTTTTACTTTTTCCTTTATCAGACCTATATATAGATTTCAAATTATTTTTTATAAAGAAAGAAAATAAAGACTATTGCCCAGTTAAACTGATGGCATTGAGCTCACAGGCTACAAATACTAATTGCACATTAAAGCCTTATATTTTCAAGGGTTAATTCCGTTCGAAAAAAAATTTAAGAAGGGGAAACAGCTCTCCCCTTTCCTCTTTTTTATACTTAATCATTAAACTTCCTATATTATCAAAGACATGCTTTATCATATAAAAAATCTATATCCAAAATTCAGAGCAATACAGATAATTCTTAATAAAAACCCATTTAGCATTTATATAATTTAAAAGGAGTTATCCCCCCTCTTTTATACTTAACCATTAAACTTTCAAAACTATTCGGAGATTTGAACGAAATCTGAAAATTCTGCTTGAAAAACCCATTTATATAAATTAAGGGGGGGAGCTGACACGAACCCCTGTTCCCCCTATTTTATACTTATTCAATGAACACTTAATAACAGTCACGGAATCGCCTCATCAGAATAAACCTAATCTAAATTTTGAACGAAAACTTAATTCTGCATGAAAATCCCATTTATATCAACTAAGGGGAGGGGCATGAGCCCGCCGTTATCCCTCTTATACATATCGAATGAACTCCAAAAACTAATCAGGGAAGCGCCTTGTCAGGATATACCTACATACAAAATTTCAAGTGGATCGGATATTTTTATCATGAGTTATCGCGTTATGCAAGAACGTACATACAGTACGGACGAGCACATAAGCTCTCAGGCTATGATAGCCTCTGAGCTAAAAATCATGCAGTGAAGGGATGAATAAACATAAATGGAAAATGATGTACGGATGATAAATATGAAGAATTCTAGAAAAAGAATAATGATACTTTATCTTAATGTACCCTGGACTATAAAATATAAAGCTTACAGTCAACAAGAATGAGGTGCAATAGTCAGTAAACAAGCGAAAAGAACGGTGACTAGAAAGTAAATACCTGAGAACATAAAATACGATCATGGAACATGAAAATTCCGTGGTAGAATCGGAAAATCAGAAATAACAATTGACGCAGATATTTTTTATAAAGAAAGAAAATAAAGACTACTGCCCAGTTAAACTGTTGGCATTGAGGGGGGATATTATGAAAACTGAAAAGAATTGAAAAAATAAAATAAAGTGATAAAAAGTGGTTTAACAAAGAAAAATAATTTTGAAAATGGGACAGCAAAAGTCGAATTAAAAATAAAAATCGCACAATGGAAAATAAAATTTAAAACATTGAGGATTATACAATAAAAATGTAAAATTAGGCAAATTTTAATTAAAAACTCAAAAAATTCACTATTGAAACTGTACAAAGAAATAAAAGAAAATAAGTTATGCTTTTATTATTTCTAGCACGCAGATTTTTTTTTGTAATGTTTAACCCTTTGAGGGGCAAAGAACTTTTACTCTTAAAATGCTGCAATCATTGATTGACACCAGAATTTAAAATCAAAGTTATTTCAAAATATATAAAAGCTTTTCTTCGCGTACTTGATGAAATTAAAAGTTTCATTTCAAAATTCTGGTGACGTTTCTTAATTAAAATTAAGTGGTATATATTTTATAACACCGCCCTTCAAGGGGTTAAGTGTAAAATGTACTTAATGAGCATAATTCCTCTAAATGTTTGAAACAATGCATGCATTTCACAAAGAAAATACACAATATGTAATAAAAAGAAATAGAAAATGCTAATACAGATTATAAAAATGAAGAATTCTAGGAAAAGAATAATTATATTTTTCTTGGTGTATTGGAGTATGGAAAAATCCATAAAAGCAAAATGATGTACGGATGATAAATATGAAGAATTCTAGAAAAAGAATAATGATACTTTATCTTAATGTACCCTGGACTATAAAATATAAAGCTTACAGTCAACAAGAATGAGGTGCAATAGTCAGTAAACAAGCGAAAAGAACGGTGACTAGAAAGTACATACCTGAGAACATAAAATACGATCATGGAACATGAAAATTCCGTGGTAGAATCGGAAAATCAGAAATAACAATTGACGCAGATATTTTTTATAAAGAAAGAAAATAAAGACTACTGCCCAGTTAAACTGTTGGCATTGAGGGGGGATATTATGAAAACTGAAAAGAATTGAAAAAATAAAATAAAGTGATAAAAAGTGGTTTAACAAAGAAAAATAATTTTGAAAATGGGACAGCAAAAGTCGAATTAAAAATAAAAATCGCACAATGGAAAATAAAATTTAAAACATTGAGGATTATACAATAAAAATGTAAAATTAGGCAAATTTTAATTAAAAACTCAAAAAATTCACTATTGAAACTGTACAAAGAAATAAAAGAAAATAAATTATGCTTTTATTATTTCTAGCACGCAGATTTTTTTTGTAATGTTTAACCCTTTGAGGGGCAAAGAACTTTTACTCTTAAAATGCTGCAATCATTGATTGACACCAGAATTTAAAATCAAAGTTATTTCAAAATATATAAAAGCTTTTCTTCGCGTACTTGATGAAATTAAAAGTTTCATTTCAAAATTCTGGTGACGTTTCTTAATTAAAATTAAGTGGTATATATTTTATAACACCGCCCTTCAAGGGGTTAAGTGTAAAATGTACTTAATGAGCATTATTCCTCTAAATGTTTGAAACAATGCATGCATTTCACGAAGAAAATACACAATATGTAATAAAAAGAAATAGAAAATGCGAATACAGATTATAAAAATGAAGAATTCTAGGAAAAGAATAATTATATTTTTCTTGGTGTATTGGAGTATAAAATATAATCTTACTGTCAGCAAGAATAAACTGCAGAAGCCAGTAAACAAGCGAAAAGAACGGTGAATAGAAAGTAAACATTTGAAAATATAAAATGCGAGCATGGAACATGAAAAGTCCTTGGTAGAACCGAAAAATCATAAATAACGATTGACACAAATATTTCCAAAGAAATAACATGAACATTAAAAAATATAAGAAAATAAAAATAAATTGATAAAAAAAATATTTCATATAGAAAAAAATTAGGAATTTAATAGGGATTTAAAATAAACTTCGCATAATGAAAAATAAAATTAAAAAATATTGATAACTATGTATAATAAAAAAGTGAAACCAGGCAAATTTTTATTCTAAAAAAGAAAATATTAAGTATTGAAACTGTATATAAATCTAAAAGGAAAGAAATTAACTTTTATTATTTCTAGCATGTAGATTTTAAATTAAATTTGTAATATTTAAGCGTGAAATATACTTAACGAATATAACTCCTCAAATTATTTGAAACAAAGCATACATATTTACTCAAAAAATTCACAAAAATGCACAATGTACAATATTTTAAATCTACAGAAATAGAAAATATTGTACAGATGATAAATAAGAAGATTTCTAGAAAAAGAATGACAATACTTTATCTTGATGTACCCTAGAGTTTAAAATATAAAGCTTACAGTCAGCAAGAATGAAGTGCAGTAGTTAGTCAACAAGCAAAAAGAACAGTGAGTAGGAAGTAAATATTTGAAAACATAAAACGCGAGCATGGAACATGAAAAGTCCGTGGTAGAATCGGAAAATCATAAATAACAATTGAGACAAATATTTCCAAAGAAATACTATAAACATTGAAAAGAATTGAAAAAATTAAAATAAAATAATGAAAAGCGGTTTTACAAAGAAAACTAATTTGAGAAATGGGACAATGAATTACAGGCTTAAAATAAACTACAGAAAATGAAGAATTAAATGAAAAACATTCGGAATCGTATAATAAATAAGTACTATCAGGCAAATTTTATTCAAAACATCAAATATTTGAACTGTACAAAAAGCTGAAATGAATGAAATTAATATATATTTTTTCGAGTTTGTAATTTTTTTTGTAATATTTAAGCGTGAAATATACTTAACGAGCATAACTCCTCAAATTATTGTTTGAAACAATGCATATATCTTTAATTAAAAAAAAATCACAAATAAAATGCACAATATATAGTATTTTGAATGAAAAATAATAGAAAATACTATGCAGATGATAAATATGAAGAATTCTCGAAAAAAAATAATGATACTTTATTTTGATGTATCTTGGAGTATAAAATATAAAGCTCGCAGTCAGCAAAAATGAAGTGCAGTAGTCAGTAAACAACCGAAAAGAACGGTGACTAGAAAGTAAATATTTGAGAGCATAAAATGTGAGTACGGAAAATGGAAAGTCTGTGGTAGAATTGAAAAATCATAAATAACAATTGACACGAATATTTCCAAAGAAATATTATAAACATAAAAAAATATCAGAAAAATAAAAATAAAATATAAAAAAATTGTTTCATAAAGAAAACAAAATTGGGAATGGGACAGCAAAATATGGATTTATAATGAACTTTGCATAATAAAAAAATCAAATTAAAAACATTGTTGACTTTATAATGAAAAAGTAAAATCAGGCAAATTTTTATTAAAACATGAAAATATTAAGTATTGAAACTGTATATAAAACTAAAAGGAAAGACATTAACGTTTATTATTTATAGCACGTAAATTTTCTGTTGTAATATTTAAGCGTGAAATATACTTAACGAGAATAACTCCTCGAACTATTTATAAAAATGCATACATAATTACTCAAAAAATTCCCAAAAATGCACAATGTATAACTTTTTAAATCGAAAGGAATGGATTATACTGTACAGATGATAAATATGTAGAGTTTTAGAAAAGAATAATGATACTTTATCTTGATGTACCTTGGAGTATAAAATATAAAGCTTACAGTCAACAAGAATGAAGTGCAGTAGTTAGTCAACAAGCAAAAAGAACAGTGAGTAGAAAGTAAATATTTGAAAACATAAAACGCGAGCATGGAACATGAAAAATCCGTGGTAGAATCGGAAAATCATAAATAACAATTGACACAAATATTTCCAAAGAAATATTATAAACATTGAAAAGAATTGAAAAAATAAAAATAAAATAATGAAAAGCGGTTTTACAAAGAAAACTAATTTGAGAAATGGGACAATGAATTACAGGCTTAAAATAAACTACAGAAAATGAAGAATAAAATGAAAAACATTCGGAATCGTATAATAAATAAGTACTATCAGGCAAATTTTATTCAATACATGAAAAGTTTTACTATTGAAACTGCATAGAAAGCTGAAATGAAGGAAATTAAAATATATTATTTCTAGTTGCCGAAACGTCAGTGAAGGCTTACTTTGGAGACACGAAATTTTTTTGTGTCTGTCTGTTTGTCTGTTCCGCGATAATTTCCGTAAAAAGAGTCCGATTGGCTTGAAATTAAGTGGGTATGTTAGTGAAGCAATGGGATTAAGCTGTATAGTTTTTTGTAAGATTTGGTTCATTCGCTCGAAAAATATAGAATATTTTATTTTGCGCAATAATGCTTTTCTATGGCAAATCCAATGATTTCCATTTTTTTTTCCTTGAGCGAAAATGTCACATTATGATAAATAGATGCTGAAATTTACCGGTTAAATTATTCGTATTGTTTTGAAATTTTGTCTATTCATAATGTTATAAATTTGAATGCGTGTAATTATTAAACGCGAAAATTTAAATGAAGTCAACGTTAAAACTTATGAATTAATTAATGTCTTTTTATCTTTGTGTATAACATAGCCCAGAAAAGAACATATAGGCTATGTTTTATTGATTTTATTCACATATTTTCCTTAATAATTCAAAATTTCCTTCTTTTTCATACAGAATCAATGGGGATTTTTTTTTAAATTTAACCAATTTCCTTTATCGTTGCCCAAAAAAATCAAAATTTAGAATAATAATTTTTTAACAGCAATAAGTTTCAATTGAGCAATTTCCATTCGAAAAATTAAACTATGAAAAAAAAAACAGTTTGACGTCAGAATTAAAATAACTATAGTTGTAGTACTTTTTGTTAAATATTAAACACGGATATTCGTTTCGTTAATAAGAATTTTTCTGACAAAAATGGGGACATAATTAGAAGTAAAAGAAATAAAAAAAAAAAAAATATATTTTTAACAAATATTTCACCTGATAAAATTTGACGTCATAATTGAAATAAAACAGGTATTTTATAGTTGTCGTTAAAAATATAAGAAACATGGATAGCAATAACTCATGAATAATGACGTCATTGTCGAAACTTCAGTGAAGGCTTATTTTGGCGACACAAAATTTATTGTTTTACCCCTGTCAGTCTGTTCTGTCTGTCTGTCTGTCTGGCCGCGATATCTGCCACAAAATGCTATCAAAACTTCTTTTTTTTTCGGAAACAAAATTGTAAAACCCTAGATTACTGAGTTTACACTTTCAAAAGTTCCTGATACATTAGATTTAGGTGTGGACAGGTATGTAGAAGTATGAGGATAATGAAAAATGCTTATTAAACTGTTACTTATCCTTATAAATCAAAATGTATAAAGAAATACAAGATATACGATAACCATTAGCAAATTGATAGAAAGTTACAAATTTAAGTTTAATGAGACTATAGAGGGTTCAGGGGGGCGGAGCCCCCCTGAAGATATCTACTATGTTATAATAAAAAAACAAAAATGATAGATCATGAAAAATTCAGAATATCCTAACGTAACTAAATCTTTAATTTAACGCTTTTGTTGGCTGAAAACTTCTTATTCTTATTTTATTCTTATAAATAATTACGTAATTCGAAAATTTTAAATTACAGTTTCCAGGAAGTTGAATATTACCCAAAGTGTGCTTTAAAAAAGAAATGATGTGAAAAGCTGACGTTGAGGCTCTTGATCTGCAGATTTTACTAGTGTGTGAATTTTCTTTTGTAATATTTAAGCGTGACATATACTTAACGAGCATAACTCCTCAAATTTTTTTAAACAATGCATATATGTTTAATTTAAAAAAATCACAAAGAAAGTACACAATATATAATATTTTGAATGAAAAATAATAGAAAATACTATACAGATGATAAATATGAAGAATTCTCAAAAAAGAATAATGATACTTTATCTTGATGTACGCTGGAGTATAAAATATAAAGCTTACTCGGCAAGAATGAAGTGCTGTTCGTTCGCCCGTCTATCCGCATATTACAACGCAAAAACTACCTAACCGAATCGTTTCAAATTTAATATATAAGATTATTTAATAACTTTGTGGAGTCATTTCCAATTTTATTTAAGTTGGATTGTATAGTTTCGTTACAGATACAGTAAACAAACGAAAAGAACGGTGACTAGAAAGTAAATATTTGAGAACATGAAATGCGAGCATGTAACATGGAAAGTCCATGGTAGAATTGAAAAATCATAAATAATAATTGACACAAATATTTATAAAGAAATATTATGAACACTGAAAAGTATCAGAAAAATATAAATAAAATGATAAAATAAAACGGTTTTACACCGAAAGATAATTTCAGAAATGTTACAGTGACATTCATATTTAAACTAAACTGCGCAAAATGAAATATATTGAGTAATTTGTAATGTAACACTTAAATCGATGAAATATTTTTCCGTCCATGGATAGTTTTACTATTTAAACAATGTAAATTATAAATTAAAAAGATTTAATTAAAAATAACTATGCAAATTCAGAATAAACAAAACTGTGGGTAAATTAGTGTTTTGTATTAGTAATTCATTAATAGGAGTCTTCAGTCACGCGAACATACGAGACCGTTAATGTTAACCCTACGGGCGTCATTTTCAAGTTTCGCGCCTGTAATTTATTTATTTGTTTATTTATTTAGGTTTGATAAGAACGATTTGCAACAAAACTAGTGTTAATCATTTATTTATTTAGTTTGATTTCATAAAAATAAAAGAAAAAAAATCATTTATTTTCGTAACCGGTTTGAACCGGCTCATTGATCAAAAAGTCGATTTTATTTATTTATATGTATATCCATGAAAGCCTATTTAACTGTAAATATTTTGACACCACTTCATTTTTTAATGTTTGTTTTCTAATTTACCGCACTTATTAAAATTTTAAATTTCTTTTTCTCAATCATAATATTTTCTTCTG
>CAXHSM010000932.1:0-30000 GCA_964019185.1 Maratus speculifer
GATCAGGAAGCGAGAAACGTTAGCGTCAAGCAAAAGGCCAAGCCAGTTACTTTCTGCTAGTAAACTCGCTTTATACTGATCGAGATCGCTACAGTTTCATTCTAACGCCGCGGTTTCGCGATGTTTTATAACTGAAACTTAAATATGTATTTCTTGATAATTTTTTTTTTCTGAATATGTAATTCTTACAATCACGCACGACTTTCTTAAGCACATGATGCTTATAATTTTCTAATAATAAGAAGAAGAGCATTAAATTCTCATGAATTCAAAACTGAGAAGTGTGTTATTATTTTAAAAACATACATCTAAAAGTGGATAAAGAAACTTTATTTTTTAATATGCACTTAAAGTACTTCACAAATTCCCAACTCGCAGCATAAAATTTTATGACTCACCTGATTCATTTTTATTGAAGTTCATTGAATTGTTGATTGAATTCATTTTTATTAATTATTCATCTTTATTGATTTTTTTTATTAATTTAATTAAAGTAATAAAATTAACAGGCCTACTGAAGCGATTTTTAATTGAATAGCATTTTCCATTTTCAGTTTGTATGTATGTCGGCCAATTATCTGCACAGTGGGATATGGGCCCTAAGGGGTGGGATGCCCTCCGTGGGGGTCTTTTAAGGGAACCTAACCCGTATTTACGCAATTTCCATTTTCAGATAAATAAATTACCTATAGAGTTATAAGTCATTCTTGTTACGTGATGACAAATTTTTCTTGTTTCTCGCACTGCTGCATCGAAATTTGGTTTAAAACGCTAACTTTTAGAGCATTTTCTGTAAATTTCTCTGCTTCTACCATAAAATGGAGCAGTTATTTAATTACGCAGTTTCTGAGAAAGAACACCTACTAATTTATTTTGTTTTCAAGGAAAAATGAATTCAGAAATGTGTAAGAAAATAGCTTCTTTGAATTTGAGAGCACCCTTAAGCCTGTTTTCAAATCCAAATTGATTACTTTCCAGAATTCATATTTATTTGTGCTTGCATGAGAGTTACTGATGCTGTTATTTATAAACTATGAAGTCGAACGGTTTTTCCAATTTTCATTAAAGGCATTTTTTCACAAAATGCTGTTAAAAGCATTTAGCATTTGAAATGTATTTCCACAATGAAATTAATTAAATAATTCTAAGCTGAAATTCCAGACGTGATTGTCCGATAAAATTTTCATTGGCAAAATAATTTTTATTATGAGAAGAAAATTGAAGTATAAAATAATAATGAAATAAATAACTTGAACAATTAAAACTGGGTAAGCTATGATTCAAAATTATTGGGTGGGCTTGGTCCACGTGTCAACATAATTTGGTACCACTGGAAAATACTAGATAAAAATTGGTAAAATTATTTTTATATTTTCTTTCAATATTAATCAGATATTAAAGGTGAGTTAGAATTGTTATATTCTGCATATTTTTATGATATTTTACTTATTTTCAAAATGAACAACTTTGACTTGAAATATGTTTATATACTTTATTAAAAGAGACTATTTCAATTCAGAAAGTTTTATTAATTTTTTCAAACCATATCACAGATTCAACTAACTTACTTCTCCAACTCTGTTTAAGCTTGCCCGATGTTTTTTTTTCTTTATTTTGTCGTAGAGAATAATTGAAACTCTTCAGATCGTAAAGTAATCAAAACTTATTTACAGCATCACTTTATTGGCTATCATTATTTCCAAACAATAATTTTCTTGTTTAGAGATCTCGAAAATATAAGAAATTTCGAAAGCAGATTTCATTAATATTTGTTTTAAAAACATAAAAAATCTTAATTATTAAACCAGGGATCCTTATAAATAATTAATTGCAATTAATTAATTATCATCACATGAACATAATGACATGTTCTATTTTTCAAATATTAAAAACTTTATGATAGTGTTAGAACTTACCAAAACGTACCTTATTACAGAACATGACCCTTTTTTTTTCGAGATGAAAAACATTGATCCTTAAGAGGCTACTTCAATCAATTGAAATGACCCGCTCACTAAAGCTAATCCTATTGAAGAAAGTTTTAAAAATATCTCGTTTGCATTTCAGTATTTTTAAACAATTTTTACAATAGCTTTTTGCATTGATTAGATGAAATCGATCTGTGCAAAGGGCATTTTTCACTTTTTCGATTTTCTTTATAGGTATATTTTCAATTAGGATACTTCCATTTTCGGAACCGGTTTCCAAAATGAAAGCATCCTCTTGAAAAAAATCTTCAAACAAAATCGAAAAAGCAAAAAAGAGCAGAAGTAAAAATCAATCTCAACTATCCAATGCAAAAAAAAAAAAAAAAAAACTAAAATGCAAACGAGATATCTTTAAAATTTTCTTTCGTAGCATTAAAATTAGCGAACAAGTTTTACCATGTGACTAAATTAGCCCTTTAAGGCCCCTGTCCTCGCTCGAAGAAACGCTCGCGAGCTAATGCTATTCCTATGGGGAAGCATTTTTCTAATAACTCTTTCGCATTTTGACATTTTTGAATAATTTTTTTTTTGCATTGGATAGCTGAGGTGCATGCCGATTGCGCACCTTTTTTACTTTTTCGATTTTGGTTGCATATATACTTTTTAAAAAGCACTTTCAGTTTCGAAACCGGTTTTAAAAGTGAAACTAACTTTGTAAAAAATATCTGCAACCAAAATCGAAAAAGTAAAAAAGGTGCGCAATTGGTATGCACCTCAGCTATCCAATGCAAAAAAAATTATTCAAAAATGTCAAAATGCGAAAGAGTTATTAGAAAAATGCTTCCCCATAGGAATAGCATTAGCTTGCGAGCGTTTCTTCGAGCGAGGACAGGGACCTTAACTATCAAATACATTGTCAAATTCAGTTATTTTTTTCTGGAGGAATGGGCATCATAAAGTTTCGGGGACTAGCTTGCATTTTTAGATCGTTGAAAACACAAAATGTGCAATCTTCCAGCGGAGACATCTTATTGCTCCGTAGGAATGTCCTTCCCGGACTACCTCCCTGAATTCAACTTTGATCATATATTATTACTTCTGACATTAAAAACACTCTTTCTATGTATATATATATACATATATATATACAAAACACATAACGATGCGTAGGGTATAAGCAAAGTTTCTGAATAAATATTTAACATGTTCCACATTTTTTTTAAACACGTCGTTTGATTAAACATTGCAGTTAATTAAAAAAATTGTTGAAAAACGTATTATCAAACATTTAGCAACGTATCTCAAACATTCCAGTATGAAATCCTTGCACAGAGATCATACATCCCTAATGTATACCCAATAAGGAATTAAATATATTTTTTAAGTAAAAATAAAAAATCATGTCCTGGAGGGTATTAACTACGTTTCTATAAAAAAGCATTATTTTTAAAAGTTACAGAAATTAATTTTTTTTTACGAGATTTAAATACTATATCTTTAGTAAAACTTTCTCCGTGTATTAATAAGTAAAGCAATAAAACTTTCATTTTTGTACAAATAAAACTTACTGAGATATTAATTTGAATTTTATGAATTTTAAGCATTTTTTGTCATCATAAAAGGAAAAGTGCTTTTTTATCCAAGTCACAATAAGATGTAATGCGATGCTAGATGAATGCAGACCAAGTGTTTATAAGTGTTATGATTATTGTCGCCAAGAGTTACCCATGGCTGGAATTACACCCAGAAGAATTTTTAGGAAAAAAATTTCATGAAAGTCACGCTCAATAGAATGATGGATTACTTATCTCACCCCCCTCAAGCGCACATCATATAGATTTGAAGCTGCAAGCGCACTTTATGATCTCCTTCTACTTGTATGCGCACTTGATGTACACCCGTTTAGACACAATGTACCTGTCCGATGCCGTTCTCTACACTGTACAAGTTACATTTTTGTATTGATGTTGTCAAACTAGTATCGGCTCGTGATCCAAATTTATATTTATTCCCATTAAAGCCATATTAATTTAAAATAGCTCCTATTTTATCGCTTTTAAATAAAGCTTTATAACGGGTCGATAGGCCCGCTAAATTTTTCTTATCGACCCGGCCTGGCCCTTATGGCATGTTTTTTTTTTTTTTTGTCGACCTTGTCTGACCCGTTAGAAAATTCGGAACTATTCCACCGACCAGGGCCAATGCAGACCTCTAAAAGGCGCATTACTTTAAAATATATCGTTCAAACTTTAATATTTTTTACATGATTTTTTTTTTTTTGCATAGGATAATTTGAGGACGATCTACAGCCGGGCTAGCTTTTATTTTTTTCGATTTTGGTTTCAGACTTTCGTTAAAAAATTATTTTAAATGTCGGAACCTGTTAGAACTAATTCTGAAGTTGAAACTATCATAATATATATATATATATATATATATATATATATATATATATATATAACCAAAATAGAAAAGGTACTAGCCCTGTTATAAATCGTCCTCAGCTACCCATGAAAAAAAATAAATAAATAAAAAAAAAATAATAAAATAAATAAATAAAATAAATAAATAAACATGTAAAATATTAAAATTTGAGCAAGATATTCGAAAATAACATTCCCTTAGACTTAACATTATCATCCGGATCTTTTTTGAGTGAATCGAGTGGCATCTTAATGTTAAACTTTCTTTGATTGTTTAACCCCCTTCGCGATGGAAGCCTTTTCGAAATTTTTAATGCTTTGTCACCGGTTTTTAAAAACAGAAATTTGTGCCTTATCAAATAGAGAAAATACTCTGATTAAATAAGGCACTTTTTACAGTAAAATTTTACTAGTGATGTTAAACAAGGGTCGTTCGACCGCCAAGGAGTTAAAACAAACCACATTCGACTATATACTAGCCATTGACTTCTAATATAACTGGACTAAGAAATGGCAACCTTTTTTGACGCCATCATAACCTCCCCACCAGCACGTGATGGTAAGAGCTAATGCGCGCCAAACCGGTTTCTCCCGCCGATCCCACCAGCCACCAAGACCTTTTTCGACTGCGCTGCGTTCTTTTATTATGAGAATGAAAGCAGAAAATTGCCAAGATTTTTGCTTCAATCGCCAAAAAAGACACCCTTTTGGCAAGGAAAATTCTCGCCAAATCAAGGCCATTCCAGCTTCAAGTATTTCCAAAGAGAATAAAGGGATCCGTTATCTAGTTGTTATTTCTGATCTATAATACTAGCAGCCGAGCCATTTCACGAAAAACCGCCGAAAACGTGAAGCTGGATTCAGCTTCAAACCCTGAACCATATCATTGGACCACGTCTAAGTCCACGTGGGGCAAACCCTGCCCAAATTAGCATTGAATAAGCTGCTTTCTGTTCTGTGCACACGTTTACACACGTGGTCATTGTTTTGGTTCAGGGTTTGCACGACTGGTCAGATTAACTTGGGCAAAGTATCAGAGTCCTCTGGCGGGAGATTTCATACATTAATCTTAAATAGACAGGCCTGAGGCGATTGACGCCGGTTGGTTTTGATCCAAGGACCTCAGGATCAGTAGGCGAGTGCGTTAACCGTTGAGCAAAAGGCCAAGCCAGTTACTCGCAGGTAGTAACTCGCTTTATATTGATCCTGTGGTTCTTGGATCAAAACCAACCGGCGCCAATCTCCTCATTGGTGACCCGGTAGTGATATTTCAACGTTTACAAGAATACGGATTGAGCTTAAAACCTTCAAAATGCACTTTCGGCGTATCATCGGTAGAATTTCTAGGTTTTAAGGTATCTGAATTTGGCACTGAGCCCTACCAGATCGTGTAGATTGCATTTTAAAATTTCCTCAACCTACTACCCTTACACAATTAAGATGTTTACTAAGGTTATTTAATTATTACTGTCGATGTATCCCAAAAGCTGCTCACATATTGGCTCCATTAAATAAGTTTTTGGAAGGAATAAAAAATTCTAAAAAGTCTAAAAGACGCTCTGAAAACAATTTACACAACTCAATTCAACGGACAGAGGAGGCTGAACATGCTTTTAATGACGCCAAACAAGCTTTAGCCAATCGCCTCATTGGTGACCCGGACACGCACGCAACAACCTTCTCCAGCGCACAGTAATCAACTCACTGTGCGCTCACATCCAACCGATGGCAGCACCAAACAAACCATTCCCAGCATTCCCCCCATGACAAAGCCTGTCACTTCACGCCACGCTTCCTGCGCACGGCAACACGACAGCACAAAGCCTGCTACTCACTCCGCGCATCACACATGCGCACGGCAGCACATCGCTCGACAGTCGCATGACCGTCTCACTGGGGATGGAGTGTGTAGCGCATCTCACCTCACAGGATCAGTATAAAGCGAGTTATTATCTGCCAGTAACTGGTTTGGCCTTTCGCTCAACGGTTAACGCACTCACCTACTGATCCTGAGGTCCTTGGATCAAAACCAACCGGCGCCAATCTCCTCAGGCCTTTAGATATAGTGGTCCATGCTTAGATCCGAAATGACTACATAACGGATCCCTTTGTTCTTTTCGGGAATGCTTGAAGCCGGAATGGCCGAGATTGGCGAGAATTTTCCTCACCAAAAGGGTGTCTTTTTTGGCGATGATCCATTCTTGGCAATTTTCTGCTTCCATTCTCATAATAAAAGAACGTAACGAAGTCGAGAAAGATCTTAGTGGCTGGTGGGATCGGCGGGAGAAACCGGTTTGGCGCCCATTCTTCCCACCATCACGTGCTGGTGAGGAGGTTGGTGGTGGATTCAAGAAAGGTTGCTATTTCTTAGTCCAGTTATATTAGAAGTCAATGGGGCCATGAAACAAACATTCTCCTTCAAAAAATTCCGGTCTGAAGTGGAAATTTCTTGAAAAAACGGAGGGCAACTCTGACCCGGCAAGACATGCACCTGGCCCGATAGATCCAGTGTTATTATTTTTACAACTGTCGCTACTATTTTTTAAAGTAACCTTCAACTTATTTTATCACAGAATTTATAACAATTATCTCCGACTAAATAAATGAATGATTATTATTTGCATTCACTGGCGACAAATTAAAAATCACTCATACCCTGGCTATGCGCGCATTCTGCTGGGTTAAAGTAAAAAAATAAAATAAATAATACATAAATAAATAAAGTATGCTAATATTAACATCCATCCATCACATACAGGATCCTAGAATCCTATATGTGATGGTTTGTAAAATTGCTAAGAAGCGCTGATGCATCATGGACTGTGACATAGTTTGGACAAAAGCCGCTTTCTTATCACTCATTTAAGTAGGTAGTTTAATCGTTAGTAGCTTGATGTTCGTAAGCAAATCGGTAGATGTCTCTAGGAGCAGTTTTAATTCATCCTCTGTAAAGATACAATCACTATCCTTGTTTAGTGTTCAAGTAAAGTTTTCAGGGCGAGAGTTCATGTCATGTAAAAATGCTAATGACTGTATGTAGGAATTGTGATATGTGCTACGACTGTTATTTGTGCGTGTATAAAATGATGAAATGTTAATATCTGTCCTAAGTTCAACTGTGATAAATTGATCCACAATGTGATTTTATTAAGGAAAAAAATATGCTCCAGCAGCAATGGAAGAACGAAGTACCCCTTTAGAGGTAAAAAAAAAAAAAAGTCATTAAAACTTTGTAGTGATTGTACTTTTGCTAATACTCGTGAGATTTTTTTTTTCCTATTTCTTTTTTACCAAATTACAATTTATTTCTTATAGTTTAGAACTTGAGTATATCGCATTTTATGTTGAAATATGTATACAAACTGGGTATTTAAATTGCACGAAAAATCTTATAGCTTTTATACAAGTACCTAATTTTGTCATGAAATACATTTAACTTAATTTTATATGTTATTTCAAAGGTTTAGTTTGTTTGGGGATAATTGCGGGTATGGAAATTTCAAAATCATAAATAAATATTGTTGTAACAACTCATTTGTATTTTTATGACATTATGATCAATGAATTATTTAGTTGCCCGAAAATTTTCTGCAGACTTCAATTTTGATATCCGTATTACATTAGTTTAAGGGTAGATCTAGATCATTACTTTTGAAGCTTTTAGAGGAAATGAAATAGGGGATTTATTGATGTAGGATACGGTATTTAAATGCCCTTTAAGTGTACATCTAACATATATTAACTTGGTTTTAGGGATTTTATGATTGGTTGAAGTTTATTAAGTCAACACTGTTCTCCAATAAATGCAATTGGCTTTCTTTTAATTAATATATCTTTTTATAGAATACTTTAGATTGTGATTTGTAAATCATAATTAACTAATTTACTCCAACTTTTACCCATTCCAGTATTATAACTTAACAAACATTGCAATGGATATTAAATAAAAATGAACTTTTATACAACATCCGTTTTATTGCACCTGTATTATAAATTTGTTTGCTGCATTAAAATAATTTTACATTTTTAATGACAAATACATAAACAAAATATAGGGTAGATGTGCCAGTAATGGGCACTCAATGTTTTTAGTTTATAGAAAAATAATCACTAGAAATTTAGTTTTTATTTTTTCCCCATAACTCTCCCTTACATATTTTATAATAATGCATTATTGTTGACACTCTTACTCAAACCAATCAGGAAGCAGAAAATGTTTTGAAGTTCCACTACTTTTCGCTGTAAATTAATGAACATGCTAAGAACTGGTTTCATTTAATAAATTTATTATTTATTTTCGAAAATATGCAGCTTTTTGCAGCAAAACTTTGAATTTTCTATACCAATAGCCATTTATAAAATTTTCTTTATTTTTAAGGTAGTTCTCTGGAAATTTAATTTTTAAAGGTATAAACTACACACTAATACTTCAAAAGTTTTTTATTATTACCTTTTTAAATCCCTTGCTGTCCCAATGATTTGATACCTGTAATTTCTTGATATTTACTATTTTAAACTAACTAAAATACCAATAGTCTGACAATTGCAATAATTGCTGCAAACCGTGAATGATTATACAAATATTTTATTAATTACTATTAGCCTAATTGTTAAATTTATTTCAAAATAGCTATTTTGCTTCATTAATATACTTTTAGTAAATTCTAACTCAAAATGCAATCATACAATTATATTTATTACTTTTTATGGGGTGTCCATTACTGGATTTTTAGGTACTTTAATATATTTCTGTTATTTAAAAATAAATTTTTATTCACATTGAGAAATGAGGCTATAAGAATAGTTATCTATTGTTGATATATAATATAATACAGTAAAAAATCTATATCATGGAACTAAGAAAGATAGGGAAGTAAGATGAAGTCTGTTTCCCATTAGAAGCAGAGAGAGAGAGTTGATGCCACCGGATTTCTGTGAGGTTCACCCATATCCCAGCATTCCGTGAGCATGGCAATAGTTTGGCACGCTTTATCGTGATGGCTGCTGTGACAGCGAGAAATAAAACTGGTTTAAAACATGCCAAGTTATCTCCAACATCAGCCGGGTTGGCGACAGTTTCAGGGTTATAACTACCGCCGAGGCATCCAGGACACTGCCCCCAGGGCCCCCAAGCTTGAGGGGCCCCAAACTGGTGGTCAAAAAATCTTAGTTTTGATTATCTTAGATATCTATGAAAGATCTTGCAAGGAAGGTCTCCATTGGAGGTTTCACTCAGAATTTTTTGAAAAAAATATGAGTTAAACTACTCATGTAGGTAATAAAGGATCAGTGAAAATTAGCGACGGAATTACATTATTAGATATGTAAAAAAATAAAATAGTTTGGAATAATTGGCGTGAAAAGCTGAAAGCGACGCAGGATTTGGCGAGCAGTGCATTTCCTCGCCAAAAGCAGACGATTTTAACGAATCTGAAAATTGATTTTAATTGACTTCACTGTTAAAAATCTACAGCATTTACTGCAACGTCACTCCACTACTTTTATAGAATATCTCTCTTCTGACCAATGAGAATGCTCCATAGCACTGTGAATTGACCGTGTCATACACTGTTAAAAATCTGCTGCATTTTGTTGCAACGCACTCCACCGCTTGTATATAATATCTCTATTTCAACCAATGAGAAAGTTCCATTTCATGGCCAAGTAACCGTTTTCTATACAAGCAAGGGAGTGCGATGCAACAAAATGCAGCAGATTTTTAACAGTGTATTTTTCAATTTGGAACAATTTTAATCAATTTAAATTGTGTTTTAAATGATAAAATATATTAATTTCATTTTGTTATAAGTACATATAAACGTATATGACAAAATTACACTTAAAGTAAAAATGCAAAACTAAAATTATTTAAACTAAACTTATTTAAATAAATTGAACATAGAAAGTTTTTTCTTTTAAAAGTATTCGAAGCGTAAAAGCATATTTTTCAAAATTTCGTTTTTTCGCCAACCGGAGATAAGTCGCCAAATAAACGAATTTTTTATCATTTTTTTACGGACGTTATGAGGAAGTTCCGCCAAAATTTTTTTTTATAAACATATATAACTATATGAGAAGAACATTCTGTAATTTTTTCAGATTTTTCTGAGTATGCCCGTATGGAGACCTTCCTTGTTAGTCATTGATTTTAGTTTCTAGAGCAGACAGCAGAATGTCATGTTGCGTCAGCATGTTTGCCGATCACACCGAAGCTAGTATAAGGAAGAAAATATGGGCTTTTGATCAGTTGATTAACATAAAAAGCATCTAAAAAATTCTAGAAAATATTTTTTCTTATATATTATAAAATCGAAAATAAATCAAACTCCATCTTTCATCTTCATAGGCTTTTCATACTGTGTACGTTTAAACAGCAGTGTGCTAAAAAAACTGTGCCTGGTGCAAAGTTTTAATTTGCCCCGGGCGCGAGGGGCCTCACTGGTTTGCCCCGGGGCCGCCAAGTTAATAGATACGGCTCTGGTCAATATAAGAATATATCAATATTTTATTTTAAAGGGATAGTTAAGAATATTAAATAGTGTAGCTCCAGTTATTCATTGTGCTTGTGACTGGACAAATCATAAAACTCAGTGAAATGTGCAACTCAATTAAGTCTGTCAAAACTATTTTAAAAATATCTTAAATTTCTTTTGCTGCAGTGTTTAAATTGTCCTTTTATATAAAAAAAAGGAAATTTCATAAGTATTGTACTACACCTGCAGAAATGGAACAGATTAAAAAAAAATGTATGAAAAGTATACATGTTATTTTATTATAAAAGCTTTATGAAAAACATTTTTTACACATATAGATTACTCAAAAGAAATCACTGGAATTTGTTTGGTATGTAAATCATCCATAAAAAATATTTTGATAGTTTCCAAAATTTTATTAAAATCTATACTAATAAAATAACAAATTGGTCTGTGATGGCTAGTGAAATCTATGGGATGTACAAATTTCAAAAATTTTATGAGAGTAGCCCAATATCTCTCCTGATGCACCTGAAGCTCAGAATTTTAATTTTTTGATTAGTTTCATCGATATTAATTATGAAGCGGAACTCGCTCTTTTCAAAAAGTCATTTTTTTAATGTTCGGCGAAAGAAATCATTTGCACATGCGCACAAACCCTTTTACGCACCTAAACGAAAGAAGAACCATTTATTGGCGTTTATTTCTGATTTTGGATCATTTTGTTTAAATCCAAATCTACCAAACTGCCCGACGCAATTAAACTTAAGGGACATATTTCGAAAGATCATATTTTTAGGTCTCAAATGCTATAATCAATTTGAAAAAATGTTGCAGTTAACCCTTTGAAAACAAATATTCAAAAATGGTCGTTTTTTCCAAAACTATTTTTTTCTTTTTTGTCAATGCCCCTCCAGGGCGTAATTTTTTTAGATATAAACAAACCAAAAAGAAGATATTAAAGTTGAAACTTTCTTCTAACCGATGGTGCAATTGATTTTAAAATATTTGGATTTTAACCCTTTCAAATACATTGGCAAAACGTCATTTTGAGACTCGCAGAGAGGTTATTTTTTCTATGCTAAAATTATCTTAACATACATATTTTCAACTCAATCTTTTGAAATCTTCTCAATAGGACAAATTTATACTCCCTACAGAAAATTCAAAATGTTCGGACCGATAGAAATATCTTTTACAAAATAAAATGTGCGAAAAATTTGATGAAATCAGTAAAAACAGATCGTTTTCATTTCGGTTTTGCCTTAGCAAAGCATAATCCTATAGGTACCGGCAAACAAAAAACATTCTTAAAGCTTAAAAACATTCTTATAATCTGTGATGCAATCGGTTTTTAAAATATAAGATTTAACCCTTTCAAATTCAAAAACACCGGCAAAAGGTCATTTTGCAACTCACAGATAGAATATTTTTTCTACGCTAAAAGTATCTAAGCATACATATTTCAGCACAATCTTTTAAAAGCATCTCAATAGACCAAATTTATACCCTTTTAAAAAAATTTAAAATATTCGGACGAGTAAAAATATTTTTTACAAAATAAAAAGTGCGAAAATTTTGACGAATTTTAAATAATTATTTAATACTTTTTAGTGCTTTTTTTGAAGTCGGTTAATATTTTTTTTTAAAAAGCTTTATTTTATTTCCTACTTTTTAGTTATTCATATAGTAATACTCAATTATGTGTACCAGGGTTGGTATAAAAACCGGTTTTTTTGAAAAAAACCAAAAAACCGGGTTTTTTTTGGTTTAAACCAGGTTTTTTTGGTTTAAACCGGGTTTTTTTCAAATCATTATTTAAATAGCATTTGCAAGAAAAATAACTTGAGTTTTAGAAAGTCATGAGGATTTTTTGTAATTAATAGTTAATTAATGTTAAACATTCACATTAGTATTTATTTTTTTTTGATAATTAAATAACTAAAGCATAAAAATTTATAATTAAATTATCTTATAAGTTTAGGTTTCTATAGGGAAATATTCATTGTGTGAAAAAAAATAAACTATTAATTTATTAGTATACTTATATAAACCTTTTAGATAATAATTTAAGAAATAATTATATGCAGGTTGATAATGAAGAACATAGTAAAGGGCAAACAAACATATTTTACTAAATTAACAGAAATAAGCTGAAAACATTTTCTTGTGCATAATTTAGAAATTATTTACAGTATTAACATCAACAAATGATTATTAATCTCTTACTACATATATTTACTTAAAAAATATCAATATGCATTTTATTAATGCTAAAAAATACATGTGTATTGACTTACTTCATACATCAACGAATGTAATGCTTACACAAATTGAGACATAGGCTTAGAAAAATTATTATTATCATTATTATTTAAATACAAACTTTATTTTTTCTGTTTCTTTGTTCTTCAAAAGGTGAAGATTTAGAATTAAATTTTATTATCTGTGCAAGCATCGAGTTACATGGATATTTTTGTTTTGTAAAATTTAATGTGTTCCTTTTTTCTTGTTCACATAGTTCACTGTTCACTTTGACTGTATTGTGGTTTAAGCATGGGGGTCCAAGCCTAAAAAGGCATGGGTGCTATTTTATACCTGGACTAAAAAACTATGAGACTTCTTTATTTACATTTTTTTTTTCTCTTAATATTTTTTGAAGACCTGTCCAATTATAAACTGCATTAGTAATGGAACTTATTACTTTAGATATTAACCAGGGCAACTGCAATAGAATTTAACAGTTTAAACATATCTTCAACATTTCTTTTAAAATAATAATTAGACAGATACGAGCTTTTGAATTTTTTTATCAATAACATTCCTATTTTCTACACAAATTTTAAGTGGGACAATTTTTAAGGTAAACATCTAAAGCATCTGAAAATGAATCACACCTAGTATTATAAGGAAGAGCTAATTCGACAGCATTTACATTGCATGCAATTTTTACATTTGGCTCTTAAACATGTTTTTGATGTATTTCTTATTCTCTCAAATGAAAACCAGATTATATTTTCCTTTTTTCTAGTTTTAGACATTCTTTTATTTCAATATATATAAGTAGGTTTCTTAAAATAAAATACAATACAAAGTAACTAGAAACAGAAAAAAATAATGTAAAAACTGCAAATCCAATCTAAGAAAAACCAAAGCTTACTAAAACCAATAGCTATGGAACAGAGAAAATTCATAGCCAATCAATCATTCATTAGCATACAGAACAAGAGTAACCAATGGAAAGAATGACTTATGATTATGTCATTATTGATGCTTTGATACATGATACAATCCTTAGTAAATCATAATCAAGCTATCTAAGTAGTAAAATTGCATTTTTGGCTGGCATATGCCATTTTTGCATTTTTTAAAAAATAAAAGGTTTAAAAAAGAATTAAAACTAACTACCTTTTTTAATCCTCCACAGTTCACTGTAGAAAAATATTTTGCAATGTCAATTTATAGCTAGTAAGAAAAATTAGATTGATTAAAGATGTTTGTCACTTTAAAAATTTAATTTGCCTTTAGCTTTGCTTGTAGCTCCTCCATAACTTTGATTTTGCACATTTTAATAATGTGTAAAATAAATGAAAACATTAGGGAAAAGGGAAAAAAACCAAATTAAAAAAAACCAGCATGGTTTTTTTAAAAAAACCACTTGGTTTAAACCATGGTTTAAACCACGGTTTAAACCAGTGTGGTTTAAACCAAACAACCCTGATGTGTACTGATATGTGATGTCTCTTTGCAATGCATTGACTAATTGATGTACTTTGCTGAGCTTTGAAGTATTGAATTTATTGGGCAATTTGCTATTTCATTTTCAGCTATTCGAAAGCAACTTTACAGTGTCGGTTAGTATCGTTATGGATCTTTAGGTTCTTGGGATGTGGTATCTTGTTTAGATAAGATCTCACTCTTCAAAAAGTTGTCGCATTCATCAAACTTTAAGGTCCACATCAATTCTTAAGGATCTCAGAATGGGTATAGACAAACACGGATTTCCAAACTACACAAAAAGTAGATATGCCAAACTTTCAAAACTTGACGATAGTCGCCTAACGAGTACGATTATACGAGTGGAAGGGCAATTTACATACATCTCACTTGTGTGCTCGACATGAAAGCCTGTTTATAGGTCATCGTCAATATACACTGTTAAAAATTTGAAACATTTGCTGCATTGTCACTCCACTGCCTTTACAGAAAACGATTACTTCACTCATTTATGGAGCATTCTCATTGGTCAAAATAGAGAAATTATATAAAAGCGGTGCAGGGACAATACAGCAAAAGTTTCAAAAAGTATACAGGGATGAAATAGCGCGAGGAAATTTTTATAACACGAAGGAAGTACAGCCAGGAGCTCCACACAAAAAGCATGTGCAATGGAACCAGCAGGATTCGAACCCCCAACCTCCTACGCTCGCAAAGTGTGCGCAAAGCAGCGTGGCGTCTTGACCACTCAGCGACGAGGGCCCCGAGTGCAAGAAGTTAACTAGCTTCATATTAATGGCAAACCCATCAAAATGCTTTCCCATTTTCTTTTGTCTAGATTCGTCTCGACCTATCAAATATCCCCGTATATTACCACTTTGATATTGAGGAATTCTGTGAGAAGAAATCTGAAAGCATCTCGATATTTACCTCGATAACTGAATCTCAAAACAGTATCGATACACGTTGCAATTTACTTTAATTTCTTTGTGTTTCCAGCATAAAAAGTATCCTGATACACAGGCACTGGTGCTCTGACATATAAAAGCACTTTAAAAGTGGATTTTTAGCTTTTTGACAGCTATTTCCGATGTTGGCAAGCATTTATGCAGACCTTCCATTTTGGTATACAAGTCTAGTTAAGATTTCGCACTTTGCAAAGGACTCGCATCTCTGCAACAGTGGCTACGGTCCATATGTATATTTTCCCCCACTATTTATATTGACTAATCAGTACCCTGCATTTTTCCAAACTTTTCACTGTTCAAGCAAATAGCGAAAAGTTCGCAAAAATGCAAACTTCTATTTGGCCATTCTGATTTTAGTAACAGCGAAAGAGAACTTGGCTGTGACCAGAGACGTGCAAAGAGAAAACTGCGCCCGGGGCAAAGTGTCAATTTGCCGCCCCCCTCCCCCATCATTCTCTTGTAACAACCCAAAAATGACGTTGGTACTATAGATTTGGCACCCCCTAAATTTCTATGCCCGGGGTGACTGCTTCCTTCACTCCCCTTTCGCACGGCGTTGGCTGCGATTCGAAAGATTTTGTACTATTAACGAAACCAGATTGACCAATTAGAAGCCTGTATTTTTTGTGAAATTGTCGCTGCTTAAAGTTGGTATTATTTATCTTATTGGTCAGTCTCATTTCGCAGTAGTGCAAAATCTATCTGAATCCGGTCCAGTCAAAATCTCGCAAGATCATGTATCTGCGTAAGAGTAAAAGCATGAAAAATGAATGCTTCTAATTGAACGACTGCTTGTAAAAATAGCTAAAATTTAATTTTTATTTTTAAAAAGTTCTACTCAACAGATGGATGGAACATTTTCATTGGTCAAAATGGAGATCTACACAAATGGTGGAGTCATTATGCAGTTACAGCTGAAGATTTCTAACAGTGGAAATTTCCACATTGATCAGTCTTATTTCGCTAACAGTGCAAAATCTATCTAGATCTCGGCTGTTGTCAGTCAAGATTTCACACTTTGTAGAAAAAATATCTCTTATCGCTGTAAGAGTGATAGCCTGAAATTTTATTTATTGTACACATACATCTGACTTGTGTGCTCGACATAAAAGCCTGTGAATACCTGAAAAATGAATGCTTATAATTGGATGTCTGCTTCAAAATGATTTGGAATTTTAATTTATTTTATTTTTAAAAAGTTCTAATCACCAGAGTTTGATGAAATTGAAATGGGACCACACGGGCATCTTACACTTTCAAACAAAAAAAGAATTATCAAAATCGGTTCATATTTAAAGAAGTTATGAGTGAACAACAAATACATACAGGCCGAAATCATAACCTCCTCTTTGAAGTCTGTTAAAAACATGGATCATTCTGTTCTGAAAACTTAAAAAAAAAATAAGTCATCAGTCTGAAATTTCAGACATAAAAATATCAATTTCGACAAAACGATCAATTTCGAAAAAAAAAAAAAAAAAAAAGCATGAAATTTGGCAAAAGATCACTGAAAATTTCATCAAAGGATTCCTAAAAAAATTAAATAAACAAAAGTGAATTTCGTCAAAAGATTGTGAAAAGATGCAATTTTCGTCAAAGAAAAATACAGAAGAAAACACAAGTTTTTTGAAAGGACCATGGAAAAAAAAGTTCATTTTATCACAAAAAAATTTTATTTTTGTGAAAACAAAGCAAAAAACTAAGTTTCTTCCAAAAAAAAAAAAAAAAAAAAAATCATGTTTAAAACATGAATTTTACCAAGGGATCATGGAAAAAACAAGAATTTTGTCTAAGGACCTCGGGGGGAAAAACGTGTATATATACCTATGATGCCATAAATAATTAACTCTACAACATCTGCAAAAATTTAAATGTTTTATGATATTACTGTGCATTCCAGACTTTTTAAAAAACTTTATTAGCGTTGCAGATACTTGATAGTTTTGCTACTGAATATAAAAATTGCTCAAATTGCATATTATGTTGAATATTAACATATTAGATGTTTATAAATATCTTTCATTAACATTTTAATAATTAAACATCTAGATAAAATAAAGGACTATGATAAATGACATTTCAAACAAAAACACATACTTCTTAAATCTTACTTTTTTAAAAACTGTAAACTAATACGCTATGATTGAAATTTGGCAGGCACTAATGAAAAGTTTTAAAATTTGTAGATTTAATAATGCCCCTGGACTTAATGAATTGTTTTTATTAAATTTTTTTAAATAAAATTATTAACAAAAATATAAAAATGTTTCTTTTGTTTAACGTGAATTTTCATTTTTATATGAAATTAGTTGTGTAATTCATTATTTTGTTAGTATTTCAATGCATTAGAATAGCTGCTTATCTTTAGAAATATTTGTGCTGTTAAATTGTAATGTAATGAAAATTGAAGTATAGGGTCTGTCCTTATGTTTTTGATTGAGTTCTGCTTTTTATTTTAAATCATGACATATTTTTATGCTTATGAAAAATGTAGTCACAATATTGTGAATTTGAAAATATTATACAGTAGCAGGGTTTGTTGATTTAAATCAGATTAAAAAAAATCATTGATTTAAATCAGTTTTTCTTTTAAGTTGTTTTTTAATAAATTTATGATGTAAACAAACATAATGTGCTTTAATATAATTTAGTTCTATATAATATATATATTTAAACAACTTTCAGAAAGATAAAGCTTAAGCTTTATCAAAAAGTAAAATAAATGTAAAGTTTAGGAGAAGAAGAAAAAAAAAAAAAAAAGCTGTCAAATTTTATTTGAATTTAATTATAAAATAATCTTGCAACTGTAAAGAAATCTAAGCAGAAATATATTAAATATTTGAATATTTACTCCTTAGTATTTAGAAAAACTTCTGCAAGTTGAAATAAAATAAAATTGTATGATTTTATGTGCTATACTTTGGTGAGGCCTGTTATATTAAGATTTGAGCAAAATCTGAACCAGTCATTGATTTTTTTTTTTTTTTTTTTTTTTAATAAAATTGATCTTGGCCCTTTTAGAATGGTGAAAAATATTTTGTTAAAGTTTTCAAAATGGCTTATACTAAAAAATTTAAAGAATTGATGATCAACTAGCTTTTCACTGCATTAGATTTATCTGCTTCAGTAGAACAAATGTTTTCTCCCTTTGGTTTAGAACCTTCAGAAATTAAAAATCAGCTGATAAAACTACTAAATCGCTGCCATCGAAATGTTCAAGGCCAGAGGACACAAATTGTGACGTATTCACTAATTGACCGACGTCTTAGTAGCATTGAAAATCACATCAGAAAATTTTCAATAGCTATTTTATTTGTGGAATATCTATCACCTTATAAAACAATGAACTTACTGATTAACTTATGATTAATTACTTCTTAACACGTTTGCTGCTGCTTACGTGAAGATGTGATGATAGTTAATGCCGCACTGTAAAAGTGGGTTTTTCCCAGAAGCCGATTTACTTTTTATAACAAAGAATCGGTGAAAGATTTTCCCGCGCCAGCGCGTGACTGGCTATTGGACATCATCCCACATCACGCCCTGGCGCATGAGTGGCCCCTTAACGTTCGTGTCATATCACGCGCTAACGCGTGATCGGCAGCGAATGTGTTAAACTTACTGATGATAATTTCGAATCCCATAATAAAAAATCAGCTAGACGCGAAAATCAGTCGATTAGTGATGACATCTCAGTTTGTGTCCTATGGCCTTAAGTATTTTGATTGCAGGCAAAGGTGCCAAGTATTACGATTTGTCCGTAATTATTACGGATACACAACTAAAGTTACGGCGTTACGGGCATTGGATAAAAATTACGGATAAAAAAAATCGCGAATTTCATCAAAGGATCGCTTGAAAAAACGCAAATTTCGACATAGGATCCCGGAAAAAAACACAATTTTGTCAAAAGATCGTGTAAAATATGCGCATTTCGTCAAAGTATCACCGAAAACAGCACAAATTTAGTCAAAAGATAGCGGAAAAGCGCGAAATTGCACCAAACGATAGCGAAAAAGTATGAAATTAGTCCAGTAAAAAACGCGAATTTTATCCATGGCTTATGCAACAAAGGCTAATTTGGTTAAAGATTCTCGTAAATGCGAGAATCAAGTCAAAATATCGCGACAAATTTCGTCAAAAAATCACTTAAAAAATGCCCATTTTGTCAAAAAAATCCCTTAAAACGCATTCGTCAAAAAAATCTCGAAAAACGCGCACACTTCGTCAAAAAAAATCTCGAAAAACGCACACATTTCGTCAAAAAATCTTGAGAAACGCATACATTTCCAGTGATGCTGCTGGACTTGAAAAAACCTGGGTTCCGGGGACCCAGGAATTCTAAAATTCTGGGTCCCTTTTTCAAAAAAGCGGGTCCCCACTAATAAGTCATATCTTTAGACGCAAAAATTGAACTTGTTCATTTGCAAAAGAAAAGTTAAATGCAATAATTGTTTTAATTAATGTATAAATAATTAAAGCCAATATTATTTTTTTTAAACTATTAAGAGATATTTACTTTACTTTTTTTAAAAATAAATATGCAAGATACAAATTATAAAATAATACTTATTTGAGTTTAGAAGGTAACAAGTATCACTATTGTTCACATTTCTTTTAAAAAGGGGTAAAAATGATTTATTGAAAAAGAAATTTTTTTCTAAAAAAAGAATACTTTTCAAAATAATCAGAACAATCAAAAACAGATTGCGAAGCAGGAAAATCTGTTTTTGGAGCAGCAAAAAAATCTTTGGAAGCAGGGAAGTTAGTTTTTGGAAAAGAAAAATTCTATTCTGTCATTAACTTTTTTTTCGTACCCCTTTGCGAAAATTGCATTTTAAAGCTATTTTTTCACGAAATTTGCCGTTTTTTTCGCGATTTTTTGACGAAAATTGCCGTTTTTTTTCGCGATATTTTGACGAAATTTGCCGTTTTTTCGCGGTCTTTTAACGAAATGAGCCGGTTTTTCACGATCTTTTGACGAAATGTGCTATTTTATCACGATTTTTGATGTAAATTGCTGTTTTCGCGAATTTTTTGACAAAAATTTGTCGTTTTATCACGATTTTTGGATGAAATTTGTCGTTTTTTCGCGATTTTTTTGAGGAAATCTGCTTTTTGTTCGAGATTTTGTAATAAAATTAGTCATTTTTTGCGAATCTTTTGACGAAATTCGCCGAAAATTATTCGTTATTTCTAGGGATGGGACGAATATTCAGCCACTATTCGGTATTCGGCCTATTCGGCTCTTTTGCCGAATATTCGGTTGGCCGAATATTGAAGGCTTGTTGACCGAATACTTCGGCCGAATACCTGTAGCCGAATATTTAGAGATATCTTGCCGAATATTGCTAAAATCTCGCCGAATAGTGAAAGATAAATTTCAAAATTCAATTTCAATTCTTGCCAAATAAATTTCAGATTTAAAGAATTTCATTCTTGCAATTTTTTTTTCTCTAATCCAAATTGGCTACTTCATTTATGAAGTCATTCTCACTCTTACTTACAAAATATAGTTATTCTTATTCAGATACTAAAAAATATACAGCCTTTTTGGTATTTCCTTTAAAAGTTAGTGATACTCTAGAGTATGCTGCCCAAGTTGGAGATTTAATTGTACGGGAAATGTCATCATTTGAGAATGTTATATTACAATTCAAGATATAAAAAACACTGCCTTATTCTAAAATGCTCGAATATTTATTAATGTCTGCAAATTCCATGCACATATAAAAAAAGCTCTTATGAAATTCAGAACTTATTTTCTATAAAGTAAGAAATGAAAAAATTTATTCACTAGGTGTGTTAACAAAGATTCATTTTCAAAATTAAATATAATATATCACCATTCCAAATACAATGGTACATCTGAAAGCAGAACTGGTGTCAAACTCAATACACATTAGATGACACAACTTGCTTTATGAAGATGGTTTTATAAATATTTTAATATAAATTGTAAATACTCAGCAAAATAATTTTTTCATTCTATAGTTTTCACTTTTAAATAATTATTTGCATAATTACTGACTTAAATATGTAACATTATTATGTATATATTTTTAATTTAATCTTCCTTCCTTCATATTTTTATCAATTTCTGTTTATGCTTTAAATGCTTGTTGAATAAGTGGAATATTGAAGTTGAATATTGTATGTGCCGATTCGAATGTCAAAGATTTTGTTAACATATGCATTCTACGTTAAGCATAACCTTTTGCTTTAACGTAATTTGTAATTTAAAGCTTGGCTTCTGATTATAGAACAGTCTCATTCTTACAAATTTGCTTATCACTAGGGACACAAACTCTAAATGATCAAATTTACTTCATTAAAGGTTATTTCAGAAAATATGTCCTTGTGAGTTCTGAGAAAGAGATTAAGAATATTATTGATTTTGGATGCAAGAAGTATCAATTGATAGTAAAAGTGAAGTTCATTCTTCATATTTTAATGGAAATATTTTCCCATTTTGACTTACTGAAAATCAATTTGATGTACATTAGAATAAAGGATATAATGCAATTTCAGAATTTTTTTTGCATTAAAATAAGTTTTTCAAATTTAAAAATACATTTAAAAGTACATTTAAGAGTAATAATTATAATCAAAATTTATTTTCTTTATTGGGAAAAAAATTTTACTATTCGGCCGGCCGAATATTCGGTATTCGGCCTAAAATTTGGCCGAATATTCGGTATTCGGCTATTCGGCCAAATCACTATTCGTCCCATCCCTAGTTATTTCGCGATTTTTTTAACGAAATTTGTCTTTTTTTGCATTTTTTGATGAAATGTGCCGTTTTTTCGCGATCTTTTCACGAAATGTGCTGATTTTTTGCGATCTTTAGACGAAATGTGCCATTTTATCACGATTTTTTCATGAAAGTTGCCGTTTTTCGCGAATCTTTAGACAAAATTTGCCGTTTTATCATGATTTTTGGACGAAATATGTCGTTTTTTCGCGATTTTTTGAGAAAATCTGCCTTTTTTCGGGATTTTGTAACAAAATTAGTCTTTTTTTTTCGCAAAATTTTTGACGAAATTTGCCGGAAAATATTCATTTTTTCGCGATTTTTTAATGAAATTTGCCTTTTTTGCGAATTTTTGACGAAAATTACGCGTCCCGCGGGACGCGTAAGCTCCATTTTTTTGCGTTCAGTCGCGGATTTTTTGCGTATTTTACGCGCTATAGAGCGTCCGCGGCATCCCTGCATTTCGTAAAAAAAATCGCGAAAAACGCGCACATTTCGTCAAACGATCGCTAAAATGCACATTTCGTCCTAAAATAGCTTAAAACGCGTTCATTTCGTCCAAAAATCTCTAAAAACGCGCACATTTCGTCCAAAAAATCACGAAAAATGTGAACATTTCGTCCATACTTCGCGGAAATTCGCAATTTTCCCGAAGAGATCTTGAAAGACGTGCAAATTTCGCCAAGAGATCGCTGAAAAAAGAAAGACTTAACTTTTGAAAATTTGCCAGCTCCCCCCCCCCCCTCTCTCTCTCTCTGATTTCTGGTTACTGATAACCAGAGTTGTATAATATAGACGCACGCGTGCGCAGAAAATTTTATGAACTTTGCAGAAAATTTTAGGAAAGAAACAATTTTTATTTTTGTAACTTTTTTTTGGTATCAAAAATAAAAAAAAATTTCCCCAATTTTATGTACGAATTATTTACTGTTAACGCGAATTTCGTAAAAAAAAACTTCGAAAAAATAGCGAATTTCAACAAAGAATTGCGTCAAAAGCGTGCATTTTGACAAAGAATTGCATAAAACATGTGTATTTTGACAAAAGATCGCGTAAAAACGTGCATTTCGACAAAAGAACGCGCGAAAAACGTGATTTTCATCCAAAGACTATGTAAAAAGCACAAATTTCGTACAAAGACCGCGCTGAAAACGGAAATTCCATGACTCGCTTAAAAACACAAATTTCGTGCATATATTGCTCAAAAAATGCGAATTACGTCATGAATAGCTCAGAAAACGCGAATTATGTCTATGAATCGCTCAAACACGAATTACGTTTATGAATCGACCAAAAAACACGTATCATGTCCATGAATCGCTCAAAAAACGCAAATTACATACATTAATCGCTTAAAAAATGCAAATTATGGCCATGAATCGCTCAAAAAAAGCAAGTGACGTCCATAAATCTCTCTTAAAAAAAAAAAAAAAAAAAAACACTAATTACGTCTATGAATCTCTCTCAAAAAAAAAAAAAAAAAAAAAAAAACGCGAATTATGTTTATAAATTACTTAAACGCAAATTACTTTTATGAATTGCATAAAAAACGCGAATTACGTCGATAAATCGCTGAAAAAACGCGGATTTCGTCGATAGACCGTTCATAAAACATGAACGCGAATAACGTTCATGAATAGCATAAAAAGCGCGAATTATGTCCATAAATCACTAAAAAAAAAGCAAATTTCACCGACAGATCTCTGAAAAAAAAACTAATTACGTTCATGAATCAAATAAAAAAAGAATTACATTTATAAATCACGTGAAAAACGCTAATTACGTCCATGAATCGCGCAAAAGACGCGAATTACACCCATGAATTGCATAATAAAAGCAAATTTAATCCATGCCAAAATAATATAATACGTAATTTTATTAAACATTAATTTACAGGAAGTTTTTGACATAATATTATGTGCGCAGAAAGTTTTTAGTTTTATACAAGTCTGCTGATAACTTTTATTGAAACTTGGCACCTCTGCAGCAGCTAAACTCATTTTTCTCAGCCAGCACTTATATATAAAATAAAAAGTTAAACTTAGTTTGTTTCCAATTTTGTTTAAAATTTTTATATGCTGCAGATGTTTTTATTTTAATTAAAATACTGAAGGTTTAATTAATTTTTGACATCTGATTTGTAGTTTTTCATGTATTTTGTGTAATCAAGATTTTTTCATAGCTTAAAATTTTACCTTGAAATAATATGAATCATTTATGTAAAATGTGTAATATTATTAGTAGGTAATACTTATAACATGCATGCCTATGTTTGTAAAATTTATATTATTTAAATTAAACAAAAAGTCATATAAAATAACAGTGTGCAACATTAAAAAAAAAAATCTGATTTAAATTTTAAAAAAATCTGATTTTTATTTAAAAAAATCAAAAATCACGAGCCCTGTACTGTAGACTCTCTCAAATCTGCAATCCTAAAATCCGCACATAATTTATGGATCTAAACAACGAAACATTCAGTTCAGATAGAGTGAAAAAAAATTGACTTTTTTAGTTTTATATCACTTCCATATATATTTTAATTTGTAATTTTTGTTAATATTGTTGAATTCCGGTTTTTTCATGAAAGAAATGTAAATTTATTTCTGAAAAAGTTAAAGATATTGCTAGTATCATTAGTAATCGCAATCTTCCTACCAAATGCATTTATGTATTAATCAAGCTTTTTTTATTATTAAATCTTGCTAAACCTGAAATAAAACTTCCTTGTTTTATGATTTTGATGTGGATTAGTAAATTTATCCTTATCAGGCAAGTTTCATTGAATAATTTAGGAAAAATACTTTTCATCTTTATAAAATAATGAATATTTAATCATACGTTATTGATTATTAATTTCACCTTTGCTTTTAATATTTTAATAATTTTAAAAATCATCTTTTTTTTATATTTTAGTTTATTACTTATTTTAATATTTTATTATATTGTAAACAGTTTCCCTCAGGGGGGCGCTCCGCCCCTCCTGCCCTTTAGTTTAAGAACTAGCCCCCCTCTTGCCCCTCATCGAAAAACTAGCGCCCCTCTTGCCATTCATAAAAAAAAATAGCGCCCTTCTTGCCCCACATTTGATAAAACGCAGCCCTCCAGCGATGATCCGAACGCGCTATAGCGCGTAAATTACGCAAAAAATCGGCGACGGAATGCAAAAAATAGGCTCATACGCGTCCCATGGAACGGGTAATTTCATCAAAAAATCGCTAAAAAAAAATGGCAAGTTTCGTTAAAAATCGCGAAATAACGACTAATTTCCGGCAAGATTCGCAAAAAATGGCTAATTTCGTTACAAAATTTCACAATAAGGCAGATTTCCTCAAAAGATCGTGGAAAACTGACAAATTTCTTCCAAAAATCGCGATAAAATGGAAAATTTTGTCAAATGAGTCGCAAAAAACGGCAGATTTCGTCAAAAGCTTTGCGAAAAAAAAAAAAAAACGGCGAATTTCGTCCATAAATCGCAATAAAACGGAAAATTCTGTGAAAAGTTCCGTTTTCTTGCGATATTTTCACGAGATTTGTCGTTTTTTCGTGATTTTTTTAAGCAAAATATGCCTTTTCGGTCTTTTAACAAAAACTGTTGTTTTTGCGGTCTCTTAATATAATTTGCCGTTTTTTCACGATTTTTTAGCAAAATATGCCGTTATTTACGATCGTTTAACAAAATCTGCTGTTTTTTGCGATCTTTTAACAAAATTTACCGTTTTTCGCGTTCTTTTAACAAAATTTACCCTTTTTTTTTCAATATTTTGATGAAATTTCGTTTTTTCACGACTTTTTGAACCGCTAGATTCTAGATTCAACTCTTTAAAAGTGCCATGAAAAATGTAAAAAGTGCCCTTTTCAGAACAGTAGCGCCCTGCCCTTTTTTAAATCTGGGGGAAACTCTGTTGTAAGCATTCATTATAGTTTTGATTGCATTATTAATTACATTTAAATTACTGTTACAAAATGTAAACAAAGCAATGACCAGAAATACACAAAATTCTAAAATCCGCACAATCTCTGGTCCCAAGCTGTGTGGATTTGAGGGAATCTACTGTATTCATGTTCCTGTTTATCTTTCTTTTAACAAGATCATTTCACAAAAAACTAATAGATTCTTTGGCAATTTCAAATGTTTTATTACAGCCAAAATTTTTTTTTTAATGATTAAATTTGTGACAAGTTTAGTTTGGAGATTCAAAAGACTTGAATTTGTTTCTAAGATAAATTGTGATTGCTTGAAGAGTCCTGTTCCAATACAACCGCTGACAATTTTCATCAAGTATTCTTTAAAAGCTCTAAATTTTTCCTTAATATAGATCCTTTTAATTATAAAGCAGTATAAAATATCTGCAAGTCAAGTATTGTGTTAAATCTTGTTAAATGTTATTTTGGTAAATTAGAGGTTGATCCAGGCAATATTTGGGACATATTTTGAACCCTTTCAGAAAATTCTTATAAAATATTCCCCACCAAAAAAATTATTTCTTATAAAATAGGCCCCTTCAGAAATTTTTTTATAGAACAGGCCCTTTCAGAAAATTATCTTCCACAGAACAGGCCCTTTCAGAAAATTATCTTTCACAGAACAGGCCCTTTCAGAAAATTATTTTTTATAGAACAGGCCCTTTCAGAAAATTCTTTCACAGAACAGGTCCTTTCAGAAAATTATTTTTTATAGAACAGGCCCTTTCAGAAAATTATCTTTCACAGAACAGGTCCTTTCAGAAAATTATTTTTTATAGAACATGACCCTTCAGAAAATTATTTTTTATAGAACATGACCCTTCAGAAAATTATTTTTTATAGAACAGGACCCTTCAGAAAATTATTTTTTATAGAACAGGACCCTTCAGAAATTTTTTTTATAGAACAGGCGCCTTCAGAAAATTATTTTTCATAGAACAGGACCCTTCAGAAATTTTTTTTATAGAACAGGCGCCTTCAAAAAAATATTTTTTTATAGAACAGGTGCCTTCAGAAAAATATTTTTTTATAGAACAGGTGCCTTCAGATGAATATTTTTTTATAGAACAGGTGCCTTCAGAAAAATATTTTTTTATAGAACAGGCGCCTTCAGAAAAATATTTTTTTATAGAACAGGCGCCTTCAGAAAAATATTTTTTTATAGAACAGGCGCCTTCAGAAAAATATTTTTTATAGAACAGGCGCCTTCAGAAAAATATTTTTTATAGAACAGGCGCCTTCAGAAAAATATTTTTTATAGAACAGGCGCCTTCAGAAACTTCTAATAAAATAAACCCCTTCACAAGATTCCATTTCATAACAATATACTCTTTCCATAAATTTTTATTTCATTAGATTTATAAATGTGCAATGTGCATTTTGTAAACAAGTCCACTGAATGCAAAATCTTTAGCAGGAGTATTTAATGAAGTTATTTTTTTAATACTTGCTTCAAACTTGAGTAACTGGATTCCATCTTTAGTTATAAAATGAATTAAAATCACAAAATGGGTTTCCAAGAGGGGGGAAAAATGTATCAACCTCTACAAATTCTTTCAAATATAGTACAGTAATATGTAAAACGTCACTTTATTTATCACACTTAAAAATTATTTATTCTTGTCCCAAGATTTGAAAAAGCCAGCCCACTAGGTCCTCTAGTCTACAATCTGGGTTTTTTCCCCCGGAATCTTGAGTTTTTTTTTTTTTTTTTTTTTTTTGAGAAAACTTTAAATTTTTAATTTTCATATAGGGAAGACTGGGTCACAGTGTACCACTTTTGCAGATTACACCCCCCCCCCCCCCCACCGCCCTCTTTAATGAGATGTCCAATATGCCTGAAAATATTTTTGAACATTCTTTAAGCATTTTTAAATCTGAATTTTTTCAGACCATAGTTTTAAATACATTTTTTTTTTTTTTTGGGGGGGGGGGGAGATGTTCATCAAGTGGGCCAGTGTGCTGGGTCGGCAAGTTTCTTCCTCAGTGGAAAAAAATCATGGAAAAAACCCGCCGGAAGAAATAGGTTTCTTCCAAGTGAAATAAATGGAAGAAACAGTTTTTCTTTAAGAATTTACCATATATTTTCAATTTTGTAAGATATAATAAATATCTTCTATAATCTAATATAAATTAATTTTACTGGACCAAAACAAATTTAATTAAGCATGCATGCTAAATTAATAATTGCATCAGTTTTTTAGCCAAGATCACACACAACACTTATCTAGAGATCTTCAATTATTGGCTAAATGAAAAGGAATTTTATCCCAAATACACAAAATCAGTTAAATGTTATTCATTTTAATTTAACAAACATATTCTTTTATTATTTAAATTTCTGAAACTAGTAGTAAATAATAGAGATTCTTTACTACTGGTAGAATGAAACCCATTTAAATAAAAGCCTTTAATTTACATCAATAATGTAAATAATATATAATAATTACTATATTAAATAGAGATCAATCAAAAGTACGGTTTTGTTTTTGGCCCAAAATCTGAGTTTTGCCAAAAATGAGGAAGAAATTTCAGCCAGATCGAAATACTTAGTATTCCAAAAATCTTGTTTTTTCCTTCGGAAATTTTTAATTTTAGTTATTGATTTGATCTGTATTGGCTCAAATGAATGTATTGCAATGAACTTCATTTTTTATAATTATCAGTCATGATTTATCAATCATCTCATAGAAAATTTTTAGTTTAAACTGCATCAGGTTTCAAATATTCTTTGAGAAAGTTCTAGAATAACAAATGATCATTTACAAAAATCATTATAGAAGAAAAATCAAGATTATATACCTAAAACTAAAATATTTTTTAATTAAATGAAATTCGTATAATTAGAAAATCTTCCTGTTTCATTGAATTAATTGCGTATTATTGTATATGAAAATAAAGTTTTTGGATTATTAACAGTTTACATAATTAATAAACACTACACATATAATTAATTTAAATTATATTTATGTTTGTATTAATTACTTTAAAACATACAAGTTAATTATTTTTTTGTTACCATTTTCGGCCAAAAAAGTAGAAAGATCACATAAATTTGGTTTTGGCTTTAAAAACCTGTTTCGATCTATTCTCATTATTAAAAAAAGTCATTAAAATCTTTATTTTTCTTAGTATAATGCAACATAAAATAGCAAAGTTTTTTTTAGCAGTATGATGCTGCAATCAATTTCTCAACTTAAATTGGATAAAAGCAAAAAATGAAGATTTTTTTTTTTTTTTTTAAAGTCCTACACTTTATGATAATTTAAAAGCATTTTGACATACCCATAGATATTTTTAGAACACTTATCTTTTAAAATCAGCATTAAAATATTCATGCTAGATGAAAAATATAAAAAAATTACAAATTTATTTATTTAGTGTGTTGCACAATTTAAAATAATGCACATTTATATGAAAATAATATATTTTTATATGAAAAATAAACAATTTGTAGGTATGAATGTGAAAAATAACACTAAATAAGTCTTGATTACGTCCACTAATGTTTTTTTTTATTATACGTCTTAGAAGCAAAATGTTTTTTTATAATATAAATTCTTATATTTTTATGTAGAATATATATTATTAGTATTGCGATTTAATTTGTGGGTAATTTCTCCCCCCCCCTTTTTTTTTAATAAATGGAGCAATTAATAAAAAAAACCCATTCCATAATAAAAAAAAATCCCCACCTCTACAGTAGTAAAAATCCACCAACTGAAAATGTCTGCGCAATTTGAAGTTTGTTATTAAAAAAATAACTTATCT
>CAXHSM010000933.1:0-51005 GCA_964019185.1 Maratus speculifer
ATCTCATTTAATGCAGTGTTATGAGCTTTTATGCTAGCTTATTTTTTAAACTAAATTCTTTATATGGGTGATTCTACGATAAGAGGTTCAAAAACATGGAGAATTCGGCCAAAAAGAAAAGTTTGAGTTTGATCAAAAACCTTTAAATTATGATTTTTGTCCCGTTTACTTTTTCATATAAAGGCAAGTCACTTTATACATATTTTATAACTTTTTCTGGTCAGTGACTCGCTCCCCTGGCAGTTATCTTGCCAGGGGAAATATGGCAGGGGAAAGACATTTTCATGTAAATTCAAATTTTTTAACTGAATTAGTTTTTGGGTTAATTGTGTATTTCACTTTAATTATTCCCGTATTGTTTAATTAGGGCAGTAAATGCAATTGAATTAAATGGATATTATAAGTTTTATGACTTACCAAAGGAGATACACGATCACCGTGCGAAACCACTACAACGCACGGTCGCGTCGCAACAACTAAAAATGACGACGCTTAAATGGCTTGCGCGTTTAGTATTGCTAACTTCAAGCCAATAGATGTCCTTAAGCGCTACTTCCTATATAGCCATCTTTGAATTTATATTTGTTTCAGCGGAACGAAATTTGACAGGGTAGATACACAAAAAAAGCGGGACAAAAGTTAAAAAAATTATTTGAAATTAACAAAAATATTTTATTTTTTATTGTATAATACGTAAATATAATTACTTAAATTCCAATTAAACATACTTTAGTTAAGCATCTGACGGAAAAAATATATATATTGTTTGAAAGTTAAATTGAAACCGGCAAGGGGACATGCCAGGGGAGAGACTTTTTTAGACTTTGTAAGAAATTTCAGAAAAATGTGTTTTAATTAGGCATTCAATCGTGATGTTATTTAATAAAGTACATTAAGGTGATGAGATTCATTACAAAAAATAGCAACATATAGTATAAAAAATCTGTTTTAAACGGATTGCCGTACAAATTACCTCTTATCGTAGAATCACCCATATATTAAATACATGAGTGAATTATGAATCATTGCAGGTTAAAGTAATAGTATTAGTATTACTTCTTAGTTTCTGCCACTTACTGGTAGAAAATTGTCAGCCCTGAAGTATTTTGCGCAATTCTGTATACGATCTACAGAATTTAGCCAAAATGCACACTACAGAGGAGTACACAATTCCATCGACAGAATTCCAGTGCGAACCTGGAGTCTTCAAGGGGGGGGGGAGCGATTTTAGAAATTTGGAAATTCCAATCTGATGCACACGTCGGAGCTCATTTTTTTAATGTGGGTCGTGTTTCATCTAATTTTTTGCCGTGTGTCGGGTTTGGGTCCGGTTGGCTTCCATTTTTTGCTCCTGGTCGGTCTTCTACTTGGGTCGTGTTTAGATCCGGTTAATTTCTGATCTTTTGCTTTTGGGTCGGGTTTGGGTCTGGTCGATTACTGCATTTTGTTGTTGGTCGGATTGACTTTTACTCTTTAGCTGTGCTTAGCGCATTTGGAGCAATTTGACATACAATTCTGATTTGGGGCAGTTTAGGATTTTGTTTTTATTTTTGCGATCCTTTGATTAAGTCTTTTGATTAAAATTTTCGTTCTTTTCGCAATCTTTGGACAAAATAAGCGTTTGTTTCAGGATACTTTAAAGATATTCGTGTTTTCTCCGATCATTTCGCAAAATTTGATGTCCGGTTCGCTTCTTTTTTTTGCTGCTGGTCGGGTTAATTTCTACTTTTTGTTGTGGGTCGCATTTGGATCCGGTTAATTTCTACTGTTTGCTACGGGTCAAGTTAATTTCTGATTTTTTGCTTCGGGTCGTGTTTGGGTTCGTTTAACTAAATTTTGCTATAGGTCGGTTTGACTTTTACTTTTTCGCTGGGCTTAGCGCATCGGGGTAGATTGTCATACATTTTATATTTGAACCAGTTACAGATTCAGTTTTTACTTTGCGTGAATGATTGACCCAGTTTTAATCGAGATCCTTTGACGAAATTTGAGTTTTTCCGCGATCCTTTAACGAAATTTGCTTTTATCCGTGAACGTCATCCTACGAAGAAATTCAGATCAGACAGGTACCGAGCGTTTAGCTGCACGGGTCGCGGTCGGGCCAATAATTTTTATCATGCTATCTAGATCAGAGACGGACCGAATGTGGGCCGAGCCATGACCTTGAAGTTTTGTCCAATGCAAACTTCTAGGAAAAATGAAATCGCAACCAGGCTTGATGTAGAAGAAAAAAGTTATCCCTACCCGAATCTCCAAAAAAGAAAAAAAAAGAAATTAGGACACGTCCCGATTCAAAATGAAAGAAAACTTTACCCAGTTCGAGTCTCGTGGTTCGTGGACTTACACTGGCGCGACCTGTGCCAGACCGTGACGGGTTCGAGCTTCGCCCCAAGTTATTTTTCATGAGGATGCATAACGTCACTTTGTAAATAGGGATGGGACTAATATTCGGCCACTATTCGGTATTCGGCCTATTCGGCCCTTTTGCCGAATATTCGGTTGGCCGAATATTGAAGGCTTGTTGACCGAATACTTCGGCCGAATACCTGTAGCCGAATATTTAGAGATATCTTGCCGAATATTGCTAAAATCTCGCCGAATAGTGAAAGATATCTTGCCAAATAAATTTCGGATTTAAAGAATTTCATTCTTGCAATTTTTTTTTTTACTAATCCAGATTGGCTACTTTATTTATGAAGTCATTCTCACTCTTATTTACAAAATATAATTATTCAGATACTAAAAAATATACAGCCTTTCTGTATTTCCTATAAAAGTTAGTGATATTCTAGAAAATGCTGCCCAAGTTGGAGATTTAATTGTACGGGAAATGTCATCATTAGAGAATGATATATTACAATTCAAGATATAAAAACACTGCCTTATTCTAAAACGCTTGAATATTTATTAATGTCTGCAAATTCCATGCACATATAAAAAAAGGCTCTTATGAAATTCATAACTTATTTTCTATAAAGTAAGAAATGAAAAAATTTATTTACTAGGTGTGTTAACGAAGATTACTTTTCAAAATTAAATATCACCATTCCAAATACAACGGTACATCTGAAAGCAGAACTGGTGTCAAACTCGATACATATTCAACGACACAATTTGCTTTATGAAGGTGGTTTTATAAATATTTTAATATAAATTCTAAATAATCAACAAAATAATTTTTTCATTCTATAGTTTTCACTTTTAAACAGGGCTGGTAAGTTTCTGCCGGGGTGGTTAAAACCAGCGGTTATAACCGGTTAAAACCGGCACGGCAAAAACTGGCAGAAACTAAGAAATTATACTAATAAGAACTTTAGCCTGCAATGATTAATAATTTATGCATTACTTAATATATAAAGAATTTAGTCAAAAAATTAAAATAAAGATTATGAATGTCATTCAAAGTAGAAAAAAGTTTCAAAAGGATCACATAAATATACTTTATTTATAGAATAATTATGTTATTTGAAAAACAGAAATTTTCATAATGGTAATATGATGCTGTACAAATTTAACTAGTGATATTATTGTTTATGGTTGAATTTCTATTTAAAAGTTTAAGAAAAATAAATTTACAAAAAATTCTATGATATTTTAACAACACTTTGAGTACTTTTAAATAAATAATACACCGCAGTAACTTATTAAATTCTTTAGTACTACATACAAAGAGAAATGATTCTTGTGAAAAAATATATAAGTAAATAATTGTAGCACAAAATTAACAGTAAAACTATTTTATGAAATATCTTATACAATTATTTTATAATATCGATATTTATTTAAATCATATTTATTTACAATTTTAACTGCTATGCCCTTAATATCATTTTCATGATTTTCAGTTATATGCCAACAGTATGGCTGATTCTTTGTGACAAATTCAAAACTATCTAATTCTAATACAAATTTATTTTTTAATTAAAACTATTCACAATATTTTATTTGTTATTTATCCTTAATAAAACGCATATAAGCAATTTAATACTACTAAAAAAGTCTCAGATTATGTCATGAAATGAGTTTATGCCAGTTTCTGCCGGTTAAAACCGGCTATAACCACTTTCTGCCACTGGCAAGGCAGAAACCATTTTCTGCAGGCAAAAACCCAGCCCTGCTTTTAAATAGTTATTTGCATAATTACTGATTTAAATATGTAACATTATTATGTATATATTTTTAATTTAATCTTCCTTCCTTCATGTTTTCAATTTCTGTTTATCCTTTTAATGCTTGTTGAATAAGCAGAATATTGAAGTTGAATATTGTATGTGCCGATTCAAATGTCAAAGATTTTGTTAACATATGCATTCTACTTTAAGCATAACCTTTTGCTTTAACATAATTTGTAATTTAATGCTTGGCATCTGATTTCAAAACAGTCTCATTCTTACAAATTTGCTTTTCACTAGGGACACAAACTCTAAATGATCAAATTTACTTCATTAAAGGTTATTTCAGAAAATATGTCCTTGTGAGTTTTGAGAGAGAGAGAGAGAGAGATTAAGAATATAATTGATTTTGGATGCAAGAAGTATCGATTGATAGTAAAAGTGAAGTACATTCTTCATATTTTAATGGAAATATTTTCCCCTCTTGACTTACTGAAAATCAATTTGATGTAAATTAGAATACAGGATACAATTCAATTTCATATTTTTTTGTGTTAAAATAAGCTTTTCAAATTTAAAAATACATTTAAAAGCACATTTAAGAGTAATAATTATTAATCAGCTCCTATTTTTTAAATTATATATAATCAAAATTTATTTTCTTTATTGGGAAAAAAATTTTACTATTCGGCCGGCCGAATATTCGGTATTCGGCCTAAAATTTGGCCGAATATTCGGTATTCGGCTATTCGGCCAAATCACTATTCGTCCCATCTCTATTTGTAAACCCTTTATTAGCCCATCAGGACCGCCACAGCACACGTCGTTCCCAGATCGAGCGTTTAGCCTTTATACCGGTCGGAGCCTGGACTTGAAAATTTTGCCCCGTCTATACTTCTAGTAGGAAGTCTACTCCAAATCAGGCCTGGAAAAAAAGTGTGGTTCGATCCAGCTCTGCAGAAAAGAAAAACAGCCGACCCGACCCAGTTCTGAAAGTGTGAAGACCTGACCCAGTCCCAGTATAATAAATTAAAGTTGGCGCGACCCCACCCGGGTCGCGCCGGTCTCGAGTTTAGGACCAACAACTTTTCCGTGCGGGCATCAAATGTCGTTCTGAAGATCCTTTATTGGGCTCAAGGGGGAGAGGGCGATCGCCCCTCCCCCCCCCTAGATCCACCATCAGGAACATATATTAGCAAACTAATTTTTTTTTCATATGTAGACGACACTAGACTTTGTGTCTTATGGTTTTGTTTCATTGCTGACCCATATCTCCCTGTTAGTGCGGAGGTATGGGACATATTTTTAAACTTACTATTTCCTTAATTATAAAATAACTTTTTGCATGTTTCATTTCTGTATTATTCAGGGAGATTAAAGTGTTTCACTTTGCACTCTATAAATAGAAATTTTTGTTTCTGTGCCAAGTTTATTTTCTTACTTTTGTAAAGTGTCCCATCCCAGCCCCCACCCCCTCCCCATTTTCCCCTTTTATAATTTTAAACATTTTCGAATTTTTTTTTAAACTCCAAAATCGCAGTATTTGTCCTTCTTCAAGACAGAATTTTCTTTCCAAACACATTTCTATTCGTTTTTCTAGATAGTTTCCAGATACGAACCACGAGAAAAAATGGAAGAGGGTACTGGAAAAATAAAATCTATTTTGAAATGTACTAAATATCTTTATTACTCTGAAAATAAAACACTTAAACAAAAGTACTTTATTTTAAATTTTTTAGCTTTTAAAATTATGTAAACTTTGGATCACTTTCTCCAGATTCCATTAACATTTCAACTATTGAAAAAATTTATAATGATTTTTCAATGTTGAAATTGAATTGTGCATCATTAAAGTGAAATAATGAAACATGCTGTATGAAACCTCATTGCAAAAGGATCTGCCGATGAAATAACAGTGCAAACTCGAAGAATTTTTTAACATTTAAACACAATAAATGTTCTGTGAGTATAAAAGCGTTAGGAAACTGTTTTCACGATGTTATTTTTAATAACTGGAACAAAATCATTTGTCCCTATGTACCGTTCTTTCCTTTGAGGGGGGCCCCCGAAATCCATACATTACATTATAAAATCTTTACTTACTTTTTCCAATTCCATCTCTTCTATAAGCTATTAAAATAATCTTAAAGTGATATGACCAATTGCTAAAGTTATATAAAAAATTTGTTCTGTACTAAGGGAAATAAATGGTGTACTCTTAAGATATTTAATTTAGAATTGACGGAGTTATGAATTTTTTTCTGTTTATGTTCAATGTGTGAAAATATGTTTATGCATTACACATACACAGTGAGTGACCATCAGTTCAATGTGAATGTTGCATTGATTCGGAAGGAGTCCTCTAATTTATCTTTGCCCAGAGCCCCAATTTACTCATAATCGGGCTCCGAAACATTTCCTGTCAAAATAAAAAAGGTCAAAGGAAATTTGAAGATTACATAGGGGTGACAGATTATTAAGGATAGTAATTTGACACTTATTTTACTTGTAACTCTTATCTTGTTTCACTGTAGAAAGTTTGGATCATTAAAATCGTCGCACGAATTTTATTTGAATAACATGCATCCGACTTGTGTGCTCGACATCAGAGTACGGAACAGAGAATCAACTTTCATAGACTGTAATGGCAACTTGTTTAACATGGGATTACGCATAGACAGTAGCGACACGAGCGGACCACTCTGAAACTACGATAATAGCATAAGAGAGGTTGCTAATTCGGCGAAACATCGCTTCCTTGGCGACAAATGATAAGGAAAAAAAAATACAGCGACGGCTTGCTGCTTCTTGTTTTGAAATTTATAAAAGAATTATGAAATAACTTTGACGTATTCGTCTTGCAAACAATGCATGTGTCTCTTCGTAACATAACGATCTAATAATTTAAACTTGAAAATTCAAGAATAACAGTAATAATTATGAATCAATATAAGCGCGTAAATCTAAGATCAAATAGCATAAGCATATGTGCAAAGATAATCAAATCAGCATTCAGCAAGAAGCGCCAAGCAGAATAAGGATACAGTTCAACAGAAATCATGAGGATAAAAACCGCCAACGCGATGGTTTAGTTTTTAAATGATCCACTGAAGGCGTTCTTTTCAAGCCGAGTTGAGGCTCTGTTACTACTCTGTGCTCGACATGAAAGCCTGCTTATAAGTCATCTTCAATATACAAGGACGAGATGGAACAAGGAAATTTACAACACAAGAGAAACACAACCAGGAGCTCCACACAAAGTGTGTGTGCAATGGAGCCAGCGGGAATCGAACCTACAACCTCCAGGTTAGCAGAGCGGCGTTTTAACCACTCGGCCACGGAGGCCCATCACACGAATACCAGGACGTGTTTACAAAACACATCCAGGGTTACCACTGAACAAAAATTTAAGTTAATCAAACTTTTCAAATACCATCTAAAATATTTTTAAAGGGCAAAAACTGTTAATTTTATTATTGGTTCAACACAAAGAATAAAAACTATTTTTATGGGATGGGCCCAAATCAACAGTAGGTGAATTTAATTTTTCTTAAATGCTGTTATGAAAAAATATTTTTATTTGCATTGAGCACTAATATTTTTACTAATAAAATATGTAATTAAATAGCCATTTTATGTTGAACTATGATAAATAAAAACTCTCCATTTCGAAGATAAGGTTAATTTTTGAATATAAAAGCTATTTTAGATATTTCCCCCCATAGATGTTTGAACATGAGGCATGTTCAGCGCAACTGACCGAAGTGACCCATGTTACCGATCGGTTGTATTGTAGGGCAGTACCAAATGAAAATCGAAGCGAATCGCGACGTCAGTTGCCATTCAACAGGATTGGTTGAATTGCTGGTTTCATGGGTGCCACAATTCGCGTTCGTATCGTACTGCCCTACGATCGGTCGGTAACATGGGTCACTTCGGTGAGTTGCGCTGAACATGCCCCATGAAGCAGAAAAATTGACCAATAGGAGAAAGTTTCGGGAAAATGGTCACTTGCCGAGGTTATAAAACATCACGTCTTCAAGCACTCGCCCCCTTTGGTTATTGTTATAAAAAAAAAATTGCGCAAAAAAAAAAAAAAAAATTAATAAGTGAAGATATTTAACAATTTTCCAGAATAGTCTTACCTGAATTTTGTACGGGAATAGTCTTTTTCCTGATTTCTGTGCTAAGTAAGTTATTTTTTACTTTACAAATTTGTAATGTTTATTTTCCTTAAATCATTATTCACTTTTTATCAGGATCTTCCACAGAATATTTTCTTTTTTATTAGATTTTTCTTTTCTTTTTATTTTATTAGATAAAAGTAGAATAAAATAAAGGAAAAGAAAATATTCTCTGTCTAGAAAAGAAAATCTTCTTAGATGTTTAACACTTAGCCAGTGAAACATCACTGGCTAACATATATGATACCCTGTGATGTTTCCGATGGGACACTGGCTATCAGTTACACTACCATTTTAGCCGGTCCCAAATGGGGTCACTTTAGACAGGTTCCACTGTATGTATACAAATCATGTTTATGCTCACAAATGTCATTAAAAAATTGAAATTTATTTCAATGTACCCTCCAAATGTTACCAATGTTGGTTGATGTTGAAATCATTATTGGATCACAAAGTATGGAAGAAAAAAGAAAATAGTTTCATTTCAAAACAATGAGAAAACTACAAGATATCTGAACTCAATAAATAATTGGCTTACAAAATGAATCCTAAGTCAGCTACAATCCATTATAGACATTAATGAATAGTTTTCAAATCAAACATTTGATGATTTGGCGATAATATTTAGCTATTCCTATCCATGTTTAAATACTCCCCCCCCCCCCAAACAGAAAAAAATATTTTAGTCATAACTAAATATTTGACTAAAATTAAATGAATTAAAAAATTTGAATTTAAATTTTTTTACTTTTTTAATGTATCAAAATAAAAATTCTAAGGGACCCTTTGTATAATTGTGTTGAAGATCTGCAATACACCCAAAATTCAATAGTAGTTTTAAAACGCAATTTTATCGGTTGTGACCGTTTCCCAACACACCATCCAGTACAAATGGATTGAAAAATATATCATCATAAAATCAAGTTTTCATTCGAAGGGTATCAAGGTTAATTAAATCTTACTTCTCTATTAAAAACATTCTAAATCAAATGTATTGTCTATCGAAAAAGTTCACAAGAAGTAATGCGTATCAAAAAGGAAATCGAAACAAGTAAATTCTTCGCTGAACTTTTCTTTAGATAAAATGTTTAATATGATAAAAATAAGTATTTAGAATCCTATATATACATATTGACATATAAAATGAAAAATAACCTTTAAAATAATCTTAAAAAGGGTACGATGGTGAAAGAATCTCATGCGCGATTTCTGACGGGTTAAAATTTTGTATTGGAAAATGGACACTATAAGACTTATGTCAATTTTTGTTTAATTTAGATGTGAAAAAAATTACATTTTTAGTCAATAATTTAGCTTAACATTTTTTCCAGGGCTTAAAAGGGTGTATTCTAACATCTGAGATAGTTTCACAAAGATGGGACTTGGCAGATCAGTTTTAACCCTTTATCTACCAACGATACTATAAGTACCATTAAAATTACTTATTAAATTCTTTTAATGCGTCAATTAGTTATAAATTTATTTGGAATGAGTTGCAGATACAATACTTTATCTTGCTCCAGAGGAATTATTTGTTACACAACAAATATTTTTAAATTTTTTTTCTTTTGCCTTTGCATATTTTGAGGTGATGGTTTATTGCATTCGCCTTCCAGTCTATAGTTTTTTTTAGAATGCTGTTATGTTTGTACAAGTTATTTTTTTTTTCATTTGACACCCCGCAAAAATTTTCTCACAGGGCATTCTTTTCGCAACCTCAAGGATAGTGCGTCCTATTAAATTATAAGATTGCATTTCACGCCTTTTAACCATCGATACTCAAATCGGCGAATTATTTCGTTTAAAATGCGGGAAAGTTAAAAATCGTCACATAACTTACTGTCATCAGTCTGTCATACCGCTTAATTTAAAGAATAATAAAATGTTGCATTAACTCTCAGAATACAATTTAAGTAGCAAACTTTATACACTAGACTATTAGAAATAAAATTCAGGTACAGTTGGCAAAAATTTCTTTGTACACTTCATTTTTTTAAATTTATAATGAAATTAAATAAGATTTAAGCAAAAAAATACTGTAACACATTAATGTAATGCATTTTAATAATATAAAAGCACAAATAAAATAAAACGAATTGATTTTTTACATTGTAATAAACAAATATACAAAAATATAGTGCAAAAAAAGTACACTATATTAATCTACTATAATTAATGAAAATTTAGTTAAATGATACAAAATCATATTTTGTGTTAATTCCTTTAGCGTTTATGACTACTTCTAGATGGTGGTGTGACATATTCAAACTTTTTTGTAGAGGTCTGGTTTATCTTATTCCATGACTCAAGAGCTTCTTCAAAACTGTTTTTCGCCGATACTTATTTTCGGATTTTTGCATCCAATAGCATCCACAAATTTTCTATTGGATTCAACTGTAGAGATTGCAGAGAAGTTACCAGTCGCCTTTGAGCATTGTAGAGTAACCATGTGCTGGTAATCACAGCAGTATGCTTTGGTTGTTATCCTGCAGAAAGTGAAAAGCTTCCTCTACACGTAATTTCTTAGCACTATTTAATAAATTATACCCCGACACATCGGTGTATGTTAAAGCTATCATTCCAAAGTCAAATTCCAAATGTCCTGCTCCATTAGAAGCTATACACCCCAAAACCATAATATCCCCCCCCTCCCCCAATGCTTGATAGTTTGAAGTATACGTTTTGGATCTAGAACAGTTTTATTTTTACGCCAAATTTTTCGAATGCTTGGTGGTAAGAAAATTCCGAATTTTCTCTCATCAGAAAAAAATTACTGTTTTCCAAAAATCCAGATTTGCTTCTGTATGCGAAAGCGAATTTTATCGCATATTTGTTTCACTGATGAATGGATTTTAACCTTGAGGTTATTTTTAATTATGCATTGAGAAGGTTGCGGTTTGAGGTAATACTCTGATGTTAGAAGATGGTGCAAGGTCTCCAGCAAATTTTTGAACTGAACCCATAGGATTTTTCAAAGCTGTTTTAACAACACTCCTTTTTCCCCTCATTGTTAATTTGCTGAGAAGTCCTGGTTTTCATTGAATTTCAATGCATCCAATTTCTTCATACTTTCTCATCATGTATACAATAGTTGTAAATTTTAATCTAATAGCTTTTCTGATTTCTTGGTATGATTTTTAGGTGCGTTCGTAATTATGTAAATGCGTAGCACCTATTGTCGCTCAGTCTGTCCGTCTGTCTGTCTGTCCACATATAACAACGCAAAAACTATCCAACCGAATCGTTTGAAATTTAAAATACTTAATTATTACATAATTTTGTCGAGTTATTTCAAATTTTATGAAAATCTGATGGATAGATCAATTATAGGGACAATCAAAAGGACTCCGTAACATTACGGTCATTGGGGGGGGGGGGGGGGGAGTTTCAAATGCTTTTAATCGTTTGAAATTTAAAACGTATATTTATTACATAATTTTGTCCGGTCATTTTAAATGTTATGAAAATCGGATGCATAGATCAGTTACAGAGACAATCAAAAGTATTCTGTTACATTACGGTCAATGGGGAAAAAAGTTTCAAATGCATTTTAATCGTTTGAAATTTAAAACGTATAATTATTATATAATTTTGTCGAGTCATTTGAAATGTTATGAAAATCGGATGCATAGATCAATTAAAAGTACAGTCAAAAGTATTCAGTTTCATTACGATCAATGGGAGAAAAGTTTCAAATGCATTTTAATGGTGTTACACTCATTTGAACATAATAGAATTGACATGAATCTATGAAGTATGTACCAAAATATACATTCTGTACAATCTGGGATGCAAAGAATATTTATTAATAAATTACAGGGCCACACAAATGTATTCCACTAAATAATGTTATGCGGGGAAACATTGTTTGGGGCGTGTTTTAATTATATTAAACTACTGCACATTTTATAAGGTATACGTTAATGAAGTATAATAAAAATTACTCCCTGCATATTTACAGGAACACAAAGATTTCGACTACTATACTGTATCCAAAGTACGCTCTATTATATCAGCAAAATCTGAATATTTTAAAACTTCGTTATCGTACAAACGCACCTCATCTGCTACGCTTCACGTGCAATTTCTAACTCGTTATTTTTATGAAGCTCAAAGGTATCTCTAGTTTTAAGTACCATTCTCAATTACTTCAAGAGCAAATTGGATTAAAGGCCAGACAAACATAATATGAAGTTAATAATTATTAAAAACTAGCAAATTATGTTACAACATTACAATAGATTTCAAACATTATAAACACAGTGCGAATCTTGCTGTAAAAATGTACACATACTTTTTTTGCAAGAAAATTTTAAACTTTTCCAGTTATGAAATTTATTTTACACCTTGATCGAAAATTTCTGTCGTTTAATTTTAAAAGCACAGTAAAAACACTCTATTCACTCCATTCGTGTTAAAATATCTGTTTTTATTTTGTTAAAAATTAAACATACTAGAGTGTACAAATAATTATTTTGCCAACTGTATTCAAAAGTCTCTAGAAATAGCAATAAGGTTCCAAACGAAACAAAATTTGACCAGTGTCTATAATTAAACTAAATATAAAGAGTTAAACTGTGAAACTTGAAAAACTCAGCGGTCTCTGGTACTGCTAACAGTAGTTATAGGTTAAATAATCTCTGGAGCTTACATTATGGCATTATACACAAACGATAAAAGTAAAACAGATTTATGCAGTTCTGAAAGTAAAATTGCCCTACGTTGTAACATCTTAAATTTGGGAATTTACAATGCGCAGAACAAATAATTTCCTTGGTTATTAAAATTATAATGTACTACAACGAGACGCACACATGTTTTGAACCAATCTGAAATGTGTTTGGTATAATATGTTTAAGAAATAGAAAATGCAAACGTCTTTTTGAAATTTCTGGCGAACCAGTTGAAGTACGACAGTAATTTTTTGTTTTTTCAAAAGATAGAACTGAACGAGACGAATAAAATGATAGCATTAAAAAAAATTATAGGTTACTGTAGTTTTTTTATTTATCTTTTTAACGAAAAAAATGAAGACGTAAAATTCAACAAGCGATTGCTAACGATCCTGTGGATGGATTAACTCTATTTTTAGCTTATTTTGATCCTTTTGGTAAAACTTAAAATTGATTTTTTTTTTCTTTGTATGTTTAACGATCGCTGAGAAAATCTAAATTTGTCTTAAAGCTTCAGTTGAACATCGTTTCTTGTTGTTGTAGTTTTTATTATTATTCATTGCCACCAAGTTTAAATAAATATAATTTTTTTAATGTAACATAATTTATTCAAATTAAATAAATCAAGTGATATTTGTTTTTATTGCGAAACATTTAGTTTAAATTTTTTGAATAAAGTTGTGAATGCAGTGTAATTTTTTTCGTTGGTTTTTTTTTTAGATCATGCATTTTATATGGCAATGCAATTACTTTCTTAATTATTCCAATAACATTTTGACAGCAGCATATATTTTGCTTTTCAAAATATAAAAAAGTATTCAGTTTTCATCAAAAAAAATTAAATGACAAGTATTAAATGATCTGATGAGCAACAAAAAATGGTTTAATGTTTTTAAGTATGAAAAAGTGTTTGACAAGTGCTTCTAATTGAGCATGAGGAAAGGACAAGGGATCCCTTCTTGGATGCAATTTATTGTCAATGCCAAATTTGAAAAATCATATTTGCGCTTTTTTCATATAAAAGAAATTTGCCATTTCTCGTCTTTCTTTTTAATAAAATTTTCAATCCTGTTTTACATATGAATTGCACTGTTCACTCTGCAGTGCAACTGCACTACAAATCGGGTTTCTGTGCAGTTCTACGCTGAGTCATGCTTGATGGCACTGCAATGAATATGATACGCTGCAAGAACTAAGGTTTCTGATATTATTTCGCCTTACATTCATGTTTAATTACGTTGTGTTTCTTCTGGCTACGTCTTTGCACTATATTTTTATAGTTATTGTGACTAATTTCTTTTAAATGGGGAAAAGCGCAAGTATGATTTTTCAAATTTGGCATTGAAAATGAGCTGCATCCAAGAAGGGATCCCTTGTCCTTTCCTCATGCTCAGTTAGAAGCACTTGTCAAACATTTTCATACTTAAAAACATATTAACCTTTTTTGCTCATCAGAGCATTTTTTAATACTTATATGTGTACAGGGTCGGATTCATAAGTAATGCTCCTTTTCTCAAAGGAGCGGATTTATTGAGCAAATCGGTACAATTGCCTAGTATTCATCAAAATAGGTACCACGATACAAAAGTGTGCATCATTACACTTTTATAGGCGGCATTTCCATGACCTCGAAGGCGTCCACGTAGTCCTGTTCCGAGATGGCTTCAAGGGCTGTCTTGACATTTTCTTAGATGGCCTCTATAGAGTTGAAACGTTTACTTTTCAGCGCTGATTTTAAGTACGGAAACAAGAAGTCATGGGGCGACGTCCGGACTATAGGGACGATGTGGGACAATTGGAACGCTCCGCCAAGCCAGGTAAGCGCTCACAATGAAGGTGTGGCTGGCCTGATTTTCGTGGTGTATCCTCCATACAGGGATGTATGATATATGCTCCCAGTATATCTGCCCCCGTCCGCCATTTTGACCTCTACATTAGAAGGGGGTAGATATCCATTGCTGCAGCATTTCACTTTCTACCACAGCCTGATATCTACCCCCAATATATCTGCCCCCGTATGTCATTTTGACGTCACAGTAGAAGGGGATAGATACACTGCCTCCTCTACAATGCCTTCTCGCTTGTGACGTAGTGGAGGCTGTTTCCCTGACAACGATCGCGTTCTGAGCTTCGTGGGGATTGTGGAACCAATAGGGGGTTAGTGATTTCGCCTCTACTTCATGACGTTTCACGCTTGTCGTCTACTCAGTGATGAGGCATTGTAGAGGTGGCAGTGATAGATATCAGGGGGGCAGATGTCCAGTGCTGCAGCATTTCACTTTCTACGAGAGCCTGATATCTACGCCCCCCCCCCCTATATATCTGCCGCCGTACGTCATTTTGGTATCACAGTAGAGGGGAATTATCTAGAAATTAGACTAGAAATTTGTAGACGACCCTTAAAATGTAACTCTAAAATTATATATGAGGACGTGAACTTCAAAACACACTTTATCGAAATTTTTAAAAATGAATTTTCTATTATGAACCTATTCTATTAACAAATCTGTGTAAAAGAAAGAAAACTATAATTTTAGAAAAAATGAAAAGGGAAAAGATAGTTTTAACGTGTGTTTTGGCATTGTAAAATCTTGGTGTTTACAATAAAACTAATAGTTTTTATGATATTTATTTAAATCGCAAAAATTTTACTTTCTGGAAAAGGCAAAATTTGAACCTCACGCCCTCTTATATACATTAAAGATTTTTAGTACTTTTGTAGATTTTTAGCATTTTCCAACAAAGTTGAAAAGTGATTTTGCATTTTGTTTGTCCGTTTGTCCATTCACTGACTCTCGTAAATACTCGGATTTTTATGCAATTGATAAAACTTATTTAGGTTTATTAAAACATGTTTGTTATTGCTTATGAAGTATGTACTGTTAAGGTTTCAATTTTAGGGACACTCAAAAGAATTGAAGAGTATTTAAATGACATTACGCTATTCCAAATCTTTTGAAACTAGCATAAATTCCTGAATTTCTTTACGATCACGTTAAAATGGAACATTCTTAGCATTTTTTATTAATTTGCAGGGACACATAAAAGAAATCGGTTACGGTACTGTCTTTGCATAATAATTGCTGGAGTGTACGTTTTAAAATTCGGTATGCGCTTTTAAGTTTGATTAGTTTATTTTGCACATTACTCTTTATATTAAAATCTGTAAGAACAGAATTCTATTTAATGTTTATTAAATCAAATAAAAAAATTTACTTCTAAGTTTTAAATACTCGAAATGATAATAAAATATCCGCGTTTTTCCAACTTATTTAATAATTAAAAATGTGGTTTCAATATCTATATTATAACGACCAACAGTATCTGTGCGTAACACATACGTCATTTTAAGAATGGCTACACTTTAAAGTTTGAAATGCATTTCCGGTTTTGCAATTTTTTCTACTGCAAATTTTTGTATTTCTAAACAGCGCATTTTTTTAATTTTTACACCATTGCAGGGGGAAAATGTACTTTTAAATGCAATTTATTTGAATACTGTATCTTTATTTTTAAAATATTATTTTTTTTTAGTTTGTGATACCGTTTTTCTAAACGTGGGAACAGAAGTACTCCATGTTTATTAAAAGCAAAGGGAAAAAAGCTGAAAAAAAGAGATTTGCCGTTTTTTTATTAAAAGTAAAAAAAAAAAAAAAAAAGAAATTAAACTACGTTGTGTCAAGAATACTGTCTGTTATAAAACCCAGTGAATGTTTTTCTTTTATAAAATTTCATTTACACTTTAAAAAAATATATGGATAGTTCAGTATCTGTTTCAGTTAATAGCATCGAGACTTCAAGTTTTGAATCAAAATGATCAAATTAAATTATCGATTTTCTTTAAAAAGTGAATACAAATATGAAAGGTGTATATTTAAATTTTGATACGGTAAAAATGACGTCAGGTTTAGGTTTGTGGAAAAAATTCTATGTTTGAGTCAAAGTGCAATCAATTCTGCTTTTTTTCATACTGGAGTACAAGCATTAAAACCTTAATAACTTTATTACAATAAAAGATCTTTATTTTTTATATGTAGACTGAAATTTAATTTTAATAATATATAGATATTATTAGTTTTATAGAAATAGTATTTTTTTTTAAAACTTTGTGTGAAATTATATTCAATCTAAAGAAGTACTTTACAATTAAATTCATTAAAAAATATAAAATACTAAAATAAGTTAAAGAAGGACGTATATACAGTGAAAAATTTATAAGCTGAAAATTTCATGTTTGAGTGAAAAGAATAGAATACAGTCATGGGAATAGAAAAAAAAAACACCCTACTAACGCCTCAACAAATTATTGTAGAGGAAAGTTCTTGGTACCAAAAGATTGGAAATAAAATGTACTTTCAAATGATGCATATAAAATGTGATTAGTGCGGGGGAGGTGACATGTACATATTAAAACGAACCGAATTTTTTTTTTAAATGGCAATACCCAATTTTATCAAGATATTTCAAATTTTTGGTTCAAATTATGCCTAATATATAAATATATATATATAATAACCCATTTTAACGAAACATTTGGGGTGGCAATAGCCAAAAGATATTAAGCGACTAAAATGGTCTTATTGGTAAGAAATAATATACATGAATTGAAGAGACATAATCATTCTGTAACATTCCAGTAATAGAGTACATAACTTCAATTTAGATGCAGCCCCTAAAATACGCTTGTTTTAAAATTTCTTGGAAACTAATTGTACAATACGAAATTTATGAAAATTTGAATTTAGGCTAATTTAAGGATGTAAAATCTATTTATGGTGGCAAAATTATTTATAGGTATTGAATTAAAGAACAAAATTTGGATTTGTTTTTATATGAAAATGGCCCCCTAATCGATTTTTATGTACATCGTTTAAAAGTAGACTTTATTTATAATCTTTTGCTAACAGCAACTTCCTACTAAAATAATTTATTGCACAGTTGATAGGGGGTAGTTACCTTTTTCTGCTACGATTGTACGTAAAAGGTTCAAAATATCTAAACTTAAAGAAAAGTAATTTTAGCAGTTTTGGAGCGAATTATTAGTAGTATTGTTATTTGCATTTCCATATGTTTGTTAAAATTTCTATATTATACTATTTACTTTTGGATTTTCCTTGTTTTGTAAATTTGCATATTCAACAATAACGCTTTCAACCATTTAACAAAATGAAGTGATAATTGAATGTTCTATATAATAGTTCTGAATTTCTAACTTTCCTATTGTGATAAAATATATTAATAGGGTATGTAACTTCACTACTGAATTTTTTTTTTTTTTTTTAATTATTACAATTTTTAATGATTTATGTGAAGTGAAAATTTGTGAAAGATTGTAACTGTTTTTGTACTCTTGAATTATAAAGATACATATATATATATAGTATGTAATTCATTTTATAATCTGAAATCCCCCTCCTTTTTTATATAGTTGTAAATAAAACTATATTCAGTAATTTAAAGCAACATTTATCCTAAAAAATTTTTTTTTTGTTATTGATGTTTTAAATCAGCAGCTCTTGCTGTTTTATTGATGTTAAAAAATAAAATTTAATCAACGCATTATATAAAATAAATTCTCATTTATTTGAAAAAAAAAGGAAAATTCTAAAAAAAAGAGCGAATAAAACAAAACATTTAAGAATATTCGTTACTTTTGTAAACTTAATTTTCGAAATTTAGCTTTTGGTTTTCGCTTTAAATTAACATTGTTTCAAAAAAGATAAATTCTTAACAAATTATTTTGCGCTTAGCAAAAGAAAAAAAAGTTCTAACGAGAGTTATTTAATTCACACATTAAAAAGAATCAAAATATAAACACATAAAAACTAATGAAAATAAGTAATCAAAATTCAACATTTAACAGACGATAGGGAATATGCAATCCATTTTAAACGTCTATTGAAAGTCTCAGTTCCTAATGTGATTGAGATTTTATTTTTAAATGTTACTCACAGATTGTCACTTTTTAACACAAAAAATATTAAATTAAGAATATATTTTAAAAAATATTTTGGCAACAAAAAAACATAATATTTATTTCCTGGGGTGATTTTTTAAAATATACAAATGGATTTAGTCCCATATTTTAACATCAGCGAAGGGAATGGGGCGATGAATGACGAAACCCACTTCTTGAAATATCATCGATGAGGAAAAAAACGTCAAATTTTGTAAAATGTTCGCAGGTCTGTATATTTTAGAAATACAAATTGGTCCAAAAAAAAAGAAAATAAATAAATTGCACATTTTAGAAGACTTTAGAATGCGTTTTATTGGTCCAAATGAGTTTTAAATTGAATTGCAGTTAATTCAAGTAATACACTTGACATAAAAATAAAATTTAAAAATGCAATTTTCGTCGCTAGGGGACGCTGTAATACACAAGCATTTAATTCACTTTATAAATAATAAATAATATTAAAGTGTAATTGGTCAATAAATATAAATTCTTCGCTGAGTTCATAGCATATTTTATCCTGCATTGGCAATTGAACGCATTTTCATATTAAGATATCAATCATTTTTTTAAAATCGTAATATTTGACTCGTACTCGCAAATAGTGGTTGTAGTGATATTTTGTAAAAAGTTCCACTTGGGGCTTTGATATTATTGGGTATGACTTTATTATTCGAAACTATATTTTTAGCTATACCTATGTATGCTTTTTTAATATTTCTTTTTGTTATATTCTAAATCAAGATAATAAAAAAAAATATATACTTAAATCCATTTCTATAAAATTTGTTGTAAAATCATCACATACATATGTATGTAGTATTTTCTAAAGAAATCTTAATCATATGATAAAATCTGAATTTTTTCGAAATTGTATCGGCTAGATCGGGCTGGGCGTGTTTTCACTAATTTCTGTACGAGCAGGGCCTAAAAATTTAAAAATATAAACGGGCCGGGCCCGGCAAACTGAGTTTTACACTGGCCGAGGTTCGGGGTTTTTAAATACCGACCCGTGCAGTTCTATGTTAAATTTTTCTTTCACAACATAACTTTCAACCATTCAATGTATTTGATATTCTCACTCAGATACCAAATGAAATAACTAATCCATCATTTCTACTTAAAAATTTGGATTTCTATTTAAAAAAAATTTGAGGATGAAAATCATAAAGTCAGTTATAACCTATTAAGTATATTTTTCTTTTATAGGAGGTCGTGTGTTTAGTAAAAGGAAATTTATATTTATAGATGAATAAAACGTTAAAACTATACTTGAGGCAGGTGTGTTGATTTAATACGAAATTAGAAAATCTTAAACTTTTGTAGTTAAATATATATATATATATGTGTGTGTGTGTGTGCGTGTTAGATTTAAGGTGTTGTAAGAGATTTTCTCAAAATTTTTCTAACATACACACTCATTTTTAAACGTCAAATGTTACTTACAGACGTGATTATTGAATTGATTTAAAATTTACTAATCTTTCAATTTTAGATAACTGAATTACATGTTGAATTTTAAGCGATTGTTGTATGATGACAAATTTATAACACATCACATCTTAAAAATCAGCTTAGAGCGCTTTAGGAAATTCAATTTAAATGCTAAGTGCTTTTAACAGCAATTTGTTAAAGATTGTCTCTTATGAAAATTGGAAACTCCGTTCGATTTTATAGGTTCTAAATATCTCTAAATATAACAGTATCTGTCGTTCTCATGCAAGTACAAACAAATATGAATCTTGGAAAGTAACCAATTTAGATTTGAAAACTGTTAATGCTGCTTTCAAATTTAAAGAAGCCATTTTCTAGTACTTTTTAGAATTCATTTTTTCTCGAAAATTAGGTGTTAAGAAATTAACCGAATGATTTGTCCATTTTATGATAAAAGCAATGATTTAAAAGCAATGATAAAAAGCAATATGGTTTTACAGAAAATACATATATATACGTATATAAAGTATATGTGTACAGAATTTTTGTGAATTGAAAAAAATAACTTTATTTAATGCCGAAATTATCCATAAAGAGCCCAATTTGGAAAATTAACGCCAATAGAAATGAGTCTTTCTAACAAAAAAAGAAAAAAAAAATCTAACTTCGTGCTCATAAGTACAAGAGACGGGGGGGTAGCAAAAATATCCGGTTCCAGAGACGCCGAGCGCTGTTCATACAGGGGAAGGGTCGGCACAGGCGCAGTTTGCCGATCTCCGCTTCAGTCAAGTGAAACTGTGCGTTCGCTAATTCTAATCCTCTAGAGAAACTTTATGGAGATATTTCGTTTGCATATTTTTTATTGCTGAGGTACATCATAATTTTTATACGATTTTTATTCATTTTATTGCTGAGGTAAAAATGTACGAAAGACATTTTCCCGTTTTAGGTGCGTTTGTAGTTATGTAAATACGTAGCACCTACACTGTAAAAAAAAACGGACGATTTAACGGAAGTATTACTGGTAATCTAGACGCCAGTAGTATTTACTTTTTTTAACGGAAAAATTTCCGTAAATTCCAGAAAAAATCTCGAAAAAAACAGAATATTTACCAGAAAAAATCGGAGATCTTTCCGTTAAAAAACAGTAAATAGTACTGGCGTCCAGATTACCAGTACTACTTCCCTTAAATCGTCCGTTTTTTTTTACAGTGTATAGTAATCGTCCAGTCTGTCCGCCCTCATACAACAACGCAAAAACTACCCAATCGCATCGTTTGAATATAAAATTGCTGCATAACTGTGTCGAGTCATTTCAAATTTTATGAAAATCGGTTGTATAGTTCAAATAAAGGTCAATTAAAGTATTCCGTTGCATTAAGGCCAATGAATAAAAAAAAAAAAAAATTCAAGCGCATTTTAATGAAGTTGCAGTATTTCGATCATAAAAAAACTGGTATGCATCTATGAAGTATATACTAAAATATACGTTTTGTATAATCTGTGGGGTGCAAAGAATTTGTTTTTAATTTACAGGGCCACTAAAAATTATTCCATTACATAATGGTATAGGGAGAAGTATTACTGAAGACGCGTTTTAATTTTATTAACCCATTATACATATTATGAAATTCATATCCGTTGCGGAGGTTTACTATAAGTTACATCCTATATAATAGAAAGCAGTTATAGTGTTTACAGGGATGCACAAAAGGAGCGACTCATATAAAAGATTACGAATATACTGTATCCGATGTACTGCATACTACACCATGGTCTGATTATTTGTAAAACTTCATTATAGTACGAACGCACCTCATTTGATACATTTGACGTGCAATTTCCGATTTGTTTGATTTTGTTTAGATATATTTAAGTGCAATACTTTCACTTTCGGAACCGGTTTCGAAAGTGAAAGTATCCTCATAAAAATTCTGCAATCAAAACCGAAAAAGTGTAAAAAAAAAAGGCCTTTTGATATTAGAATATGCATATTGTGTTCTTTTTTTGTATTAATTTACCCTTTACTAATGATTGGCGTTAACTTATGGAGATGTTTTAAGTAGGTTGAACCCAATTACAAAAGGTTGGCTTTATTTTAAATATTCTGCTGAATGAATTTTTGAGATTAAAACTGTTAACATGTTGAAAGCTACGTTATTCATTGGTGAATAACATTGAACTTTCCATTTAGATGACTGACTTTTCAGCGATTACAGACAGTCTAATATACGATTTAAAACTAAAAATTACTATGATATAAAAATTTACTTTGATTCAAAGTTTCTTTAAAAAAAAGTGACCAGCGTAGTTTAAAATAAACCTAAAAAACGGGAAAATTGACAGATTGATTTGCAGCTTTCACTAAAATTATTCTTTATGTCGTTATTTTCTTGAAGATAAATTATAAAGATAAATTTCGAAAAATGCCGATAGAGCGCTTTAGACTTTGGAGTAACGAACAACTATTTTTTTGCATGTGATTAAATGTTTTCGTAAGCTTAGACTTAAATCTTGAGCTGAAAATCTGAATAGTTGGGAGTGGTTCAGTAGCACAAACTGAACTGTGTTCAGAGGGTTCAAATTTCAAATGATTATAAAAAACAAAAAAATGGTCGATTCGTTTATGGTTTAAAATAAAACTATTCTTTAAGTCTATCTTCTTAAATTTTTTTTAAAGATAAATTTCAAAAAATTCCGTTAGAGGGTGCATTAAACTTCAGAGTAACTAACAACTAACTTTAACCGTTATTTTTTGTATCTAATTAAATGCTTGCAAAAACTTGCTAGATATTTTCGAAATCTTAGATTTAAACTTAAATTTTGAACTCAAATTCTGAATCGTTCGGAAGAGTTAAAAAGCTCAAACTGAAGTGCGTTCAGGAGTTGAAATTTAATTGTGTGACATATTTTAAATATATTAAGCTTTTTGATGTATATTAAAACTGATATATGTCAATGAAGCTTAATATAAAGTATACGCTACTGTCTTGCATAATATGAAGTACATAGCATTTACAGGGCCATACAAAAGATATCAAATAGTATATTCTTTCCGAAGTACCGTATATGTGTCCGATGATGGCTGATGGAGGGATGAAATGCATTTTAATTGATATTCGCGTTTATATTTCGCTAAATATATGCACATTATATGGTGTGTATAAATGTTATAGTTGATTTACAGGGCTACTCAAAAGAGCTCACCAACGTTACTGAATATGAGCGTAAACTATTTAAACGTGGTTCTTAAATAAGCTATGCATTTTTACGCAAAGCTGAATTCAGTTTACTGAGAAATGTTTGCAGAATATAGACAAAGGGATATACAAGGCCACGCAAAGAATTCGGTACATGGACGCCTATGAATGATAATTTATGAGAATGTGATTTCAGTTGTTTTAAACGAGTTTTAGTTTACAATAAAATTTAGCCTAATGCTGACGTGTAATAAAGGTACAATGTAAACTACAGGGCTGAACAAATGTATTCAAGTATGTTTCCATCTATTAGTATGAAATGCTGAAAAAGACATTTCAAGCTACTGGGTATTTTCTTGCTAAGCTAAATTTTCCCATTATATGAACTGACATATGAAACACAGAACTGTTCTAATGTACTGGAATAACATATTTGGGTATATTTGGCTAAACACTATTATTTCCCTAAATAACAAAGTTTTGTTAAAGATTTCATTTAGTGTTGAAAAGTGCTTCATAATCTGTGCTTAACGCATGATTTTTCTTGCTTGTTTGTAATCATTTGAAATTTGAACTCTCTGAACAAAGTTTAGTTTGTGCTTCTTAACCATTCCCAACTATTCAGATTTTGAGCTCAAAATTTAAGTTTGTCTAAGCTTACGAAAACCTTTAATTAGATGCAAAAAATAGTTGTTCTTTACCCCAAAGTCTAAAGCGCCCTCTTTCGGCATTTTTGAGATTTATCTTTATAATTTATTTTTAATAAAATACCGACATAAAGAACAGTTTCAAAGAAAACCGCAAATCAGTCGACCAATTTCTGTTTTTTAAAATCATTTGAAATTTGAACCTTTTGAATACACTTCAGTTTGTGCTATTTAACCACACCCAACTATTCAGATTTTGAGCTCAAAATTCAAGTCTAAGTTTACGAAAACATTTAATCACATGCAAAAAATAATGGCAAAAAATGTTTGTTCGTTATTCCAAAGTCTAAAGCGCCCTTTTTCGGCATTTTTCGAAATTTATTTCCAAGGAAATACCGACATAAAGAATAGTTTTAGTGAAAACCGCAAATCAGTCAACTGATTTTTCCGTTCTTTGTTTTATTTGAAATTTTTGACCCTGAACTTTAATGGCGGCTATCTCATTTGGAAAACATTTGGGACCCTTAGTTTCTTATTTAATATTGTTTGTCTTGTTGTGTACTATCACCCCTCATTTATTGTAAAAACAATCTAGAATCACCCTGTATATTTATCAAAATCCTCATGTTAGAAATGCACTGTTTTAAAAAAACTGACGTTTAATCAGCACAGAAAGGAGGTGAAAATGAGGAAATTTTAAACTGAAACGGAAGTTTAAGCTACAGGAAAGTTTTTTTTACACTTTCGATTTTTTAAAAAGCATTTAAACATTGTTTCGTGCCAAGCTTTAATATTTTAAATGAGGACATGCATGATAAGGGGAGAGGCATTGGAACGCCCGTTCCCCCCGTTTATACTTATTCAATGAACATCTAATAACAGTCACGGAATCGCCTCATCAGAATGATCCTACACCTAAATTTTGAACAAAAACTGCTAATTCCGCATGAAAAACCCATTTATATCAATAAAGGGGAGGGGCATGAGCTCCCCGTTCCCCCTCTTATACATGTCGAATGACCTCCAAAAGCTAATCAGGAAAGCGCCTTATCAGGATATACCTATATACAAAATCTCAAGTGGATCGGATATTTTTATCCTGAGTTATCGCGTTACGCACGCACGCGCGTACGAACATACATACATACATACATACAGAACGGGCGAGGACATCAGCTCTCAGGCTATGATAGCCTGTGAGCTAAAAAACCTAAGATTAAAAACACGTACATAAATGTTATTCAAATAGAATATTTATTAATTTTAATTTTCTCATTTTTTTTCTCATTTTAGTTAAAAACTAACAATTTTCTGAAGTCGGTTAATTATTATTATAATATAGGAAAAATTATTGTAAATCATAAACGCATGTCAGGAGTGGAGTTCGACCACACGATCCCTTTCTTCCAGAACCAGAGCTTAAATTTAGCGCTTTAGACCATTCCGTACGCACTCTGTTTAGCGAAGTTATTCGACACTTTTAGTTAGAAAAAAATCATTAACTATTAGTTTTTGCCTAATTACTAAAAAAAGTACTGAATCAATTTCGAGGAAATGTGAATCTAAACCATTGTCGAATCCACTGGAATTTCATTAAAATCGGTCCAGTCGTTTAAGAAGAGTTGAGTGACAAACAGAAGATTTCTATGTATAAAGATAGAGAAATTTGAACTATCCATTTCCTTTAGGCTATTTAACTACAGTTCGAAAAATACAACATAAACTACTGCAAAGAACCATCTTAATACTGTGACTGATTTAAAAAAAACTTCCATCCAAATTCCATTAGAAAGATCTTACAATAATTAAAATCAACGTATAACACACAAACACACACCACATACGTATACGTTTCGCGAGCACCAGGGCTCGCTTCCTCAGTGTATAAAAGTTAAAATGTTAAAAACAGAACGCCCCCCCCCCCCAAACAGACAGGAAGTCAGAGACCCAAATGATCGCAAACACAATACCAAAATACCCACAAGCTTCAGCAACCAATAAGATTAAACTGGAAAATGAGGTGTTATGACATAATAAATCTAATCAGAAAGTACATCTCAATTTTCTTTCTCAATCTTCCACACAAAGTTTTTAGCTAATAGAAAGATCTTATTGACTTATTTTTGTATAAGATTTCCATTTCTTATTGCATATTTTACTGTGGAAAATATTAGTAATAGATAAGCTTTTAAGGAAAAAAACCATAGAGCTTGTTATAGTCAACACTAAACATTTTCCAACAAGTGACTAAATTGAACAAAATTATGTCATTACATAGACAAATCCTCAAATCATCATGCAAATCGTATTATTACTATTTTCTGCCTACGTCTATTTCTTTCGATTACACTTTCCATAAAACTAATGATATAATGGTAAGCAATCGTAGGTTTAACAGTTACTATAAATTACTCAATATTACACCTACAAACATTAATTATCCTTATTTAGTGCTAATTTCTAAATTTCTCAAGAAATCCATCAAATTTGAGCTGTTACAGTAGGTTGTAATATATATAACAATTATGCGAAAATATTTTATTGAATTCTCAAATTTATAAATTCACAACAGCTATATATAATATGCATTCTGTGAAAAATAGTTATCAACTGGTTAGTACAGTAAGGCCTTAAATGCGTAAAAAAATATAAGGGCATGCGACTTTAAACATCTATTTATGTAAAAATCAATATAATTAATAAACTATTCAAACAATATCAAATTGAATCTTCCCAAAGACGTGGGCGCAGCATATTTTCGAACATTGAAAAATTTCATAATTTATAATAACGGCATTTTACAAGATGGTATTCTATATTTACAGTCAGAATTCCTCGAGGTTGGTTGTACGTCCAGTATTTTGTCAGATTTATACTTATATATGATCACACTTATTGTAATAATAATCTTATGTGTCGTTGCATTGATAAAATTTTAACTGCAACTGAAAACTGTGATATTGATTCATTTCGAGTAGATTATCCTACCTAATCTGGAACTAACGAAAACCTCTTATCCCACAATAGCATTAACTCTTTAGATCTACAAATTAAACTCGTAGATAAACAATAACTGATTTCTATGAGAAACGCAAAGATTTTAAATTTAAAGCTAATTTTAACTCTTTGCTCATTTTAAATCTTGTCTCCATATTTCAGTTTACCGTAATATACTCATTAATCATTTGTATAAAAACAAAACTTTGTTTTTCTCATCTAATAAACAAAAACATTAATAAATTAATATTTAATGCTTTAAACCATGGTTTTCACGAGACAATATATTCTTTAATCTACATTTAGTATATTAATGACCTATATGAGCTATAAGGACATTGTCAGTTACTATTAATATTTTGATTAATAAAAAAAATATTAAATAAGAATAAAAAAAATATACAAAAACAATAAGATGGTTGCACAATTGTTTAATTATATAGAACTTGAAAGGTATACTGTAATAATTTGGTAACTTGTTTGTTGACTTAGCATTCCTTGATAATGCTCAGATTTAATTCATATTTTAATTTATAGCTGATAAATATAATTGTGAACTTTTTTTTTAAAAGATATTAGCATATAAGATGTCTTTATGAACTCTATTGCGTCATTTTATATGTATTCTATAATCATTAAGCCTGACATACGTTCTATCCCCCTCATATTATTATCAGTCTGTTTTCATCGTAAACCGAGACTTTACAATGCCACAATGTAACTAGTCCCCCCCCCCCCAAAATCCGGTTCATTAATTGATTGATAGAAAACTTTTTAAAATTTAGTATAAAACAATTTTTTAAACTCACGTCCTCAAATGTATTGTCGTATTTAAGGCATCGTCATTTTGGAATTCTTGATTCTCTCGTTATCTTTTTTTCATGACATTAACCTTAAAACTTTGAAAAAGAGAATAAAAAATTTTTAGCAGTTATCCAAAAGTAGATTTTTTTGAGAGATTGGTCAAAATTATGTGAAAAATGAACAGTTCCGCAGAACCCGAAAGTAAAACAATATATTGTCATTTTGTGAATTGCATAAGGAGCAGAATAACTTGGTTTACATTGCAATGTCACGGATAGTAAGGGCAGTAAAAGTACTCAAGTAATGAAAAATTCTCAAACTTTGTCGTTTAGACCAGTGTAAATATTAAACTATTTAATATATTAAGGTAAATGCACCAATAGTGGGCCACTTAAGGACTTTTATCTAATTATTAAAGTATTAGTGAATTTCAAAACATTGTTTTTAAGCCTAGTCCTTACCTTTTATGTATAAGAATAAACATTCAAATTTTTAAAATATATTCTCTAGAAAAAAAATAAAAAAGGTTATCTCTATGCTCCAGTAGTGGGCATAGTCAAGGGCGTAAACCACCCTTGTTGAGTAGGGGGGTGTAGACTCATAAAATTCCGACTCCAAGAAGGAAAATTTCCGAGTAGTATGAAAAATAAAATACCGACTATAATATACATGTATGTATCTGTATATACATGCATATATATAAAATGTCATGCATTAATTCATGGAATCCTGGCGTCTTATGACAGATTGGGTTATTCTGCAGTCGACAAATCTAGTTAACTTGAACTCGTGTGAAATTCTTGATAATAGCTAATATCAGAGAATTTAAATTGAGAATACAAGGTGGTTGTTTTGCAGTTGTACTACTGATCTATACGGTCAGAGCGTAAGTATAGAAAGGCAGTGGATTCCATAATCTGGTGATTTCTCCACCAGAAACGGAGCCAAAGCTCTCCAGTCTTTGGCACGAATCATTGTCATACTCCCTCTGTCCCAAATTAGTTGCGACATTTGAATACTTTTGTACTGATTATTGATATTTATGATTTTGTGTGAACATTTTTCAGAGAGCTATACTATCAATCAACAATATTTACGTACTTAACATTCCCTCCATAATGCCATAAATAAGTAATTAATTTAAAAAACCCGGCTCACACGCTCTTAAGCCACGCCTTAAGATTCTTTTAACAGTAATCTCATAAAACTGTCTTCAATCTTATCAATCGTGAATTTACTTAAGAGCATTTTATTCAAACTATTACTTCTTTTTTCTTTTTAGTATAAGTTTAAAATTCTAGTATAATTTTACTGGTGTCGATCTACTAAACTGCATCAGAGAAATTATTTAGGACTCCACCTACTTGAAATGTAGCAACTAATTTGGGACAAAATTTTCAACCTAAATGTCACAACTAATTTGGGACAGAGGGAGTACTATATGATTTTAAAAGAAAAATTTAGAAAATTAACAAGTGAAGGAGATAATGTATGTCGAAACACTTCAAACAAGACAGAAATCTAAACTCCGAAATCACTGCATCTGCTTTTTGTTAGATTCGCAGAGGACGACAAATATCGACGTAGTACAGAAATGAGCCAATCGGTGAAAGGAGTACATCTAGATATGGGCAGAGAAGCTAATCGCTCGAGAGAGGGAGTGGCTTAAGTAGTGTGGTGTTTTTGAGGCAAAAAGCCTTGCATCGAAAAACCGTGGGAAAACAGATTACAGGAATTAAGATGTGAAATAAAAATAACAAAATGGTTTTTCAAACATTCGAAAATAGTATATAGCTTCTCTTAGAATATTATAGATGGGATAGTTGAAAAAATTTATAAAGGATTAAAAAAATCTAGATTAAGACTTTGAATGAGACATTTAATATACGCGTTTTAAAATTAAAGGGAAATTAAATAGAAACAAATAACAGGTATTATTAAAAAATAGGGAGATGGAGAATATGCCGGAAATTTAGAATAATTTAGATAAATATTCCGAAATGAAATGTTTATGTAACACACACATGCATATACATATATATACTGGCAGCCGATACGCTAGTCGGTTTTCCTAAAAGATTATTGAATAAGAAAAACATCACAGATAAAATTAAACTACATTTCATATAACATATTAACAATTTCATATTCATATTAACAATTTTTTGGTAGGTTTGTTATACTGAATTTTACGCTCCTACCTAAAATTTGGTGAAACGACCCAAAACTTACCATCATCCCATTAAACGAACCTACATGAGAATTTCTAAAACCAATAAAATATATGTTTAAGTATGTTTTAATATACTGCGAAATGATCTAAGAGTTTCAATGTCCTCTCTTTAATCCTCTTAAATGGAGAAAATTTATAAAATCTCTGTGAAATGCATGTAAAATTACTTTTAAATTAGCTTATTATCTTGAATTTCATGCCCCTACCTAAACTCCCGCCAGAATACTTTAGAATTTTTGATTCCCTTTAACTCACTTAGAGGGCAATTTCTAAAGTCATGAAATACGTGCTTAATTATACTGGCCTGCGATGAAAAAATACATAAACGAACTGATAACTGAACCTTGTGTATTTTTTGGTGCTAATTTAAAGAAGAATGATAAAGTTCTATTGTCACGTTTTCTTGACCCCCCCCCCCCCCCAAAAAAAAAAAAAAAAAAAAAAAAAATTTAGATTTTTATGAACATTCCATCAACCATACATCCCATTCCTCATGGATTTGATGTGCAAGTACTTTCAATTGAATTGTCCGTTACCTCACCAGTGTCTTCAGACTAGGAATATCCAGAATTTAAGGAACCGACGCTGAATATTAAGAAGCTATTCTCCTCAGTCCTTCTCTCCACTTGAACTTAATGATCTAACTAGAGATTTGAGGATTTTGAAAGAGGCAGTTTAAATTTTAAACTTCAAATTGAAAGAAAAAAAATATTGGTCAAAGAAACCCGTCTCTATTAGTACGGGAATCGGGGAAAAAAATTGGAAAAGGAATGTGTAAAGTACTTTGAAGAAGAGACGTTGGTTTGCTGTTTGGGGACTGGACTGCAATTTTAATATCGCTTACGGTAAAAATGAATTGAGGCTGTTAATAGATTCATCTTAAAGTTGTCCTTTATCACGGAAGCCAGCATGTATTTGTACCAGTTGGTAAATAGGTACATTTAAAAGAACGCTAAGTAAACTTGGCTTTTGTTCTCAACAAAATAAAATATGCCGACCTCGGTTGGACTATGCGGTGTTTTGAAAGTTATCTTGGTGAACAAGGCGAATACACATAATACGCATGCTTCATTGGTGAGTGGGACAGTCGTGATAAGACTCAACATTAGATCAAAATGAAATGCGGTTTAAACTTATAAAAAATAATCGATTTATGAAAAACCAATTTGCCTCACTAAGAAACGATTATTTTACATAGATTTAAATGGATAAAACCACTGTTGCAGATAGTATGTCAAATTGTTCGAGACAATACCTTTTTTAAATAAGATTTCGACAAAAATATTTATCAATTTTATAAAAAATCTTGACACGATGGGAAAAATGGAGGTCATTTATAAAATCAGCACACCAAGTAACATAAAAACCAATTGAAACGTCTTTTGTATTTTTCAAAAACTTCAATTTAGCAGGGTTTTGTTATTTTTTAGTAGTTTTATTTTCATTAATTCAACACTTCTATCTAAAACGGCTGATGAGATACCAAATATTCAAAAATTTTCCACCTCCTTTACCTCTGTAGGGGGAAAATTTCTAATATACTAAAATATGTTATTAATTATTTATCAAGTGTTTTTTCCTTGAATTTTGTGTTCCTACCTAAAATTGCAGAAATATGGCCAGTGTTTTTATAAAACGATGTCTTAACAAAACCGAATTGCACGACTTGCATTGCATTTTTTGTTTACATTTAGGAGGTGGCATAATTTATACAAAAAGTATTGAATTATTAAATATATATATAAATATTCTCATGAATAACAACATAGAACCAGTGTTGGGTATGAACGCGCTCACTGAGCGAAAGCTCACGAGTTTCGCTCACTATTTGTGATCTTTGAACTGAACTTTGCTCACAATTAACAATAAACGATTTGCTCAATAAACGAGTTTGAACTGAACGGAAACTCAAAAAATAGACGAGTTTGAACGAAATTTACGTTCAAATTTACGTTCAATATTTTCATAATTTAATTTTTCCAAACCTTGGTACACTTTCCCTCTTTCAAATGCCATTTAGAGGCCTACACGAGCTTCAGGACGAGTTAAGTCTGGATAAGTATCCTAGTCTTACTTCTTCTGCCGACTCGGGTCGCGCCGAACCGGACCTGGGCTGTATACAATTTCGCCGAAAATAGATATATACAGTAAACTCTCTGTACAAGGTGGACTGTGTTTTATTTCTCCATAACATGGAAGATGGATTAATGATACTAATGATAGCTGAAACATTTACATACGACTAACAAAGGTTCATTAAAAGCATAAACATCGCAGCCTACGGCACTTCTGCATAAATGGAGATTATAAACAGACTAAGGTAAGTTTGTTTTGGCCAGAACTCTTCCGTAAGGGTAAATATCGATGTCCTGTAGAAATGTACTTGGGGTCGGGCCGAGTTCGCTGCGAAATTTCAACTTTTTTTTTCGGGCCGGGCCAAGCTCGGGCCTTGTTTTTAGCTATTATATCGGGCCGGGTCGGACCTTGTTTTCAGCTATTATATCTTGCCGGGTCGAGCCTCGATTTTAGCTATTATGTCGGGCCGCTAAATTTTCTCTACGAACCGGGCTGGGCTCGGGCCGAAATTTTTATTTTAATATCGGGCTGGACATTTTTTTTTCTAATGATCGGGCCTGGAAATTTCCGTCCGTGCATACCTCTATCTTACATATCGAATAATCAAATGATTAGTTCACAAAATTTTGTAAATTTGGACAATAATATCCAAACTTAAAAAAAGTGAACTTTTTAGTGAACTTCGTTCACTTTTACAAATGAGTTTGATTTGAAAGAGTTCGTTTGAAAATTTTTGAGTTTGAACGTGAACTTAAATCACTTTTCAGAAATTGAACGTGAGTTTGAGTTAGTTCGTTTATTTTGTGAACGTGCCCAACACTACATAGAACGATTAACGGCCTTAACGATCTCGTGCTATATGATCATGAGCTAGAATACTAATGGTTTAAGCAGAATAGAATTAGATATTAAGATATTGGTTATAAGGGATTCGCAGAAATGCCCATCGTGGCGCAATCGTAGTATTGTTTTGTAACTGACACATAGGAAGGGTTAAAGTTGTGTGGGTGTGCCAAAGCACTACCTGGAAGTAGAAACAATTTTTTTATTTCTTTAATTTTTAGCAATCAGTTAAAATCTTTTTAGCGTTTCTTTTTATGAGTAAAATTGAATTTTGATTCCTTATAAGTACTATTTTAAAAACCAAAAGCTTGTCAAAAAATATTTTTTTTTAAGTTTATAAACCTTACCAATGACATACTTTAAATCTGAGTGAAAATTTGATGTCAACTGCGTTTTTTCCGACTAAACAAAATGTAGTTATAATAATATAAAAAAACAATTGACTACAATTGATCAAGGAAGAAGAAAACGAAAAAATTATTTCTGATAGAAGTAAAGTCGTACAGATTGTAAAACATCCAGTTCAGTTCGATGTAAAAATTCAAAGAACTTGGGTTTTTTCAATTTTCATCTATTTCATCTATCATCTATATATTTAAAACACCTGGCTGTTTTTTTGGTCATCAGCCCTGAGCTTTCTACTGGCCCGATTTTGATAATTATTTTTTTAAATGAAAGCTGTTTATGTGTAGATGTGCCCATTCTGGCTAATTTTTAATTCATTTCCATTTTTATATTTTATTTTCAATTTTAAAAGCTTTTTCATGACATTTTTTCAAAACAGTGGCAACAGGTTAAGCTTTTCTCAATTTATTTTGTTTCATTATTTTCCACCAATCAGGAGCTGATCTCATCGGTGAACGTATAATCGCATTTCAAACAAACTTATTCCCTGCATTACATAGATTATTTACTGAGTAATATTATTAAGTGTTATGTAAGTAAAATAGCAGAATATAAACTTTAATAAAATATAATATCTAAAGTGAAATTTTGTCGATGGAGAAAATGTCGTCATACAGAAACCAGATAAATTTATTCCATGAATATAATATACATTGTTATAGCTGTGTCGGTGATGATGTCATATTCACAGACTTTAATTCCTGCATCTAAATAAAGTGAACTTCTATTAATTTAAAGGTCCGTGGTGTGCACAAATGAAAATATTTCTATAAACTGCGCCATTTCTATTTAATTATAATATTTTATGAAACTAAAGAATTCTTAAATAACTGCATAAATCACGCTTTTATTTAAGAAAAGATGAGTATTTATTTCTGAAGGTGTAAATGATGTCATATTAAAAAATAATAAAAATAAAACCTGTGCTATGCCGGTATTACTACATTTCTATCTTACATAATATCAAAAAATAAATAAAATCATTTCATTGTATTAAGTTATTGTTTAAAAAAAAAAAAAAATCTGCATTTCAGCAACAATTACAAAAATTTTATTCTTTTTAATAACAGAGATATCGTTTTTTTTTCGTTGCCATAACAATAAAATTATTTTTTGCAAGTTCATGGAGGATACAAACCAATAAATAAATTTATTGCAAGTGCTGTAATGTAAATGTGTAGTGGGTTGGTTAGGCAGTTTAGTAAGTCCCTGTATCTATTATAATTAAAATGTTTCATTGATATTATAATTACTAGGTAGAACCCGTCTAATTTTGACGAAAGAAAATGTTTAAGAAGGAACTGTTTCATTAACTTATCAACCTACAAAATTAGTTATAGTAAAAAATGCATTTTATATTGGTACGTCTAACTTTTAAACAAACGATAATTTATCGTCAAATTAGCAAAATACTATTTCTATAAAACGCAGTTGTAGAAATTGTTAAAATTGAACTTTAATTGTATATGTAAGTAAAATAATAATAATAATAATAAAGATATTATTATGATGAAGTTATCAATTAAGGTTCTTTTGCTAGTATTCCAAAATGATAAAAAGCAAAATTTATTCAACTTTGACTCAATCATAGAATTTTTTTTCCTGTGAAATCTAAACCCGGCATCATTTTCACCATATCAAAGCTTACAAAGGTACATTTCACATCTGTATTCACGTTTTAAAAAAATTGGCATTTTAATTTGATAATTTTAATTCAAAACTTGAAGTCTCAGTGCTATTAGCTGAAATAGATATTAAACTCTTGATATTCTTTTACGTATAAATTAAATTTTGAAATGAAGTCAAAATTCACCGGGTTTTATAACAGAAGATATTTAAATTTCTAATTTACCCTTTTAATGAGAAAGTGGCAACATAAAGTTACAACACTCCTTTTTCTCCCTTTTTTCCTTTGCTTTAAATAGAAATGGAGCACTCCTGTTGCCACGATTAGAAAAGAGATATTAAAAGCTACAATAATAATAATAATAATAATAATATTTCAAAAACAAATTAAGATACAGCTTTCAAACAAATTTCATTTAAAAGTAAATTTTTTTTTCTACACGATGGTGTAAAAATTGAAAATGTGCGACATTAAGAAGTTTAAAAACTTTTAGTAGCAAAAATTGCAATACCGAAATTCATTTAAAATTTGAAAGTGTTGCCATGCGCAAAATGACATGCGTTACGCACATATACGTTTGGCCTTTATAATATAGATTGTACAGTTATCAAGCGATATTTAAACGAAGAAAAAATAAATTATGCAGATATTTTTGAATTCGTCTTCCGGAGTATAATATTAACTTCCTAAATAATTTGGCATTTAAATAATATTTAAGGTTTAGAAACCGCATTAAAAAAAGATTTGTAGGTGAAGTTAAGTCCAACATAATAATTTACGAGTTGTTTTCCTTATTTTTTATTTTCTGAAGTTTGCGTATCTTCATCATGAAAAGCTATGTTATCCCTATTTTAAGAGGTGGCAATTGTTTATTTCGTTCAGTATTTTACTGTCTATATAAGACTGATATATATCATACCTAATATATATTCTTTTCCGCCGAGTTTCGACGGGTGCAGCTAGTTTTTATTAAAATTACGTAAACAGAATTCAGATTAAACAAGTTGGAAATTGCACGTGAAGCGTAGCAAACGAGGTGCGTTCGTACGATAACGAAGTTTTAAAAATATTACTCTTATATCTCAATCTCATAAAATTGTACATAATGAAAAACAATTAAAACGCTCATCAAGCAATGTTCTCCCTATACCATTATGTAATGGAATACTTTTGTGTGGCCTTGTAAATCAATAACAAATGTTCTTTGCATCACAAATTATGTAAAATGAATATTATAATATGTACTTTATAGTTGCATATAAATTTTATTATGTTCGAATGAGTGCAGCATCATTAAAATGCATTTGAAACATTTTCCCCCATTGACCGTAATGTAACGGAATACTTTTGATTGTCCCTGTAATTGATCTATGCATCCGATTTTCATAAAATTTGAAATAACTCGACAAAATTATGTAATAACTATGTATTTTAAATTTCAAACGATTAAAATGCATTTGAAACTTTTTTCCCCATTGACCGTAATGTAACGGAATACTTTTGATTGTCCCTGTAATTGATCTATGCATCCGATTTTCATAAAATTTGAAATGACTCGACAAAATTATGTAATAACTATGTATTTTAAATTTCAAACGATTAAAATGCATTTGAAACTTTTTTCCCCATTGACCGTAATGTAACGGAATACTTTTGATTGTCCCTGTAATTGATCTATGCATCCGATTTTCATAAAATTTGAAATGACTCGACAAAATTATGTAATAACTATGTATTTTAAATTTCAAACGATTAAAATGCATTTGAAACTTTTTTCCCCATTGACCGTAATGTAACGGAATACTTTTGATTGTCCCTGTAATTGATCTATGCATCCGATTTTCATAAAATTTGAAATGACTCGACAAAATTATGTAATAACTATGTATTTTAAATTTCAAACGATTCGGATGGGTAGTTTTTGCGTTGTTATATGCGGACAGACGGACAGACAGACAGACGGACGGACTGAGCGACAACAATAGGTGCTACGTATTTACATAATTACGAACGCACCTAAAAAGTAATTAATAGAAAAAATAAAACCATATTTAATTTTGATTAAAAGTTAAATTCGTGTAGCTTGGAAAATATGCAGATTGATGAGGAAAAGTATTTTCAATTCACTTTTGAATTATCATTGGACATCACCTAAATTCAGTGATACACATTTCTAACTATAAATTCAAAGTTAGAGAAAACAAAGAATTTTCATCACTTCAATCAGGAATCCACACCAAAGTAAAAAATTTTCGACAATACAACAGAATCTCGATAGCTCGATGTCAAAGTGCACGAAAAAAATACGGAATATCAATGTTTTCGATCAAAATATCAAAGTTTCATATAAAATTAACATCTCTGGAACATATATATAAGTATTTTTTCGTTCTATTGAGGTTTTTGAGTTCACAATATTCGGCAAATCAAAGTTCACCTGTATAGATTTTATCAAAAGAAGAAAATCTGAAATATTTTCGACTAAGAACAAATTTACGTAAGTTTTCTTTGTTCAAAATTGTTTTCTTTTCTTTTTCTTCTAATTAAAAACTACAATAAAAAAATTTCTCCAATTCACAAGTTTTTATAATTTAATATATATATTTTGACTAAATGTACATTTTCCCGATTGAACGGGAATTTTTCAGATTGATTTTTTCATTTTTCCAATCTTTAAGTCCTTTTAGGTAAAAACCATTTTTCGACTAAACTGATATTTTTCCTATCGAACGGGAATTTTTCTGATTGATTTTTTTTTTTTTCAGTTTGTAGGTTCTTATAGTAAATAACATTTTTCCGACTAAACGCACATTTTCCGATTGATTTTTTCATTTTTCCAATTTGTAAGTCCTTATAGGTAAATGCCATTTTTCCAACTAAACGTAAATTTCCCATATCAAATGGGAATTTTTCCGATTGATTTTTTCGTTTTTCCAATCTAAGTCCTTTTAGGTAAATACCATTTTTCCGACTAAACTTACATTTTACTTACCCATCATACATAGTATAGGGTAAGTCTTGCAATTGTTTTGAAAAACGAAAAATTTTTTTGACGGATTTACAAGTTTTAGACACTGGAGATTTCGAAAATCATATTTTTAGAAAAAAAAAAAAAAAAATTTGCCGTCGTCAGTCAGTCTCTCTGTCTGTAAACGCTCTATCTCACGAACAAATTGAGATAGACTTGAAATTTTGTATGTACTTAAAACGTAAGAACTATACGAAGCCAATAACGAAGCCTATTGAATATCAGCAACCTCGATTATCCAGAACTATTTTTTTCCGGATTCTCGAAAAATTCGTTCTGATGAAAGGTAAATAAAAAAATTTCGAATTTTTTTATTTTAAGGGATGCATTTAAAAGGCAATAAAAAAACTAATTTTGCATAAAGTACGAAGTCGATCGGATTATTAGTTGTCGAGATATTTGTAATCCTGTTTTCCAGATTCTTAGATTTTTCATGATCCTGTATTTAATTCAAATTTCAATTTAGAGGTATATTTTAATTGAAAATGAGACGCTTAATCCGACGCAGCAAACTGTTAGTTAATATGATTATTATTTTTGGAGTTATAAAGATGTTTCTTTTACGTAGTTTCGTACTTCTTGAGTAGTTTGGCGTTTTATATAATTTGTTGAAATTGGTGAATCAGCAATTCATTAATAGAGTATTACTATGTGTATTAACAACATTTAAATTTAATTTTTGAATTGAAATACATTGTATAAATAGTTTTCACATATTTTATTTTCGTATGCATATAAATGATGGGTAAGTATTACGGCGGCCTCCAACGACTAGTTTCCTATCGAACGGGCATTTTTCTGATTGAATTTTTTCGTTTTTTCAATTTGTAGGTCCTTATAGTTAATAACATTTTTTCGACTAAACGTACATTTTTCCGATCGATTTTTTCATTTTTCCAATTTGTAAGTCCCTATAGGTTAATACCATTTTTACGACTAAACGTACATGTCCCCTATCAAATGGAAATTTTTTAGACTGATTTTTTCGTTTTTTCAATTTCTAAGTTCTTATTGTAAATAACATTTTTACCGACTGGGTGCCGCACCCCCCATATCGCCCTGGTCATAGTAAACTTCTGATGCTCCAGTAGGGGCCCCCTAGAAGTGGGCCACTCCATTCTTGAGTTTAATGCATAGTGTACAGAAGATATAATTTTTTTTTCTTTTTTACATTTCTGCAATTAAATATACGTAATAATGAAATCATATTTAGAAGTTTTTATGATTTCGTAAAATAACTTTAGCTTCTATTTAGTTTTTTTCGTATGAGCTGGAAAGCTTTTTACAGGCTAGACTATGAGAATACTGAAGTTGTCCCTTTGTCTGATAACAGATAAGGGTTCCAGCCAATATGCAATTAGTTTATCTGACAGGGGTGACTAGAAAACTTGTTTTTCAACTTTGAAAACTCGTGGCCCACTATTGGTACATGGCCCATTACTGGTACACTTACCCTACCACGAGTGTAGTCTACTTTGTCAAAAAACATTTTAAAATGAAGTAAGATTTCCCTTTATTTCATGCATAATTTTTTTGTTGTTGTTGTTTTAGGATGTTTTGCGTGTAGTAAATCTAAAACACTTCATTTTGTGAAAATGTTAAAAAGTAACAATGTTAAAAATGTTAAACACAATTCAAAAAGCTGTAAAATTGTAACTTAGGTCATAAATAAGATGCAGGCACAATTGAAGCAGGTTCCGACAGATAAGAGTACTGCATAAAGGAAAAATAGATATTTTGATAGAAAATGGCGTTTTAAAGGTGTGTGGATATACCTTAACAAAATGTGATTAAGAAAGAGCAGCTAACGTCACTGTGGGTTAAAAAAAAACATAGATCAACACGAAATCTTTCAGCTCGAAAATCGATTTCAGACTCCTACCGCATACTTAAGTTCGAGCCATTTGATGGCTCTACGTTTAACCCTTCATCTACCAACGGTACTTATATTTGCCATCAAAATTACTTGTTATATTCGTCAATTAGTTGTAATACTGTTTAGAATGAGTTATAGATACATTATTTTATTTTGTTCCAAAAGCATTATTGGTTACACAACATTTTTAAAAGGATTTCTTTTGTTTTTTGTATATTTTTTCAGCTATCTAGGTGCTGAGGGAGGGGGGGGGAGGGATTTTTTAATACGGAATAGTTCTATATTAAATCGTAAGAGCATCCTATTTGTACATTTTATAATTCTACAAAATACTAAGAAAACAATTTAAAAAAGGATTTGAGTGGAGATATAAATATTGCACAAAATCCCTTCATCCTTCTAAATCCTTCAATCCTTCTAAAATCCTTCAAAAATTTATTCAACTATGCAAATCTCTTAATTTAGTTTAAACAATTTGCTTTCGAAAGTAAAATTTTCATGAATTCCTAATGAGGTAGATAAAGGGTTAACAGGTCTCTGATAGCCCAAGCGCAAAGATTTCTGTCATCATTGCCACAAAAATGGGGTGGGACGGTAGGATTTTGTTTGTCAATTCTCATAAAAAGGGCGAACAATGCTTTTTTTTTTTTTTTTCTTATCATAATTTCTTATTACGTACAAAAATTATTTGAATTTCTGTTTTGATATCAACTATGATTTATATAATGAATTTTATGCGTTTATGTATTTTATAGGTTTGAATTTTCGACAGCTTAGTGATGAGTGACCATACTCCTGAAATGCCAACACCTTACAAAAAGACGATTCGCCCTGAAGGTAAGTGTTCAGTATGTAACATCATGAAAGTGATAATTTACATAATGTGTTAACTAAAAAGTAGAGAGCAACTTTTGTGAATGTCTCAAAAACGTAGCTTGAAAATTATGAAAATGATCGTCGATAGAATAAGCTCAAAATCGGTTCAATACAAAAGGAAACAAAGATGAGGGGTTGTATCCAAAAATAGTAGTACGTGCAATATTATGTATGCTCTATTGACCATAATCAATGGGTATATGGAAACATTCCCTCATCCTTCCTTTCATCATCCATTCATCCCTTCCTTTTGGGAACAAGATTTTGAGCTTATTCCATCGACGATATTTTTAGAATTTTCAAGCATTTTTAGCAATTTATGCAACTGAGAATTAGCATAAAATACTGGCCATAAATGAAGATGCGCATTTAGCTCGAATTTGCGTCAAAATGAATATGAGGAATAAAACATGGCATTTTTTCCGAATTATTTTGTCTGTTTGTGATGTTTTATTTCAATGTACAGCGCCAAATTTCCCCCTGTCGGCGGTGATTATAATTGTTGTTGTTAATTATGAATTAAATAATTGCACTATGAATTATACTAAACATGTACTAAAATACAGATTACTAAACGGTATACTTATAAAATAAAAAATACGCTTAAAAAATTATCAACGTTTCATTCGCTTCTGCGAACGTCGTCAGGATACAATAGAAAAATGTTATATGCAATTTAAAATTTCAGAATATAAACACATACGCCCACGGGCATAGTTGAGTTGAGATGCAGTAAACTTGCTTTTTAATTATAGCATGTTGTGGCAGATTTTATGAATGGAATAATGTAAATGATCATTACAAGCTCGTGGGCCTAGCTTAAATATCGTAATATACTTTAAAATTTCATTGAAATATTCGTTTTTGCATGGAATTATAATTTTAGCTTCATCAAAATTTGATGTCATTTCATTGAAACATTTAAACTTAAATGCGTATCTATATTATAAAGGCCAAACGTATCTGTGCGTAACGCATACGTCATTTTGCGAATGGCAATTTCGGTTTTGCAATTTTCGCTACTACAAATTTTACAGTTTTAAACATCGCACATTTTTAATTTTTACACCGTCGCGTCGTATAGAAAAAAAAATTACTTTTAAATACAATTTGTTTGATAGCTGTATCTCAATTTATTTTTGAAATATTTTTTTTATAGTTTTTTGTACCAATTTTTAATTGTGGCAACCGAATCACTTGATTTTCTCTTAAAATTGAAAAGTAAAATTTAAAATTAAAATGCGCAACACTTTCCCATGCAATTTCGATTTTGCAATTTTCGGTACTGCAATTTTTTCATTTATAAACATCGTACATTTTAAATTTTTACATCGTCATAGAGAGAAAAATATACTTTTAAATGCAATTTGTTTCAAAGCTGTATCTCAATATATTTTTGAGATATTAAATTCTTTTTATAATTTTTAGTAATTGTGGCAACAAAATTACTCCAATTTCCTTTAAAACTGAAAAAAAAAATAGAAATGCGTATGTTATTTAAAAAATATCGTCCTTTATAAAATCCGGTGAACTTCCGTTTTTATTTCGTTTAATAATTTGGATAATTGGTTATTATAGTTTTTTGTTAATTTTGGCTTAAAATAATATTTGTTTGAGAGTTACAGTAAAAAATACATCTTATTCGTCAGTCTAACTCATTTTATAGATTTCTTATAAATCAATACAACAGTTCTTTCTTAAAGATTTTAATATCTTTTAAGAGCCCACACTACTGTCTGAAAAAGACCCGGATGATTATGTTAAGTCTACGGCAGCGGGGGGGTCTTTTCAAATAAATATCTCGCTCAAACCTTAACTAGAAAAGCCATGCTTTGTTTGGATTCGCGAAGCATTATTTTATAAAACAGATATTTGAAAGTAACAATATTTTTTATATTATTTTTGCATCTTTATTAAACAAAAACGTTATTTTATGTTTTGGCGATTTTAATTTTTAATTTATAATGTAAGACTGGCATAATAAGATATTTTGAAGCAAACTTTTACAAAATATTTTTAAATTTTCAACTAAAAGCTCTTTTAAAGATGTTTTTACAATTTCTAGTAGCCACTGGTGTTTTTTAATTGTTTGAAATATGCATGATTCCAATCTTTGTAATCAACATCCGATAATATTTGATAGCTATTTTAGAATAATATATTTGAAGAGAGCTTGAAGAAAGTTACTTCTTCAAAATCCTATTTTCCGGAAAAACATTTGAAATCTGCTTTCGTTGATACTATGAATTGTTAACTGTAAAACATTTTATTTTAATTACTTCGTTTTTATACATGTTAGCGTATGAAAATTTTTGATATTGTAGAATTTTTCGTAAGGAAAATTTCTATTGAATGCTTAATTTTGAAGGATTTTCACTCTCAACAACGTTACGTACGTTTCTATATATCCTCAATATCTACAACTGCTTCATCTAATGTTAAACCTTGGGATTTATGAATTGTAACAGCAAAAGCTAACTGCAGAATAAATTCTTTCCTTGAGCAATTTATGCTTCCATTTTTCCAGAATTTAATTATTGCGGCAATCGGTACGCAATTCTTATAAGGTAACAATTCTTATAAGTTAAATTACTGCAGTATTCAAATTTATCCATGATTATTCGCGATATCTGGTCTGATGGCTTGTGCTTTTCTTTAATTCGTGCAACAAAGTCTAAAGTCCCGTTCACTAAACCTTTTTCGGTTCACAAATAAGAACGTAACATTACTTTAGATCCAAATGATAAAGTAAGAAATGGTTAAAATCTATTTGTCGTTTCTGAATCGGCCAACTTTGCTTTAGTACATTTATAAAGAGCTTGAATTGGGTCAACAACTTCACGCAGTTCTTTTAATTTTTCATTTATATAACAAATTTAACAATTAATTTTATTTGTTTACAATTATTTTGTTGCCAATTTACAAGAAAAAAAATCCATAATACAATTCTTTTAAAATGTTTAAATGTCATCTGTGCAAACGATTTTGCGGAACAATGAAAACATGTTTTATTTAATAAATTAATCATGATTCTATCTATAACTTCTTACTCCATGATTTATACTTTTTTTTCTGAAAATATACGCGTTTCATTTTTTATTTATTTGCTAAAATGCGTCCGTATTGGAAATGCATGTAAAATAAATTAATTATAATAATAATTTTTTTAACGTTTTACTGTAAAAAAATTATATTGTGCAAATCTACAGATCATAATTTATTTTTGTGTTTAATTTGAAGTTAAAATATTGAATAGTTTTTTTGTAAAGTGTACGACAAATTGTAATTTGAGTGGCCTAGTAGAGGATTCGCTTCGCTCATCCTAATAATGATTTTTTTGTGCATAGGATAGCTGAGGACGATCTACAACCGGACGAGTTTTTAACACTTTCCAACAAAGTTGAAAAGTGTTTATGCATTCGGTTTGTCTGGCCGGATGTCCGTCTGTCCGCGCTCTAACTCCCGTAAATATACTCGGATTGCTCTGAAATTTTTATGTTATTGATGTTTACCCTATCACGAACCCTACTGAAAATGAAGTTTCTACTATGATTAGTTTATTTACAGGGATAGTCAAAAGTTTTCTGATACATTATGGCCAATGGAAAAAAATCGTTTCAAATGAATTTTAAAGGTTTTACACCCTGTTAAACTTATTCAAATTTACATGGATTCGCAAATTGCAGTAAAATACGCATTATGTAAAGTATGCTGTCAAAATAAATTAACTGCATTTACAGGGCCACTCAAAATAATTCCACTACACAATAATAGAGGAGGGAATTGTTTGCGATATATTTTAACTAGCAGGCTATGCCCACTGCGCTGCTCAATATTTCAAAATCAACCGTGGATGAAACGAACTTGTGAATTTAAATTTCTATTTTAAAAAATTCGGACCATCAGTAGCACTTTGCTCATTGCTGAAAACAATTTAGACACTATTGTGATATTAAATTATCTTAAACTTTGCGCAAAAACCAGCTATTTAGAAGTAACTATTTTAGTTTATTACTAACAGTGCACATTTGGAAGCGAAATGAGACCATTATGGCAACAGGATTTAAAATTTTCCCTTATCTGAAGAAATATTAATTATTACAGTCGTTACCATGGTACAACTTCTGAAAAATTTCTTCAACTTTTCATTATGTGAAGCCTGGAACACAAAACTACTTTCACCTAAAAAGTTTATATATATATTAAATTTTGTCCGCACGATAAAAGACACAATTATGCAAGAATCATCTTCAAACTCGTCAAGTACATTGATATGGTTAATATCTCAGTGGGAATTGCAAATGAGCAAAATCGGCCCAAGGAGGTGGTAATTGGGAAGGGTTCAAAAATTTGAATACCATCTTAACATGGCTTTCACAAAACCAGCTCTTACAAAACAATAACAGGAAAAAAAATAATCAATTTTCGTTACAGCAAGTTGCCAACGATAAAAAAAAAAAAAACACAAACACATTAAAATTCTCATTACAACAATTACTTTATTATTGCAAAATTTCCTCCTGAAAAATGAAAACAAAATTATTTGCTCTTTCGTATTTAAGCATTTTTTCTTTAGTCATTTAAGATAAAATTATGTAAATTTGTATAATTTGGCGAACGATTTGGCGAAATTGGTTGATGTGATAATCAAGTAGTAGCCAATTTACACTTTTCATATTTCACAAAAGATTCCTACACGGACATCATATACGCAATAGGTTTAGCACGATTATCTTGCAACTACAATGTGGCAAAATCCTCGTTTTAGAATACCAAAGAAATTTATGTATATTTTGTTATTTTCTATCATTTTAAACAGCAATTAACAATAAATAAAAAGTAACTGTAGAACAAAACAAATATTTCAAAAAAGAAAAAAATGGTAGTAAATAAACAACCTATCATCAGACAATCATAGCCGGGTTACCATATGAGGAAAATAATGCCATTTTGGCGAAATTGAGATACCTCGATGAGTATATGGCCAAATCCGTGAAAAAATTTCCATTTGGAAAAAACTTTAATCGGTATTTATACTGCATTTTCCCTACTTATGTATAAGAAAAAACTTTGACACAGATGTCATGTATGCACCACATTGGCGCAATTTTTTTCTGGCGCCAATTTGGAGAACTTGGTTTTTAATTACCAATTTCATAAATATTTTTTAATTATTTTGTATTATTTGAAAAAAATAATAAATAAAAAAGTTTAATTAATAGCTATCAGCGGGAATTTTTCATTTCAAAATGTTGAATTTATCTATAGTAATAACGCATAATTGCATAAATTTACTTTGAATTGCAAAATTTTTCCTTCAGTACTACTTGGTTATACCGTCGATCAATTTCGCCAAATTATACAAATCGCCAAACTATTAGCCAGATTATATAGATTAGAATAAATTTTCATTTAAATAACGAAAAACAAATTAGCAGAACATATATAAAAGTAGAAATAAAATGTCGAATTAAAAATCCCTTGATGACATAATTAGTATTTATATTATGCTTAATGCCAAGTGAATGTGACATTTACGATCATCCATTATTGACATATAATCTTGGAATTTGGGGGTAGATTTTTAATCGATGGGGTAATCTTTCCTTCTTCAGTTTTTAAATTTTAAAACTGCAATTTTTCCTGTAAGTGAAATTGACGAAATGGCGCAAGAAAAATTAAATTAACAATGAAAACATTTGCAAAAAGAAATAAAAGAGTTATATTCATATCTATATAATTTACGATTGAATATTAAAATATACTCTAAAAATTATCTTCACTTGAAAAAAAAAAAAAATTATTGCGACCATTAAGAACCTAAGTCAGGCATTAAGTCAGTAGTGCATTTTTGGCTTTCATTCTTTGGCATTCTTTGGCGACAAAAGCAAGATGAAAATGGTATAGAAACGAATAGTAACTCATAACTTAGTGTCTTTTACAATCAGATCTGCTTTTTTCTGCTGTAAGTTATATTATACGGAAATTCGATAAAAAAGAGAAAGAAAATAATAAAAAGGGAAATAACTATCATTCAAACTTCATTTAATCAATTTCTGAAATTCATGTTTTTATTCTAACACCAGGGATAAGTCGCCAAAAGTTGAACCAATTGCTATATTTTGCGTTAATTTATTTTTTAAGCATTACAAATATTTTTTTCATTTTCAAGATAAATATATTTTTATAATATTACGCCTCATTTAAGCGGTCTTTCTTTATTATTATTATTATCAGTAGTTATTTTCTGCTATTATTCGCAAGATATTTGTAATATTTCTAATAGATATAGCCATTTTAATTCTTTTAGCAATTATAATTTTCGCCAAAAACAGCTACTGGCAACCCTTTTGTCAAAAATAACCGAAAAATACGAAATTTACTACGAAATATCAGAGTTATCCCTCTAAATTTGAAACATAAACCTTCGGAAAAATATTTCCTATCGAATGACACAATCGGCAAAAAAATCCATCGGGTAGTTTTTGAAAACACCCGTTTGGAAGTTTCAGAACTTCTGCTTTATAATATATATGATAATGTTAAACGTTTTCAAGTATCATAAAATTGATATACGCCGCTGAGACTTGATATTTAACGCATAATATGAAGTGCATAGCTTTACACAAAAGGGTTACACAAAAGAGCTGATAAAGGTTACTGAATATGAGAGAAATTAACTTAAAGGTGGTAGTTATGCATTTTTACGTTGAACTGCTTTCATTTTACTAAGAAATATTTGTAGAATATAGATAAAATGATATACAGGGTCACGCAAAGAATTAGCTACATGGTCACCCATATGTGGTAATTTCCGGAAATGTGATTTAAGTAACTTTAAGAATGTGTTTGTTTGAACTAAATTTGAACAAAACACAGTCATGTAGTAAAGATACTGGATAAATTACAGGGCTGAACAAAAGTATTGAAGTATTTTCCATCTCTTAGAATAAAGTGCTGCAGGAGAAATTTCAGCCAGTAAGGCATTTTCTTGCTAAACTAAATTTTCCCATTATATTGTGTATATATATGAAAGTATAAAAATTAAAGCCTTTTTAAAACTTAAAATTCAAAAGCTTAAAGTCTCAATTAATATTTTTAAAATTTAATTCTGGAGCTTAAAGCTATTTTGCCCCTGTTAACTTTCTTTCCCAGCCTAGCATTTATTACTTTCCAGTATCATTTTTGGATGCTCTTTAAGATTAAAATTGATGATCTAAGGGATTTTTGCAGCCATTTGTGGTTAGGGTTCATACGTCACTGACCCGGGAATTGTGCGGGTCTTGACCACACGTCAATCAAAAGCTAATGAACCAATTAAATTAAATGTTCCTCCCAAATCCACAACTGTGCCCTCTGCTGGAAAATACAGTCACTGCCAAAAAAATCTTGACACTTGAGATTTTAGACGTTTTGTTGAATATCGAGAAATATACATGAGGAATTATTGTGAAACTTCAGGTGTGTAAACAATATAGTACAGGTCATATATTTTCGTGAAATTTTTTTGCCGAAGTCCCATAGGGGACCGTCAAAAAATTGAAAAACAATGAATATGTTTTGGATAACCCTGTCAAAACTAATGTAGCAAAAGCATTCAAACTGCAGATTATCATTAAGTGACTTATTGTAATTATGTGTGTTCATTTTTATGCGGATAGCATGTATACTCGTAGAGAAATTAAGGTTTTTATAAAAACAGTCCCAATTTTTTTCCAATATTTTTGCTTATTTGCTGAGTTCTTAATATAAAATAAAATTTTTTCCTGAACATATGACAAACAATATTATATATAATACCCTGCAACCAAAATTAAAAAAAACAATTGTATGAATAATGAACAGGTTTACAAAATAAATTTTCATTGCGCATGCGTATAAGTTATGCAAATTTTGATTGCATATTGTGTTAGCTAAAGGTATGGAGCAACTTTTGTAAAAGTCTCAGAATCGCAGGGTAAAAATGCTGAAAATTATCGTCGATAGAATCGGATGAAAATCCGTTATTTCCAAAAAGACGCAAAAAGATAAGGGGTTGTATCCAAATATAGTAGTGCGCGCAATATTATGTACAGAGCAGAGAAAAAAAAATCTTGACACTCATAAAAAAGTGTTATAAAAGTAAACACTTACATTTTAAATAATTTTATTGTCAAAACTAATATTTTGACATATTTCCCTTCGCTTTTATGACACTTTGCAATCTGTTAGGCATAGAAGTTGCTAAATTTCTGAAATAGGTTTTGTCCATATTGACCCACAAAGTTTTCAGTACTTCTTTCGATTCCTTTATGCTGGATGGGTGACACTCCTGTACCTTATTTTTCATATGATTCCAAGCATCTTCTATAGGGTTGAGATCAGGTGAGTTGCCTGGCCAATCAAGCGTAAGTAGTGAGCGCAATCTCTGCTCTGTACATAATATTGCGCGCACTACTATATTTGGATACAACCCTACGATATCTTTCTGTACGAAGAGCGGCCTAATAAAGAGTTCGAACCAACAAGCGGTTCCCGAGTCCAACTTCTTATGCCACGACTAAAACTTGAAGACGTTATATATATCAACCGACGGATCAAATACAGGGCTGTCAAAAGTATTTCAATACGTATTTGGCTATGGACAGTAGTGTCTTATTAACAAAGTTTTGTTAGATTTCAGAAAGCGTTGGAAAGTGGTTCATAATCTAGGCTTAACGCATGATTTTTCTTACTTATTACTTTTTCGATTTTGGTTATGTTTTTTTATATTAGGACCGATTGAATTCCAAAGCTTGCTCTAACCGGTTTGAAAAGTTAGAGTATTTAAAAAAAAATTGAAATCAAAATCGAAAAAGTAAAACTAGTCCCGTTTTAGATCGTCCTCAGCTATCCTATGAAAAAAAAAAATCATGTGGAATTAAAGTTTTGGCGAGATATTTATTTGAAAAGACTTAACATTATCATCCGGGTCTTTTTCAGTCGGGGGGGGAGGGAGTAAAATGTCTGCTTACCTTTCTCTCAGACATTTTCAAATTATTAAAATACATACTTCGCTGCAATTTCTTTTATTTCCGCGTCTAGTTGTAGAAGCACTAGACTATTTAATATGATGGACAGCAAGTATTTAAAAGTTCCAATTGCAATTGAGTATTTCATATAAAAAATAGAAATGTCCTACATAATGATCTCAAGAGGATAGGGCCAGCTTTTACCACGACAGAACTATACGGTAAATCTAAATCTTAGAAATTAGAATGTGTAACGCTATCATATGTGGCACAAAATCGCTATTACTTGTTAACTGTTTAATGGCTACGTTTGGATGAAAGGCATCTTATTGGTTATTGTGTAAAAGTCCTTTGGAAGAACTTAGACCGACAACAATCAGGTTTATTTACGTTTCACTCTTTTGCTGCAGTTATGAAACTTCAAAATACTATTTTTTCTGTTCCTTTTTAATTAAAAAAATTGTCTAATAAAAAAAATATAAATAAAAAATTAATTTAAAACATTTCATTTTAAAATTAAAGTTATGTATTATAAATGAAATGAGTGAAACGATTATATCATAGCAAACGCGGTAGCGTTTGGTATAATATGTTTAAGAAATAGAAAGTGCAAACAACTTTCTAAAATTTCTGGCGAACCAGTTGAAATACGGCAGTGAAATTTTTTTTAAAAGATAGAACTCGACGAGACGAATAAAATGATAGCATTCAAAAAATTACTGCAGCTTAGAATAGTTTTTTATTTAATTTTTAATGAAAAAATGAAAGCAAAAAATTCAACAAAGTCTTGCTAACGTTTCCGTGGATGGATTAACTTCGTTTTTGGTTTATTTTAATCCTCATGGTAAAACTCAGAACAGTTTTTTTTTTTCATCTTTGTATGTTTGTCGGTCGCTGAGAAAATCGAATTTTTGTCTGAAATTTCCAGCTGAACTTAGTCTTTTTCTTATATATTTCTTATATTTACTTCTTGTAATTGTTGCACGTAAGTTTAAATGAACATAAAAATAAATAAATAGATTAGATAAATCACGTGAAAAAAAT
>CAXHSM010000934.1:0-19000 GCA_964019185.1 Maratus speculifer
GAGCATGCAGCTATTTGACCTAGTTTTGATTCAAAATACAATTGAAATTATACTTATCAAATTTATCCATATGATTGCAACTTTAAACAAAACTTTTAATACAAAAAAAAAAAAAAAAAAAAAAAAAAAACATGCACCTAAATATTTACTTGCGATAGGGAAAAAACAACTATTAATTACCATACTTTCAAAATAGTACCAAGGTATGTGATTTCTTTTTTACATGTTCAGAACTATAAATATGTTACCATATATCCAGTTTTAGAACGAAAAATTAACCAACTGTAGAGATAATAGGGGTGGCTCAAGTATCCCCACTCTCCCCTACTTAACAAATTTTTGTTGGTCAGGTAAAAATTCTTTCCTTATTGGGGTATGTATTCTTAAAATTATCTAATTTTGAATGTATTACTTTGTGTGCATAAATTTTATAGATTATATATAGGGCCGTATATGCACAAAGATATATAAAAATTACTACTGATATATCCTGAGTTTTGTGTTCTTTGAATTAATTACTTATTACATCATCTCATTGTACGAAAAAAAAAATCTGTTAATAACCTGTTATGATTTTTAAGTGTTTCGTAACATATGTATGATGCATAAATTTTCTTTCTTAATTTTTTAAAACAGCATGGAGCAATGTAATACTCTGTTGCGCTTACCTTTTTTGGGTTGAAGATTTTCTTTTGTAAATAGAGCTAGTTCGGTATAATGTAAACAAAAATCTGTAAAGTTACTAAACTCTTTTTAGAAAATTGGGATTCCTAAAACTTTTTATATAACAGCAAAAACAAAATTTATCTAACAGATATACATTTGCACAGCAAATCAAAAAATTTATAACTTTACTAAGATTTTTTCTAGGAAACTGGGATGTATAGAAAGTTTTGAGTAAATGTAACCCGAGTTATAGTTAATATTTTAGTAAGATTACGTAATTTAAGTAGATTGTTTTGTAAAGCTACAGATTTTTGTAGCTTTACAAAAACTATTTATAGATTTGCATCTTTTTGTACTGTGTACAGATAAAATTTCAGTAAGCATACAGATTTCTGTAACTTTGCATCTATAGAATCACAGTTTTTTTACGGTGTAGTTACTAAAATTTTCTGCGGTTTCAAATGTTTATCTTCAAGTCCTGAAACAAATGTCACGTGAGATTACACAAACCAGTTTAAAATTTTGTTAAAACATTCCCAAAGATGTACTATTCTACATAGGGTCTTTCCATGGAACTTGCGTTACATTTAAAACAATTTATTGTAGTAATTTTAGTAATATAACACTAAAAAATATTCAAATGTAAAATGAACATGATTTGTCGATGAAACTTATCAGAGGGTCAATTTGAATGAAAATTACCAAAAAAAAAATCATAATGAAAATAATACATTATATGATAACTTACATTCCTTTTTCAATAATGGCAGTTACCATAGTAAATATAAGTAGCAAAATTTAAGAAATAACAATAAAATTAGATAATTTTCATCTAAATTGGGCTTTGAATATGTTTAATTAGCAAACCATGTCAAATGGATTCTCTGAATAATTTTTTGTGGGTGTTATATTACTAAAAGTACTGAAAATAGTTCTAAGTGTAACGTAAGTTAGCATTGAATGACCCTGCAGAAGATTTTTTCAAAATTTTAGAAGCATTTAAATTCATTTAAAAGATGTTTTTAGTGTCTCTTATAGGCGACATTAGGGATGAGGAGGCTTAAAAAAGATTATTTTAAGACATCCTTTAGTATATTCAAATAAAATAGTCAAACTTCCATACAATTCATTATAATCCATCATAGAATAAATGTGTATATCAATAAACAATCTTGTATGAAAAGTACAATAAAAGTATTGCATTTTTATTTTGATCAAATAAAGTAACTGCCCCTATTAGCAAACAAATCACTTGGTTCTGCGCCAAACAAACAATATTGCTAATCATTTAAAAAAAAATCTGTATAAACAAATAAAAAATATATAAAACACTTATTCAAAGAATATCTTTTGTAAAAGTCGAGCATTAGAATGAAATATGAGACTTACAACATAGACTTCGCTGTATTGCACCAATAAATATCACAACTTCTCCTTGAGAAAAAGTAAGTTTTATGCGAGAATTAATCTAGCAGTTCTATGAATCAAGCACAATGCATAGCTATGAGAAATGTGTAAAAAATTTTGATAAGTGCCCATGCTCAAGAAACAGTAAATTTTTATGACTGCTTCTTTATGGTTTTATGCAAAAGAGGCAAACTTTTATTCATGGGGAAATTTAAGAATACAGAGCAAAAATATGTCAAAGTTGGTTGTAAAGAAAAATTGTTTCACTACATAAGTTCCCTTTATCTTTTCGTTTGAGAAGTTCTTTTCAGTTATATTTTTTCTTTTTTCAATAATAATTCGGGATTGTTTTCTCTATCATTGTTTAATTACGAGAAAAGCACGCGAGCACTTATTATGAGATGATATCTAAAAGCATTTATTAACCCAAAAGAAATATCGAATAAAATAGTTTGTGGGGTTTTTTTATTTCTTTCGACTATAAAGGCATTACGTTATTCAAATATGCGTTTTCTAATGATTACCATTGCAATTTTGTTAAGAATATAAATAGTTATGCTTGAATAACTTGAAAAGATTAATTGTACACTTTATTTCCATACTATTTCCATATATTTAAAAACATTTCAATATTACTATATTAACCTTCTCACTGTCAAGTCTGTGATATCTCGTCCATTGAACTTTAATTTTCTCTGAAATGCCTGCATCGTTCTAATTCATGCAATTACTCGGATTTTGCAAAGTTTTAAAATACTGAGCAATATTCAAAATTCTAAAGTATGTTTTCATTATAAAGCTCTTTTCAGATGTATTTTCTTTTTTTCTTAATAATTCGGGATTGTTTCCACAATTATTGTTTAATTAGGTGAAAAGTACACTATCACTTATTATTAGAGAGTGTCTAAGATTACGGATTAATCCATCAGAAATATCAAGTAAAATCCTTCATGTTTTTATGTCTTATTTTGACTATAACGGCATTCAGTTTTATAAGTTTTATAATGATAAGTATTGCAATTTCGTTATGCAATATAAATAGTTATGTTTTAATAATTTGGAAGTATTCTTTTTGCACTCGTTTTGTCATAAACAAAATTTATAGTACTATATTAACCCTCTCACTGCCAAGTGCGTGATATCTCATTTAGTGAGCTTTAGTATTTGTATAATTCTCTGAAATATATGTGTCATTTCAGGAGGTCTGGAACTCATTTAAAATAGTTTCTATTTGTTGAGTTAAAATTAAAAAAAATTGTAATGCTTAAGCATATTAAATTTAAACATAATCGCATGAAAAAAGTGGGATAATTTAAAAATGGGGAAATTTAGTTTAGAAAGGAAATGCCTACCAGGTTGAAATTAATCTTTCAACAATATATACTAATAGATGCAAACATGCTTGAATCCTTTTTGTTCAGAAATATATTTCGCAAACACATGTTCTCTTCTTGTAATTTGAAACAACACTTTTTGCTCAATCCTTTTATTTGGCACAACACATTCTTAAAATAATCGAAAACTATTTTATTTAGAAGCGTCAATTATTATGTTCAGTTAGTTTTCTAAAAGTGTTTCACGAATTTGCTTTAACAAAGTTATAATCAACAGAAAATCTCATCAATTCAGTAATTTTCTGCGAATGTAATTATTTAAATTTATTATTAATTTCTTTGATATTTATTGAACATGTCAATGTTAGCAAAACCAAAAGATTGTTTAAAATGGTTATATTTGGAAAAATAATTCAATGTCAGTTTAAAAATTTCTCTCACTATTGGAATGTTTACATGCTTAATGTTTTGTTTATGTAATTAAAAAAAATTCTCTACAAAGAGAATAATATTTTCTTATGCCATTTTTTGTAAAATAAATTTTGTAATTTGAAATCAATTTTAACGTTAAATCATATTTAATTAATCCGATTTAACAGAAATTACGGTTATTAGAAAACTGTGCAAAAAACCTGTCAGTAAATTATAAGGTCACCGATTGTTTAAGGTATCCTAAAATAATTTTAATGTCTGTTTAAAATATTTTCGAACTATTGGATTGTTTACATGCTTAATATTTTGTTTATGTAATTTTAAAAATTTCCCTAGAAACAGAATAATACATTTTTATGTCAACTTTCGTTAAATACATTTCGTAATATAAAATGCATTTTAACGTTAAATTATATTTAATTTATCCGATTAAAAAGAGATTGCGGTTATTAGAAATCTGTGCAAAAATCCTGTTAATAAATTATAAGGTCACTTGGCCCTTGATAAGGATTATATTCGAATTTCCGTATTTTCGGAAGCAATAAATAGACCGCATAAATAACTCACAATGAGTTACTTGGAGATCAATTAATCGGGATTGTATTATAAACAGAAATTTTTTTAGTAATCTATTTTAAAATTGTCGGATTATTGCTGCAAAATGTAAACGAAATTAATGAAAAATTTCCTTCACTAACAGCACTGGCAGAAAAGCTAGTCTATATGCACAAATTATTCCTCATTTTTCAAACAAATAATTTCCGTACTCCTAGGAAACATGTATTATCTGTGAATTTTACCCGAAAGTCTGAAGAAAGAGAGAAATTTTAAATCAATGTAAAAAAATAACACTAGTAAGCCTTGATTACGTCCATTAATAACTACATCGTAATATTAATAATACATATTCCACTAGGAAAAAGTAATATTATAAATTAATTATAAATATTATAAATTAATATTTATATTATAAATTAAATTAACGTTGTTGTATTAATAAAAACATTTAAAATACATTAAAATTTGTATTTACATGTTTCAACTCTTTTTAATCAAGTCATCTTCAGAATGTAAATAAAACTTAAAATTATAAACATAATGAACGTGAAAAACTAGAATAAATAAATTATTGAAATTAAATTAAGCCTTTAAGCGTCCCGCGAAATTTTACATCCAAGTTTAACGATTCATAAAAAATATCTACGGAAAGTATGGATATGGATATTTGTATTTTTTAACATTAGATATTATATGGAATTAAAAAAATTAACTTTATATCAATTTTGAGTTAAATAAGCCTTTGAATTCGAAAACTACGCGACGGAAAAACCCGATTAGGTAGCTTAAAGGGTTAAATATATCACGAGATTTTTAATCTGGATACTGTGCGTGGTCTAGCTAAATAATTGTCTTGTAAATTGTCTAACAATCCAATTTATATATTTGGGGTGCGAAAAGTTAGCAAATCGTAACAAATATGTGAAATTTTTAAATAAATGTCAATCGATTCTCCTATGAATAATTTTAAATATTTTATTCCAGATTTCATGTTCATTATGTATATGATTTTATTTTTTATTTAAATTCTGAAGATGACTTGATTAAAAAGAGTTGAAACATGTAAATAAATTTTTTAATGTATTTTAAATGTTTTTATTGAAACAACAAAGTCTTATAAGCAAAATATTTATTTATAATATACATTCTTATTTTTAAGTTGTGGAATATATATTATTAATATTACGATATAGAGAGAAATTTTGTTCATTCCTAGCATGAATGCGTATTTATTCTTTCAATACTAAAATACGAATTCATTTAAAAAATGATAAAAAACAAAATTTCCATAAATTATTATCTCTAATTTGATAAAAAGTAATTAAAAAATTAATCAAACGAACAACATCGAAAAAAAAAAGTTTTCGATTTCAAAAATAAATAACAATTAGTTTTCTCATTTATTTAAAATTGTTCACAATTTATTTTTTATAGTTAAAAAAAACATATTCCCATTTAAAATATATTTTAAATAAACACATATCAAATAGATGTTTTAAATAAAAGAATAAACGGAAAAAAGCAAACAAAAAATATATTATAAAAAATATATTATAAAAAGTAATTAAAAAATTAATCAAACGAACAACATCGAAAAAAAAGTTTTCGATTTTAAAAATAAATAACAATTAGTTTTTTCGCAAAAATATAATATTCTTATTATATATCATACAGCAATTTACTTAACAATATTTATATTAATATTTTAATCCTATTTTTTTCCTAACATTACATTCATATAGCAATTTACATAACAATATTTATATTAATATTTTTATACTTCTTTAATGCAACAGATTTAAAATCCCAAATACGTTCTGGTTAATGATGAAATCTTCCCAAGATTAATTTCAGAATTAAACTATTTTTAAAGAAATTAACAAACCCATACCCATGTGACAAGGAGGGGACCAAATTTGATAATCACATAGTTTAATTATTTTTATATGCGTTGTAGAATAGAAGCCCCTTAGTTTTACGTTCAACGGATTTTATACTACGCTCTTTAGTTCTCGAGAAACAGGGGGGGGGGGCTTATTGTAAAACAACTTATGTATTAATTTTGTAAAACAGTCATTTCGTTGATGTAGCTCATCCGGTAGATCGTAAGCTCATAGATCCGTGAACCCTGAGTTTGCTCCCGGAAATTAATTTCGGGAAGATTTCATCATTAACCAGAATGTAGTTGGGATTTTAATAATTTTGTATTAAAACATTATAAAAATATTAATATAAATATTGTTATGTAAATTGCTATATGAATGTAATGTTAGGATATAAATATTAATATAAATATTGTTATGTAAATTGCTATATGATACTTAATATGAATATTATATTTTTGCGATATTTTTTTATTTGCTTTTTTCCGTTAATTCTTTTATTTAAAATATCTATTTTATGTGTGTTTATTTAAAATATATTTTAAATGTGAATATTTTATTTAACTCTAAAAATAAATTGTGAATAATTTTAAATGAATGGAAATTTAATTGTTATTTATTTTTTAAATCGGAAACTTTTTTGTTTTGAAAAGTACTTGTCATTAAATTTTACTAAACTCATTGTCAATTAAAAATTGTGTATCAATTATGATTTTAATGTATTTTTTTATCTTTATTTATTTTTATTTATTTGTAACTAAATCGTCATATAAAACGGTTAATTTTATTAAATGACCACAAATGTATTTCATTTATTATATATCGATTTAATGGTATTGAATAATTGCATCAATTCACGATAAAAAAAAAAAAAAATCCTTTATGTTTTTCCCTAATCAATGAATCAGATGAAACTACTGGACGATTGAAATGTGCTACATTTGTTTTCTGCTTAATTGTTTTATTATGCTCGTAACTATAATTTAATATTCTTAATTTAGAAAATTTCAATCATACATTAATTACAAATTAAATATTTAATTTTTAAATGACCACAAATGAATGCCTTTTTGATTTTTTTTATCATTATTAAACTTTTTCCACCATTTAAAGAAATAAAAAAAATGGATCTGTTATGATTAGCAAAAATTGAAAAATCTTTTGTGCACCCTCTAGTTGTGACAAAAACAGAAAGAAATGGAAGAAAAAAGAAGATAAAGGTGAGCTTAAAATGATCTAAAGCGAAGCATATACGTATTACAAAATTAAAAATCTTTGATATGCAAATATTTAATTATTATGCTAATTTTTAATGTAATTATGCTTCTTAATTTGATAAAGAGCAGTATTATCACGTACCCAGTTCTCTTATTGAGTTAATATATAAATAGTGTTTCTTAAAATTCACGAATCGAAACAATTGTTAGATATCATTACATCGAGAAAAAATATATAAAGTATATTTTATAAATAATCTTTAAAAAAATGAACCGTATAAAGAATATGCACAATATATTTTAAAAGTCATTTTAAAAAATAACAGTTTTATGATATTTAATGCAGTGATTTAGATGCAGTTAAAAATAAATACATGAAAATTATAACTGATGAACAATTTTTTATTAACAATGAGTTTATTAAGTTATAATTAAAAGTAAATTTATAAAATAAAAAATAAGAAAAGCAAAAGTACCGTGTTCTCGAATTGAACCCGAGGCTTGCGGATCAGTGAGCTAACGCTCTATCAAAAGAGCTACGCCAACGTAAAATGTGCGTTACAAAGTAAGTAATTAAGCTGTATTTTAATATTAGTTACCCCCTCCCCTGTTTCTCGAGAACTACCTTCATAGCATGCATGGTGACGTCACAGTGGTGATGCCACAGTGACGTCACAATGACGTCCCTCTGAGTCATTTTGGTCACATGACATCTGTGACCAAAATGTCACCAATCAGTGACGTCACATTGCGACTGAGATGTGACTTTCTTAAAATTTTTAGAAAATTACAAATATTCTTCAAAACATGTTATTTACTTTAAAAAATATATTTCTGGCAATTTAAATATCGTCGCTTTTGTCACAGTTTCATCACAATGTTAACGTCAAAGTAGTCACAAATTTGTCACGCCGTGACTTCACAAAGTGGTCACAAAAGTGACGTCACAAACGAGCTCTAAAACGGCCATAACGAGTTCACATTTTAGTCACTGTGACTTCATATCGACGTCACGTGACGTCACATCGACAATCGATGGTCTCAAAGTCACAATGTGACTTCACAACGATGTCGCAGTGACGTCACCATATTTTACGGGTAGGGAGCGGCGTATAAAATCCGATGAACCGGAGACTAAGGAGCTTCTGCCTGACAACCTAGGAAAAAAATAATCAAAAACTGTGACTGTCAAAGTTGACCCTCTTCTTGTGAGACAAACTTATTTTCTTCATTTTGTTTCTACAGGCAAGTGATTAAGGATCCTGCCCCTGTCAGCGAAGACACTCGCAAGCTAATGCTATTCCTATGGGGAGGCATTTTTCTGATAACTCTTTCGCATGTTGATATTTTAAAATAATTTTTATTTTGCATTCTATAGCTGAGGTCCCTCTCAAGATCACTGCTTGATTACTTTTCCGATTTTGGTCGCAGATATTTTTTATCAAGTTACTTTCGCTTTCTGAACCGGTTCTGAAAGTAAAAGTTTCTTTCAAAAAATATCTGCGACCAAAAGAAAAAAAAGTAATCAAAGAGCAATATTGAGAGGAACCTCAGCTATCCAATGTAAAAATAAATAAATAAATAAATAAATAAAAAATAAAATAAATAAATAAATAATAAAAATGTCAAAAGCGAAAGAGTTATTAGAAAAATGTCTCCCCATAGTAATAGCATTAGCTCGCGAATGTCTTCGCGGGCAGGGACAGGACCCTTAAAGTACTGGTCTCGTAACACTAAAATAGCTGGATTAATCCCGAGGTTAGCAATTTTTATTTGAACGCATTTTCTTCACTTTCTTTCTGACGTATATTTTACCTCCTGTAACGGTAAAATGAAATAAAGGGATGTTCAGTTATGAGCTGAAAAAGTACTACTACCAGGAATATTCCACGAATTGTTGATAGTATTGATGAGAGTGAAGAAATACACACATACACAACAATAAATGCAGTTTCCATATTTAGCGTAATTAAAACCTATACTGAGAATCGAATTAATGAATGTAATATTATTTGTTTCCGTCTTATTTTCATTCATATCGAATCTACGATTACGATAAAAGATTAGGTTCACGTGTAAAGAAGGAAATTAATTCAATTAAATCATAGTTTTTTACTTCCTTCTATCTTTACACGAAGAAATTATCGAATTCGTGAAAATTCTGGTTTTCGATGGATTTACACCTTTTACAAATCAAAAATTTAAAAAAAAATGTTTTTACAAATTATTTGTTTGGGAATCTGTGACTCTTCTCCTCTGTATGCTACATAAATTTTGTGAGCACTCTATCTCAAGAACTTATGAATGGAATTTGATAAAAAATGTACATTCAGGTATTCCCTGATATAAATTGATGCTGATTAGTTTTTCGTGTAAATCACTCAACAGGTAGCTCGGTTATGCTGCATTTTTCACGATTTCTGCAACATCTCTATCTCAAGAACTGCTGCTCGGATTTTCACCAAACTTCAGATTCTGTCAGTACTTGATATGAATGAATTCTGTATACATTTAGTGTAATTTTTTTAATAACTGCGACTCATTGTTCATCATATACACTGCAAAATCGTCAAACAATTTTACAACACCAACCGAGCATAATATTTAACACTTCTAACTAAAAGAGTTTTTAACACTTTCTAACAAATTTGAAAAAGTGTTTATGATTTCGGTTTATCTTGCCGTCTGTCCGTCTGTCCGCGCTCTAATATCCGTAAACATATTCGGATTGTCCTGAAAATTTTGAACGTTATTGATGTTTAGCCTAGAACAAACCCTGTTTCAAATGAAGTTTCTAGCATGATTAGTTTATTTACGGGGACAGTCAAAAGTTTCCTTTTACGTTATTGCCTATGGAAAAAAAAAATTCAAATGAATTTTAAACTTTTGACAGCTTGTTAAACATATTAAAATTTAAATAAAAATGCGAAGCGCACTAAAACATGCATTTTCTAAAGTATGCGGTTAAAAAAAAGCTATTATTCATTTATAGAGACATCCAAAAGAATTCCATTACATAATGGTACAGAGGGAAATTGTGTGCGACATATTTTAATTATATTAAACTATTTTATGAATAATAAAATTGATATACGTTGATGAGGCTTAATATAAGTTATAGGATACAGACAAGCATAATACGAAGTGCATAGCATTTACAGGGACACACAAAAGATTTCAAATAGTGATTTCTTTCCGAAGTACTGTATATGATTCCGATGGTGACTGATGGATGGGTGAAATGTATTTGCGTTTTTAATTTTTACTAAGTATGTGCATATTATATTTTGTGTATAAATACTATAGTTGATACACAGGTCTACAGAAAAGAGCTTGCAAATATAACTGGATAAAAGCAGAAATTACTTAAAGATGGTTTTAAATAATATATGCATTTTTACGCTGAGTTGCATTCAGTTTATTAAGAAATGTTTGTAAAACATAGATAAGATTATATACAGGGCCACGCAAAGAATTTCCATGCAAAAAAGGGCCACGTAAGGACGCCTATGAATAATAATTTATGAGAATGTGATTTCAGTAGTTTTAAGGGTTTTTTAGTTTAAAATAAATTTTTGCAAAATACTGGCATGTAATAAAGGTACTAGGTAAACTACGGGGCTGAAAAAAGAATTCAAGTATGTTTGCATCGATTAGTATAAATTGCTGAAAGAGAAATTTCAACCTGGTAAGCATGTTCTTGCTAAATTAAATTTCCCCATTATATAGTATATATATCAACCGACAAATCAAACACAGGGCTGTTCAAAAGTATTGAAATAAATATTTGACTATAGACAGTCACTTTATTGTCTTAAATAAAGGATTTTGTGAAAGATTTCAGGAAGTGTTGGAAAGAGTTTCTAATCTATGATTAACGCATGATTTTCCGTACATGTTGATTGTTGTGAATGCGTTGTACCAGGAAAAAGATTGTTCAAAACGGTTTTGTTTAAAATTGCGTAACTTTACCAGAAATGCAGTTTTTTTCTATAAAGAAAACTGTTTTTTATTAACTTTTAAAAATTGTGTAATATTAAAGGCACCATGTAGAAAGTCTTTTGAAAGGGTTTTACATGCATTGTTTTAGAATGTTCTAAATTGTGTGGAGTTTACAATTGTTAATTTGGTGAGAAAGTGATGTGCATCACAACAGTATTATAAGATAATATTTTTATCAACGCTATTTTTAGAAATCCTTTCTAGATAGCGACACTTTTGCAACGTATTAAGAACACATTTCTAGATAGCAACACTTTTGCAACAAATTAAGAACACATTTCTTGATAGCGACACTTTTGCAATATATTAAAAACACATTTTTAGATAGCAAAACTTTTGCAACGTATTAAGAACACATTTCTAGATAGCAACACTTTTGCAACGTATTAAGAAATATTATCTAGATGGCAACACTTTTGCAAAATATTAAGAACACATTTCTAGATAGTATAACTTTTACAACATACTAAGAACACATTTGTAGATAGCAACACTTTTGCAACTAATTAAGAACACATTTCTTGATAGCGACACTTTTGCAATACATTAAGAACACATTTTTAGATAGCAAAACTTTTGCAACGTATTAAGAACACATTTCTAGATAGCAACACTTTTGAACGTATTAAGAACACTTATCTAGATAGCAACACATTTGCAACTTTTTAAGAGCACATTTCTAGATAGTATAACACTTTTTCAACATACTAAGAACACATTTTTAGATAGCAACACTTTCGCATCCTATTAAGAACACAATCACGACAGAAAAACGTTCCAAGTTTTCTAATACACAACGAATTAATGTATTGTAAATTCGGTGTCAAAAAGTGTTCTAAAATATGTTTATTTTTGTGTATTGAAAATTTGCTTTAGATATGCTCATTATTTGAAACCGAAATTTTAAACCAGTTGTCTTTATCATCCCATGTTTTTGTGAATCAAATCTTTTATAAAAAATATCACATAATATTTCCCCCCCCCCCAAAAAAAAAGTGAAAAGATTATAAAAAAATCCAATTTACGAATCTTCTTTAATCATTTTATTGAATTAGGTTAACGTATTTGATATTTAAATGAGAAATACAATTTCCTGCATAATTCTGACAGTTATATTTTTGTTATAAAACAATAAAAGAACAGAAACTATACAGAATAAGGAGCTTTATACTATGTTAAAACAAGCTTAAACTGTTAAACTTGATTTAATGCAAAGCCTTGCCTAGTGCCATTACAAATGAATGACGAGATTATACAGAACTATCATATATAAAATAAAATAAAAGTAACGGCGTATAGTAACTGCTTATATAAGATAACAAAATACTGACATTTTCTCTTTAAAAGACACTAAACTTTTTTGCTCAAGGATGAATTTAACGATATTTTCTGTTGGACTTCGGATTCGCATTTAAAGGGGGTAGCGGGTTAAGGGGGGTCTGGCGGCCCCCACCGAATCTGGTAAAATCGTTCCAAAAATTTTGAAGAGGGTTGAAAAACAAGCAGTATAAGCTTTTTACCGACATTACAACCCCAAACGAAAACACAGTAATGGCGAAAAATATGATTTTTTGTGATTTTTATTTTTTCAACCAGTTTAATTTATTTTTAAATGGTTTAAACGCAATTAAAAATTTGTTTTGGATGTGTGGAAGTCCCCTGAATTTTTTCAGATTTTTTGGTCAAGTAAAAACATGTGAATTTTAGGTTTAAATGCGAAAAAATCGTGAAAAACGCGTCAGTTTCAAGATTCAGCCCTCTAATTTTTAGGGTTGTTTTCATTTTCCCGAGGGGTGCTGTATAGTATAGATAGCGGCAATCGTCTTCTTTCGAATGCAGGCAACTGGACTCAATTTGGTCAATTTTGGTGAGCGGGGCGATTTTTTGAATAAAACTCAAATTTTCAAGTTTCGGTAAATTACGGCGCGTACTTGGTATAATGCGCCTTTGCTATAAAAAATACATCTCTATAGGGGTTTTTGAGGTCGCTGATCACGAATTTGATGTCAAAAAAATTTTTTGACAACAAAATCACCCATAAGTATTTATTAACACAGGTTTGATAATGTAAAAAATATCATTGAATCACAGCATTTAAACAATTTTAATATCGTGTTCAACTAATATAATCAATGAAACTAAATTTTCTGGTATAAATCATATTTTATTCAAGCTTACGTAATAGTCACAGAATAATATAAAATAGCATAATACTTTTTTACAGAGCTAAGTTAACAATTTTACAGTTTTAATCCTCGTCACTATCTTCTTCAATAACAGGTTCAACGCTTTGAACAGAGAAAAGATTTGTGAGAATCTCTGCTGGACGAATAATTCTCGACAAATATCTCGCATGCCCTCAGAAGTAAATGATAGTGGCCACATTTGCACAACAACCGACAGTTCTGAGGCCATTCGCACAATCGCATACGTATTCTTCTATACCACTTCTTCCAATAGCGTTAGGAACGTATTTTACGTAAATCATGCACTTTTTCCGACTTATGTGCCTCGATTGAACTTCGCATTTCAAAATTGATTTATCTTCCAACAAGTAATGCATATAAAGAACTCCATCTTCAGTACATAATTCTGCTAAATAAGAAACGGTCTGTGATAACTGGTAAGACCCTGTAAAAAGTATCTTCAGATCTCTTTCTGTCAACTCCGGAAAGTCTACAACATCATTTGACGTCAGAGGTCTGAAGATAATTTTTTTTCTGTTCCAGTTTTTCTCTTCTACCACTTTCGCTAAATCATTATTAACGTTTTTTTCTGAGCAACATTTCGTTAGTGATCTCTCTTTTCTCTGTTCAAAGCGTTGAACCTGTTATTGAAGAAGATAGTGACGAGGATTAAAACTGTAAAATTGTCAACTTAGCTCTGTAAAAAAGTATCATGCTATTTTATATTACTGTGTGACTATTACGTAAGCTTGAATAAAATATGATTTATACCAGAAAATTTAGTTTCATTGATTATATTAGTTGAACACGATATTAAAATTGTTTAAATGCTGTGATTCAATGATATTTTTTACATTATCAAACCAGTGTTAATAAATACTTATGGGTGAATTTGTTGTCAAAAAAATTTTTTGACATCAAATTCGTGATCAGCGACCTCAAAAACCCCTATAGAGATGTATTTTTTATAGCAAAGACGCATTATACCAAGTACGCGCCGTAATTTACCGAAAGTTGAAAATTCGAGTTTTTTTCAAAAAATCGCCCCACTCACCAAAATTGACCAAATTGAGTCCAGTTTCCTGCATTTGAAAGAGGACGATTGCCGCTATCTATACTATATAGCACCCTTCGGGAAAAAGAAAACAACCCTAAAAATTAGAGGGTTGAATCTTGAAAATGACGCGTTTTTCACGATTTTTTCGCATTTAAACCTAAAATTCACATGTTTTTACTTGACCAAAAAATCTGAAAAAATTCAGGGGACTTCCACACATCCAAAACAAATTTTTAATTGCGTTTAAACCATTTAAAAATAAATTAAACTGGTTGAAAAAAATAAAAATCGCAAAAATCATATTTTTCGCCATTACTGTGTTTTCGCTTGGGGTTGTAATGTCGGTAAAAAGCTTATACTGCTTGTTTTTCGACCCTATTCAAGATTTTTGGAACGATTTTACCAGATTCGGTGGGGGCCGCCAGACCCCCCTTAACCCGCTACCCCCTTTCGTTGGATTATTGTAGTTAGATTGCATAAAATAATGTTTAAAATAAAAATCGCGTTAAGTTAAAAATTGTTTACTTCGGTTTACTTTATAATTATTTAGATTTTCAGAAGTTGGATTTTTTTTTTTTTTTTTTTTTTTTTTTTTGTAAATTTTGTGATAAAAAGTTTTCTAAAACGTGTTTATTTTTGAGTTTTGAGGATTAGCAGTGTATCTGCGCAGTGTTTGAAAACGAAGTTTTCAACTAGTTGTCTTTACTATGATTTATTAGTTTGCGAATAAAATCTTTTATAAAAAATAATCACACAAACTTTTTAAAAAATATATTATGAGAAAAAAAGAAACATTAGATTTACGAATCTTGTATAATCATTTTATTGAGAGATGTTTATGTGTTTAATGTTTAAATTCCAAATACCATTTCCTACAATACTGTTACAGTTATATTCATGTTTTTTAAAAAATAATCTTTCATCTTTCAGAATAAGGATCTTTATGCTTTCTTAAAAGAAGCTTAAAATGCTAAGTTTGGTTTAATGCAAAGACTATGTTATACTTTGCCCAGTACCAATAGAAATGAATGAAAATATATGCAGAACTATCATACATAAAATAAAGAAATAACTGCGTATAATATCCGCTCATATAAGATAATAAATGCTAGGATGAATTTAACGATATTTTCTGTTATACTCTTGATCTCACTTAAATTTCGTTGGATTAGCGTTGTTCGATTATATAAAACTAATATTTAAAACGAAAATCGCGTTACATTAAAAAATATTTACTTCGCTTTATATTATAATTATTTAGATTTTCAGGAGTTTAATTTTTTTAATGCATTTTCTAAATGATGCTTTATGTATGTCTAAAAAGAGGCTAATTCGGTTTAGTTACAAAATTACACTTTTGAAATACTTTGTTTTCAAAAAAATCTTTGTACGAATTAATGTCGCATTAATTACGACATTGAAAATAAGCGACCAGGTTAAGTTGAAACAATACCTGCAATACTGGTAATAAAAAAAAAAAAAACAACAAAATACCGAGATTTTCTTTTGAAAAGATTTCATAATCTTTGTTCAACGATGATTTTAAAGTTATTTCGTCGCACTCGTACTTTCCATTTAAAATAAATCGCATTATTTTAATTCCAGTTTTTAAAATAAAGGTTTAAATAAAATTTACGTCTTATTCAAAAAAGATAAAATTATTAAAGAATACAGTGTAAGTTCATGTTATGTTACATTTTCTGAAAAGTTATATTTCCCTTTAAGGCTAAAGTGTCAGGAAATATATAGTAGAGTTTAAAATATAAAGTTATTCTACATTTCGATTACCTGAGCCATTGTTTATTAATATTTAAAATCTAAAATTTAAATAGCTTTCATTTATTTTATAATATTTGAAAATAAAATGTTAATGCATTTTTGTGAGAGAATTTTGTATTAGCTGTTAATATGTTAATGAATGCTACGAAAAATAAAATAAAACAATAATATTTACAATAAAATTGTTTTACTTTAATGTTCTCAAAATTTAAGAGAATCCGAGAATAAAAATAAAAATAATGTTAATTTTTTTGTTAATAAACTACAAAACAAACCCTAGTATTTCTATGATGGTTACACCAACAAACATAACAATTTTTTTTTGTGTTTATGTTGTACTATTAGATTCCACCCCCTCCCTACGTAACTAACACTTTAAATCCATTTATCTCAAAATAAATCTTTTTTTTTTTAATTTGTCGAGTTAAACAATTTTTCTTCCAAAATATTGAAATTTTCAGGAAAAGCCTATTTTTTCCTAAATTTTCTTGCAACATGAGTTTTGCTTTTAATAAAAATTATTTTGATAAATCTCTTTGTTTGATCGAAAAAGAAAAAAAAAAAACTCATGTTATGTTTTTAATAAATCACATTGATGATTTTTCTTTTTAATTGTATGTGAAAATTTTGAAATTAGATTCCTCGAAATTAAAAGCCCCCCTGAAAAATTCGCTTTTTTCATATTTTTATTTACTGCAAATTTTGTAATTTAAAAAAATTATAAATCATCAAGACAAATTAAAGAGTTAAATTGAAGAAGACGGTATGATACATTTTCTCAATAATTATTTTATTTTATGGATAATAGCGTTGTGAGGTATTAAATGATAAACTTAAGGGGGTTCTGTACACATGTATTTTTTTACTTATTTTACTTTGAGTTAAATTTTTGAAACATTTTGTGACGGTTAAATATATTATTTGTAAACAAACTCACATGGTAAAACTTCTCCTAAAAAAAGAAAAAAATTCAAATTCATTAAAAATGTGGGGTAATTTAAAATCGTTATAACTCGAAATATTATTTAAATGTTTTTTTTTTATTTAACCACTTCACTGTTTGCCCGGACATAATTCGGGGGTAAACAATAAACAGAAATATTTAATTATTTAAGTTTTAATTTTGTTCTTGAGTTATAACAATTTAAATGCGAGAAATGGTAAAAATCATCCCATCAAGAGGAAAAACATATTTTCACAAGAAGTAGTTATCATGAATGACAACCATTGCTTGAAAGCTAGATTTTAAAAACAAACCAAAACAAAAAAAATTAATATTTCCTGTTTCAATGAAGTTAGAAACATGATTTGAACGTCATATTCAGAAAGAAAACACAGAGAAATTTTTAATGCAGTAAAAATATTTTGAAGATTTTTGTATTCCGGACCCCCTTAACTCTTTATCTACCGACGGTGATTTAAATCAGTGATTAAATCGCGATTTTAATTATCTGTTTAAAAAAATTCATTGATTATAAATCATAAATTTTTGTAAACGTTTAAAATGACACAAAGAAATATTACAATATAAGGTGAATATAGTTTTAAATGTTTTTATATGTATTCTGTTCCATGAATAAACCTAATTGGAATTATAAATAATTGTTTAATAACTATCAGTTTTAATTATCTTTAAAAATTAAACCTTAAATGCAGTTATAAATAAATATTTTTAATAAATGTAATTATCGATAGTATATAATGCAATTTTGGATAACTAGGGGTTTTTGCCACTGAAGAGCTACACTAACCAACCTCCATCCAGACACCGCAGACTCTAAAAACATGATAATTTGGCCTGCTTTGAAAAGATTACGGAAGATTAACCCTTTATCTACCGAGAGTATTTATAAATACCATTAAAATTACTTATTATAAAAATCTTTTAATACGTCAATTAGTTGTAATACTGTTTAAAATGAGTCACAGATGCATTAGTTCATTTTGTTCCAAAAGCATTATTCGTTGCACAAAACAAAAATATTTTTCAAAGGATGATTACTTTTGGCTTTGTATCTTTTGAGCTTTCTTGGAAATATTTCGAATTTCGGAAATATTTCTATATTTATATTGTAAGGACATCATATTTGTACATTTTATAATTCTACAAAATACTTAGAAAACAATTTAAAATAAAAGATTGGAGTAGGGTTATAAATATTGCACAAAATCCCTGTAAATTCAAATTTAATTAATCCTTCTAAATCCTCCAATCCTCCTAAAATCCTTCAAAAATTCATTAAATGATTTTGTAAATCTCTTAATTTAGTTCCAAAAATTTACGCATAACGCTTTAGAATGTAAAATTCTCATAAATTCATAATAGATAAAGGGTTAAATACGAAAACTCTACTTATTATCGAAGATATGAGACAATATCTTTTAATAAAACTATTTTTATATTTAATCCATTAAAAGGTGAAAATATGCTCCAATATTTAATGATTAAATGTTAATATTCACTTTTAGGGAAAGCTTA
>CAXHSM010000935.1:0-47000 GCA_964019185.1 Maratus speculifer
AACAGATTTTTATTTCCTAATTTTTTTATTTTACTTTTTTTTTTTTTGGGGGGGGGGGAGGGATTGGATTGAGTTTCAGGTTATTCGGATCGGGTTTGAGATAGACTTCTATTGGAATTTCCATGATCTGGTCAATACATATCGACATAAATTGTTCCTTTTTTTTCTAAAATCTTGATTTGATTAAATTTTTTTTTTTTTGGGGGGGGGGGGGATTGAATCTGGTTTCAGATTGACTTCAAATGGAATTTTCAGGTTCTTGTTGAGTTGCATTTCAAGTATATTATTTTGTCGCAGATAAATTGGGTTACAATTGGATTTTTTTTTTTTTTTTTTTTTTGGGGGGGGGGGTAGTGTTTGAACTGGGTTTAGGATAGATTTCAATTGAAATTCTTGTCGGTGTATGTGGACAGAAATTATTTGGTCTTTCTTGGACAGACTTGTGTTTCCATTGTTTTTTCCTTTTCGGGTTTGGATTAGGTTTCATGTTAACTTTCAGACTCTTGTCAATGTGTATCGGCAGAAATAATTTTCTCTTTTTCGGATTAGGTTAAGGTTCGATGGAAATTTTTTTCAGGTTTCAATCAGGTTCAATTCAAATGGAATTTTCAAGTTCTGGTCAGGTTGCGCTTTAATGGAAAATATTTTGTCCTGTATAGATACTGGGCTCCGGTTATATGGAATTTCCTTTTTCAGGTTCAGATTAGGTTTAAGATAGACTAATTGTAATTTCCAGATTTCTGATCACGCATATCTATGGAAATTAAGTTTTCTTTCCCAAATCGAGATATGGTCGGATAATTTTTTTTTTTTTTTTGGGGGGGGGGGGTTGAATCTGGTTTCGGTTTGACTTCAAATGTAATTTTCAGGTTCTTGTTCAGTCGCATTTCAATGTATTTTATTTTGCAGCAGATAGATTGAGTTACTCTTGGAGGGATTTTTTTCTTTCTGGTTTTGGATTGTATAGGATAGATTTCAATAGGAATTTTTTGATTCTGGTCAGTGTATGTCAATGGAAATTATTTTGTCTTTCTTGGACAAATTTATCTTTCCATTAAATTTTTGTTGGTTTAGAATGGGTTTCAGGAAAACTTGTAGGTTCTTGTTGGCACACTTGTATAAAGCCAAAAACTTTCTGCAAATTAATTTAATGTTGGGTGTAATTCGCATTTTTTGCGCAATTCATGGTCATCATTCGTGTTTTTTATGCGATTTATGAATGTAATTTGCATTTTTAAGCAATTTATGGACATAATTCGCAATTTTTATGCGATTAATGAATGTAATTTACATTTTACATGATTTATGGACGTAATTTGCTATTTTTATGCAATTCATAGACATAATTTGCGTTTTTTCAGCTTTCTGTTGATGAAATTTGTGTTTTTTTAATCGATTTATTGACGTTATTTATGTTTTTATAGGATTTATGAATGTAATTTGCTTTTTTTACCAATTCTTGGACGTAATTTGCATTTTTTGTAATTTATGAACGTTATTAGTGTTTTTTTGCATGATTCATGGAAGTGATTTGCATTTTTTGAGTGATTTATGAATGTAATTCACGTTTTTATGCGTTTCATGGACGTAATTTGTGTTTTTTGAGCGATTCATGAATGTAATTTGCGTTTTTTATGCAATTCATGAATGCAAAACATTATTTGCTATTTTTATGCGATTTATAGACGTAATTTGCGTTTCAGCTTTCTGCTGCCAAAATTAGTGTTTTTTGAGGGATTTATGAACATAATTTCCGTTTTACTACACGATTCATAGACATAATTTGTGTTTCTCATACAATTTCTGAACGTAATTCTCACTTTTTAAAACAATTCATGGACGTAATTCACGTTTTGACGATTTGTGGACCCAATTTGCGTTTTCTATGCGATTCATGGACATAATTCACGATTTTTATGCGATTAATGATTGTAATTTACATTTTACATGATTCATAGATGTAATTTGCTATATTTATGCAATTCGTAGACATAATTTGCATTTTTTGAGCTTTCTGTCAATGAAATTTATGTTTTTGATCGATTTATTGATGTTATTTGTGTTTTTATAGGATTTATGAATGTAATTCGCTTTTTTTACCAATTGTTGGACCTAATTCGCATTTTTTGTAATTTATGAATGTCATTAGTATTTTTTTGCATGATTCATGGAAGTGATTTGCATTTTATGAGTGATTTATGAACGTAATTTGCGTTTCAGCTTTCTGCTGCCAAAATTCGTGTTTTTTGAGCGATTTATGAACATAATTCCCGATTTACTACACGATTCATAGACATAATTTGTGTTTTTCATACAATTTCTGAACGTAATTCTCACTTTTTTAAACAATTCATGGACGTAATTCCCGTTTTGAGCAATTTGTGTACCCAATTTACGTTTTTTATGCAATTCGCCTTTTTTGAGTGATTCATGGACATAATTCGAGATTTTTATGCGATTAATGAATGTAATTTACATTTTACATGATTTATGGACGTAATTTGCTATACTTATGCGATTCATAGACCTAATTTGCATCTTTTGAGCTTTCTATTTGTGTTTTTTGATTGATTTATTGACATTATTTGTGTTTTTATAGGATTTATGAATGTAATTCGCTTTTTTTTTACCAATTCTGGGATGTAATTTGCATTTTTTGCAATTTATGAACATTATTCGTGTTTTTTGCACAATTCATGGAAGTGATTCGCATTTTTTGAGTGATTTATGAACGTAATTCACATTTTTATGCAATTCATGGATGTAATTTGCGTTTTTTGAGCGATTCATGAACGTAATTCACATTTTTTATGCAATTCGGTATTTTTATGCGTTTTATAGAGGTAATTTCCGTTTCAGATTTCTGCTGCCAAAATTCGTGTTTTTTGAGCAATTTATGAACATAATTCATGTTTTACTACATGATTCATAGACGTAATTTGCGTTTTTCATACAATTTATGAATATAATGCTTGCTTTTTTACATGATTCATGGACGTAATTCACATTTTAAACAATTTGTGGACGTAATTCCCATTTTTTATGCAATTTGCTTTTTTTTTAGCGATTCATGGATGTAGTTCACATTTTTTATGCGATTCATGCATTTAATTCACATTTTTTATGCGATTCATGCATGGAATTTGTATTTTTTATGCGATTCATGGATTTAATTAATGTTTTTATTGTGGTCTTTGGACGAAATTCACGTTTTTCACGTGGTATTTTGACGAAATGTTGGGTTTTTTTACATGATTCTTTGTTGAGATACTTTTTTTTTACGCAATTTGTCGAAATAAATAAATAAAAATTGTTTCTTCATAAAATTTTCTGCACATGGCGTGCGTCTATATTATACAACTCTGCTTGTCAGATTTTTTTTTTTTTTTCAGATTGAATTAAGGTTTGCTAACCCATAGACTAATTGGAATTTCCAGATTTCTGACCACGCGTATCTATGGAAATTAAGTTTTCTTTCCCAAATCGAGATATGGTCGGATAATTTTTTTTTTTTTTTTTGGGGGGGGGGTTGAATCTGGTTTCGGTTTGACTTCAAATGTAATTTTCAGGTTCTTGTTCAGTCGCATTTCAATGTATTTTATTTTGCAGCAGATAGATTGAGTTACTCTTGGAGGGATTTTTTTCTTTCTGGTTTTGGAGTGTATAGGATAGATTTCAATAGGAATTTTTCGATTCTGGTCAATGTATGTCAATGGAAATTATTTTGTCTATCTTGGACAAATTTATCTTTCCATTAAATTTTTGTTGGTTTAGAATGGGTTTCAGGATAACTTGTAGGTTCTTGTTGGCAGACTTGTATAAAACCAAAAACTTTCCGCAAATTAATTTAATGTTGGGTGTAATTCGCATTTTTTGCGCAATTCATTGGTCATCATTAGTGTTTTTTATGCGATTTATGAATGTAACTTGCATTTTTGAGCAATTTATGGACATAATTCGCAATTTTTATGTGATTAATGAATGTAATTTACATTTTACATGATTTATGGACGTAATTTGCTATTTTTATGCAATTCATAGACATAATTTATGTTTTTTCAGCTTTCTGTCGACGAAATTTGTGTTTTTTGATCAATTTATTGACGTTATTTGTGTTTTTATAGGATTTATGAATGTAATTCGCTTTTTTCACACAACTCTTGGACGTAACACTTTTACACAACTTTTTGCAATTTATGAATGTTATTCATGTTTTTTTGCATGATGCATGGAAGTGATTCACATTTTTTGAGTGATTTATGAACATAATTCACATTTTTATGCAATTCATGGATGTAATTTGTATTTTTTGAGCGATTCATAGATGTAATTCGTGTTTTTTATGCAAATCATGAATGCAAAATGCTATTCCCTATTTTTATGCGATTTATAGACGTGATTTGCATTTTAGCTTTCTGCTGCTAAAATTCGTATTTTTTGAGCGATTTATGAACATAATTCCCATTTTACTACACAAATAATAGACGTAATTTGCATTTTTCATACAATTTATGAACATAATTCTCACTTTTTTAGACAATTCATGGATGTAATTCAAGTTTTGTGGATTAATTCACATTTTTTATGCAATTCGCTTTTTTTGAGCGATTCATGGACATATTTCATGATTTTTATGCGATTAATGAATGTAATTTACAATTTACATGATTTATGGACATAATTTGCATCTTTTGAGCTTTCTATCGATGAAATTTGCGTTTTTTGATCGATTTATTGACGTTATTTGTGTTTTTATTGGATTTATGAATGTAATTTGCTTTTTTTACCAATTCTTGGATGTAATTCGCATTTTTTGTAATTTATGAACGTTATTCGTGTTTTTTTGCACAATTCATGGAAGTGATTAGCATTTTTTGAGTGATTTATGAATGTAATTCACGTTTTTATGCGTTTCATGGACGTAATTTGTGTTTTTTGAGCGATTCATGAATGCAAAACACTCTTCGCTATTTTTATGCGATTTATAGACGTAATTTGGGTTTCAGCTTTCTGCTGCCAAAATTCGTGTTTTTTGAGTGATTTATGAACACAATTCCCATTTTACTACACAATTCATAGGCATAATTTGTGTTTTTCATACAATTTCTGAACGTAATTCTCAGTTTTTTAAACAATTCATGGACGTAATTCACGTTTTGAGCGATTTGTGGACCCAATTCACGTTTTTTATGAGATTCATGGACATAATTTGCGATTTTTATGCGATTAATGAATGTAATTTACATTTTACATGATTTATGGGTGTAATTTGCTATATTTATGCGATTTGTAGACATAATTTTCATTTAAGCTTTCTCTCGACGAAATTTGCGTTTTTTGATCGATTTATTGACGTTATTTGTGTTTTTATAGGATTTATGAATGTAATTCGCTTTTTTTACCAATTGCTGGACCTAATTCGCATTTTTTGTAATTTATGAATGTTATTAGTATTTTTTTGCACGATTCATGGAAGCGAGTTGCATTTTTTGAGTGATTTATGAATGTAATTTGCGTTTCAGCTTTCTGCTGCCAAAATTTGTGTTTTTTGAGCGATTTATGAACATAATTCCCGTTTTACTACACGATTCATAGACATAATTTGTGTTTTTCATACAATTTCTGAACGTAATTCTCACTTTTTTAAACAATTCATGGACGTAATTCACGTTTTGAGTGATTTGTGAACCCAATTCATGTTTTTTATGCAATTCGCCTTTTTTGAGTGATTCATGGACATAATTCGAGATTTTTATGCGATTAATGAATGTAATTTACATTTTACATGATTTATGGACGTAATTTGCTATACTTATGCGATTCATAGATCTAATTTGCATCTTTTGAGCTTTCTATTTGTGTTTTTTGATCGATTTATTGACATTATTTGTGTTTTTATAGGATTTATGAATGTAATTCGCTTTTTTTAACCAATTCTTGGACGTAATTCGCATTTTTTGCAATTTCTGAACGTTATTCGTGTTTTTTTGCACAATTCATGGAAGTGATTCGCATTTTTTGAGTGATTTATGAATGTAATTCACGTTTTTATGCAATTCATGGATGTAATTTGCATTTTTTTATGCAATTCATGAATGCAAGTCGCTATTTTTATGCGTTTTATAGAGGTAATTTCCGTTTCAGATTTCTGCCACCAAAATTAGTGTTTTTTTGAGCGATTTATGAACATAATTCATGTTTTACTACACGATTCATAGACGTAATTTGCGTTTTTCATACAATTTATGAATATAATTCTCGCTTTTTTACATGATTCATGGACGTAATTCACATTTTAAGCAATTTGCGGACATAATTCCCATTTTTTATGCAATTTGCTTTCTTTTTTTAGCGATTCATGGAATTTGTATTTTTTATGCGATTCATGGATTGAAATTTTTTTTTTTTTTTGCGGTCTTTGGACGAAATTCATGTTTTTCGTGTGGTATTTTCTCGAAATGTTGGGGTTTTTTACATGATTCTTTGTTGAGATACACTTTTTTTTTTTAATGCAATTCTTTGTCGAAATAAATAAATAAAAATTGTTTCTTCATAAAATTTTCTGCACATGGTGTGCGTCTATATTATACAACTATGCTTGTCAATGTGTATTGTCAGATTTTTTTTTTTTTTTTTTTTTTTTTTTTCAAGATTGAATTAAGATTTGATAGAATATTTCTTAGGGTTTGGATGAGGTTCAACTCAAATAGAATTTAAACAATTACATTTTAGAAATGACAAAACTAAAAAATGTAATTATTTATCGCCCATTATTAGCTATTAGTATTTTAAAATATTTATTTGTTAGTGTGTTAGTAACTTTACATTATTTGAATTAAAAATTTTTAATTTCTTGTATTAAATTTAATCTTGTTTTCTTCTTAGGTATGTTATGCAATTTATTTAAATAATGGATTCAAAGTTATTTGAGGATTTTGTGTTCATTAGTAGAAACAAGGCCTTTTTTTTTTTTATAAAAAAAGCGTTAATTATCAAACATTTTTGTAAAAGAATGTTAGAAAGAAATACTTCAATTTCGAGACAATGAATATGAAATTAAAACATCTATAGAAAAAAAAAGGGGGGTAAATTTATATTTTATGAAACTCATTATTAAAGCATAGAAGTATAAGTTATTTCTTTTTAAACCAATGTTATCATTAATATTTGGTTAAGAATTATTTGCTTACCCAACTTTTATTGCTTGTAAATTCTAACATTATAAAAATATATTAAGATTTTCCATTTTAGATGTCCAATTTATAAATGCAGTTTATTAATAACGCTATGTTCTAAGCTGTAAAGCTAATGCTTTTATATTTTGATTATTGATTTCTATAACGTAATATTAACTATTACAATACTTTTGTATTTGGTTTGTGATCTGAGAAAAAATTTTTCACGCTTGGATTTAAATCATCAGACTCTTAGGAAGAAAAAAAGAAAAAAAAAATTCTATTTTGAACAGCGTCTAATGCAGACTACAATGATGCGCTGTAGTACCTCCGTGGCAACTGCTAAATAACATTTTAAAATATAAACATGGAATTTCGAAATTATTAATGAAATAATAGGATGCATGAAACATGTTAAAGCTACAGTCACTAATGGATAATGAGAGCTGGGTGCATGTCAAATTACTGGATGCAGCAAACTTATGCAATGGTCTCTAAAACACATGAAATTTCTCAAAGCCGCAGTCAATAACAAATGTATGAGCACTATGCCCATATGAAAACAAACAACAAAAATTAACAGATGCAGCAAACTATGCGGTAACATGCAGATTCCCAATATCTGGAAGAAATGAATGATACCTGAACTAAAAAAATCCAGTGACAATATTGTGAAACAAATACATTAAAACAATAACGTTTATATTAGAAAAAAAAGGGCCTAAAACTCTCACTCGCTAAAATAAAACTCGTTAAAGCAGTCCAACTACTGCATGTATAGCACTTAGAGCACATGAAAACAAAACAAAAACAAAACACTCAGGCTGCAGCAAAATTGCTGTGCAACAATCCATAAAATACACAAAATTAATTAAAAATGCAATCACTAATGCATGTTGTACAAGCACTGTGTGTACATGAAGAAAAAAAACAATGAGTGCAACTAATTTGTTTTTAAATCTCTGAAATCTTTATAGCCACAGTCACTAATGCATGTAAGAACAAATTAACTTCATTACTTTCTTTTGAATTATCAAAATACTGCTGTAATTTGTTGATAAATACTAGTTTGTTCACAATTTCCAATAATAAGTGCACTTACTTATTTTAAAAATTGTTTAAAACCTGGATTTACTGGCCATTAAGCTAAGCTAAAAAGGCACAGTTTCAAAATGAAAATTAATAGCGACAAAAATGCATAAGAAAAAGTAATAAATGCATTTTGAATAACATATTCAAGCAATTTTAATCTAAAAATTAACATCCTGGGTTATTAATCACAGAAATTAATAAATAAAATAAAAAAGCACAATTTTTACAACACTTTAAAACTTAGTATTGTTAATTAATTCATATAATTATTGTTAATTCATATAATAAGGACATCTATAAACTTAAAAACAATCTATTTTGAGAATTTTAGAATTCACAAGCACTTGGTTAAACTGTTGGTCAATTATAAATATTGTTTGTTTACCAAAATTTAGCAATAGTTTACACATTCTGTGACAGTTTATGTTGGTTTGAAATCAAATCAACATGCTAACTAATGTATACATCACTTATACTTTTTAAATAATACTTTAATAATGAGTGCCAAAAAATATTTATTTACCTTTCTTTTTCATTATAGATGGTTTAGCTTCACGTTCGTCTCCTGAAATTGAATATTTCATGCCAACATACAGCACGAATCAATTTGTTTTGATTCGTGTACTTGGATTCACGATATTATTTTATCCAAAAAAGGGGGCCTTTCAGTTTCTCCAAATAACACAATACCTATATTACCATAATAACCATTATTTCGCAAATTACACAACATACATGCTAAAAACAACAAGTGCCAAGTACAAAGCTTACCGCCAGCGAATTCTATTACGATTCAAAACAAAACTATCTAAACGGCGTATGAATACATGGAATTCTAAAGCAAATTTATTAAAAATAATTTTTGTTTGTAAACTTTAAAAGAAAATCATAAGTGAAAAGTATATTGAATATGTATAATTAAAAAATACTTTCCTATTTTAAAAAAGGATTCAAAATATTTTTTCCACAAAATGCAAAAATATCCAATGTAAGAAACGTAATATTTTCTTCTTACGAAAAATAAAGGCAAAATAAATAGAAATTTGATTTAGTATATATTTATTGAATGTTTTAAAGCACATGATAAGATGTTTTTGTAGTTTAAAAAACATTTATTGCTTCGATGCGGGTGTTTTAACTGTGACTTTTTAACTGTTAACTTTTTCACTCAGGCTCTGTCTGCTAACCCATAGAATAACATGTAATCCGCGAGCTAATATAGTCCAATTTTCCAAGACCAATATATAACAAACAAGAGTTTTCCTAGAAACTAGGCAAGTCTTATTCCCTCTATCTTAAAGAGATTCATATTATATATAAGTTTTAATAAAATCTCCCAGCCCGTTTCCTAGATCTCATTATCAGGAACAAACACCATCGTTTTCAGTTTAAAAATGGTTATCGAGATCTAAAAATATACGGCACGTAGAAATGTAAAAATTATAGGATAGGATTAGACTGGGAATATAAGACTATATTAAAAAAATTGGACCATTCTGACCAATATTGCTGAGTTATTAGAAGGCGGCTTTTCCGATTTCCTTTGAAGTTGAGTTAGCTGTATATATGAAGTTCCGCATCTACCCTTATGACGATGGTAGGTTTTGACGATGGTAGGTTTAAAGCTGCGTCACTTGAAGGCTGCCGCCTTCTATGATAAACATACTTTTCTAGATTAAAATAAAATTTAAAATAAATAAAAATTATATATTGCAGTTGAATACAGGATAAGCATAAGAGAAACTAAAAAAAATCACAATGTAACAGGGATATGCGAAGAGAAAACTGCGCCCGGGGCAAAGTGTCAGTTTGGTGCCCCCCTCCCCCCTCCAACTTTTTCTTGTGACAGGCCAAAAATGACATTTGTAGTATAAATTTGACGCCCCCTAAATTTCCACAGCCAGGGCGACTACCGCTTTCGCACAGCGCTGCAGCGAAACACAAAAACACATTGAACATTAGAACTAACTCAGCAAGCAAACCGATGCACATGAAAACATCAAGTCATTCAAAACCATTTTTTTACTGGTGTCACATCCAAAAGAGAAAAAAATGGACACCAAAGCCTTGGAAACTGAGCAGAGACATCAATGTTTAATCTCCCTGGGTACAAAGTCATGTTTAAAAATTCAGCAATCTATGCCACAGCCTACTTCTCATTTCTACTTTGTGTACTGACTGAAAGTATGAGCAATATGTGCAGGATTGAACTATTGCTGCTGCATGGAGATACCGGAGGAAAAAAAAAAAAAAAAAGAAGCAATTGTAAATGCTAGCAGGTAATGACATTAATACGAAATATATGAAAAAGTAAATAAATATAGGAAATATAGGACAATATAGGACATTTCTGAAGATTATTTTATAAATATAGGATATATAGGAAATATAGGACAACTCTGGCCTCTGTACACGCGAGATTGCAATGTTGATAGGTTTCGTATATTTCAGTGATTAGCGAATTTCATGGATCTAATGATGGCTTTTAGCACATACACGAAGCTCCGTGTGAAATGGGGGGGGGAGGTCGCTCCGGGTGCAGAAATTTTGAGTTTTCCAAATTTTTACTACCAAAATCATTTTTAGCCTGTCACAAGAAAAAGTTTGTGGGGTGGGAGGGGGGGCGCCAAATGACTTTGCGGTGGCCGCAGTTTTCTCTTTGCACATCCCTGCATACACGCATTAATGATTGTGGTGTTGACGAGTTTCTTGCACAGTAATTTTTGTGAATCGAGTGATGTCTCTTTGGCTTCAACGGGCAAACTGTGTTCATAGACGAATTAATGTTTGTGTAATTGACAAAATTTGTGCATTTTAGTGATTCTTGCTCAATATTTTTTGTAAATCCAGCGATTTTTTTTTTTTTTTATAATGGTCACACAGCGGTTATACACACGTTAGTGATTGTGCCAAAAAAATCCAAGGAGTCTAAAAAATTTTAAGGACTTGCCACTTTTGTTGTTATGTATGTGGCATGCACTTGCACACTAGGGCGGAGCGTAAAAAACTCTTTTTCGAAATTCTTTTCTCCCTAGCGCGTAAAAGTTGTCTAGTGGTATCAGTAATATACTCACAAAATTTTAAAACAATCAATAAATATCTTCCGGTTCCACTTTTGGGTCGAAATATTCAATTTTAGCCAAAAATGTTGTAATTTTTCACATTTCAGTAATATTTTAAAATTACGCTTTTTTCTTCGCCCTAGTGCGGAAAAACTGAAAGCGTACATAAGGAATACAAGTCCAAAATATTAGATTAATTAAAAAATACCTTCTAGTTCCACTTTGGTTTCTAAATATGGGAAATTTGGCGAAAAATATACAAATTTTCACATTTTACTCATTTTTATTTTTATTTTTTTATTTTCTATTCCCGCTGGCATGAAATTGTTCGAAGAATACGCACGAAACATAAGTAAAAACTTTAGAATAATAAATAAATATCTTCCGTCTTCCTTTTCGGGGTCTAAAAATGTCAAAATAGCCAAAAAGTATGTAACTTTTCACATTTCAGAGATTTTTTTTTCTTACCAATTTTCTCTTCACGCTCGTGCGGAAAATTCGGAAAATCAAATGACAAAGATAAGTGTAAAAATTTAAAATAATTAATAAATATCTTCTTATTTAATTTTTATTAATTAAACTGGCAAATTCATGACATTAATGTACTCAAAAAACATAGAACAATGGAATTAAAAGCGATCTGAAGGAAATTCCTCTAATAAGTTCAGCTTTCTGTTCGTTTACTGTAGTGTTACTGTTGGTTTAGTGCTCCGCTCGTGATAGGTTCTTAATGATATATTCAATTTTAGCTTCTGTATGTTATTGAAAAATAATACATCTGAAAGTGTTTACAAAATTTTAATTTTTAATATTGTGTTGATCTCATAGTGTACATAGAAAATATTACAATATCACAATTAAGGCGCAGTATACACGGGATTTTTGTCATCCCATTTTTTGGGATCCTATAGAATTAAGAACTGGCGTTCTACCAGCTTATGAACATATAATGTACTTTTTTGTTTGTGAGAAATGAATCGAAATATAATTAAAAATCGGACCCACCTTTGGGGTGATAGCTTATTATGGGCTGAAATGGTTGAAGTAATTTAGCATGCTCCTCAGTTCCAACGATTTCTAGGCCAAAAATACTCCAAAAGACTGGTTCATATAATGATAAATACAAGAGTATAAAGAAGTTTGACGCTAAAGAACAGACGAAGTCAAAATTGAAAATTTTCTTATTGGAAGGGAAAAAAACACCTGTTAGAAATTTTTTCTCACAAGAGTACATCTCTAGAACGATGTAAATTACCACGCGATATAAAAATTCCAGAATAGGAAGACAGTTTTTTAAGGATCAAAGAACGTCAAGGAAATTGTTGATAGACCCAATTGATACATTCGGAAACACGGTCCACAACACGGAAAATTAGTAAATGAATGAGGAGGCTCAAAAAAGAATAAGAAAGTTTCAGAAAATGATATAAAATGGAAAATAACAATCACTACTGCTTCATCGAAGACTTAGTTATTTAAATCTTTTAGTCTGTTGATGCACAAGAAGACTAGACTTTCTAGAAGACTTGCAAGTTGTGACACGCGATGACATGTCCAAAGCTATAGACAGGCATAACACAAGCAGAAAAAAAAATATCGCATGAAATGCCAAGTCCAAGATTAGAGTTTCATATCCACCAATATCTTGAAAAGATTGTATTTTGACCGTCGAAAAGATCCAGCTTTAATTCTGAGGAATATTGAGGGAACGCTCCATGAATAAAGAGTGCTTGAAGAATACTGGACACTTATAGAACCTGACTGTGATTATATAGGGCAAGTGTCACCAATAACCTCTTCTGCTATGTTTTTCATATGATTTTCCATACTTTCCGCTCCAGCAAGCAGAGAAAATTGATAAGAAAAAAAATCTCTGAAATGTGAAAAGTTACATTCTTTTTGGCTACTTTGATATTTTTAGACCCCGAAATGGAAGTTGGAAGATATTTATTTGTTATTATAAAGTTTTTTACTTGTGTTTCTTGCATATTTTTCTAACATTTCCATGTCAGCGGGAATAGAAAATCGAAAAATAAAAAAATGAATAAATGTGAAAATTTGTATAATTTTCGAAAAATTTCACATATTTAGAACCCAAAGTGGAACCAGAAGATATTTTTTAATTAACCTAATATTTTGGACTTGTGTTCCTTATGTACTCTTTCAGTTTTTCCGCACTAGGGCGAAGAAAAAATTTAAAATTTAAAATATTACTGAAATGTGAAAAATTACAACTTTTTTGACTAAAATTGCATATTTCGACCCAAAAGTGGAACCGGAAGATACTTATTGATTGTTTTGAAATTTTGTGAGTATATTACTGATACCACTAGACAACTTTTCCACGCTAGGGAGAAAAGAATTTCGAAAAAATGTTTTTTACGCTCCGCCCTATTGCACACCCCAATTTTTAATGCCCCATTTGGAGAGAAAAACTTTTCAAACAAATTTTTCTCTGTTAGAATCTAATTATTGGTGCTGAAACTGCACAGAATTAATAACTTTGGTAAGTTCAAATAAAAAAATTCACAATTTTCCTATGCAGTGACCAATGGTCATATATATACACAGAGATCAGTCAAACTGACATCAAAATCAATTGTAAACATGGGATGAGAAAAAAATTAATAAAGCATCCCCAAAAGTAAGTATGAAATCTAAATATCGAGGTAATATCTGATATAATTATTCCCGACCCAGAGTTGTTTTTATTTACGACAATTTTTTAGCTGTTTACATTATAAATACATGCTTCCTGATGTATATCTATGGAGTGCAATACAAATTAAACATTTTACTATTTTATTTTGAGTTTTCTTAAAAAAAAAAAAAATACATTTTTAATGAAAATGCAGGTTAAATTAAAGGTATGACAAAATGAAATTTGTTGGGGGGGGGGCATAGCTCCCCCCCTCCAAACCAGTGTTGAATTCAGACTTTTTTCCGCAACTTCATCGGAGACATTCTATTGTTCATGAAAAAACGCGAATCTCATTAAAATGTCGCTAAAAAGTGCTAATTTTGTCAAAGTGTCGCGGAAAAAGAGCAAATTTCTACAAAAGATCGTGGAAAAAGCACGAATTTTGTCAAAGGTCGCACAAAAAAAAAAGAATTTCGACAAAGGATCGTTAAAACATGCGAATTTTGACACAAGATCGCTGAAAGCGCGAGTTTTGTCAAAATGTCGTGGAAAAAGCTTGAATTTCGTCAAAAGGTCGAGGAAAAAGCATGAATTTTGTCTAAAGTTAGCTACTTTTTTCAAAGGGTTGCAAAAAAGTGCTAATTTTGTCAAAGTATAGTGGAAAAGAGCGAATTTCGTCAAAAGGCCGCAGAAAAGTGCTAATTTAGTCAAAGGGTTTTAAGAAAGGTATGTAAAAAATCGCGGAAAAAGTGTGAATTTCGACATAGGATCGCTGAAAAAGCGCCAACTTCAACATAAGATTGCTGAAAAAGCGCTAATTTTATCAAAGCACTGCGAAAAAGTACGAATTTTGTCAAAAGGTCACGGAAAAAGCGCTTATTTTGACATAGGATCGCTGGAAAAGAGTGAGTTTTGTCAGTGTTGTGGAAAAAACTTCAATTTCGTCAAAAGGTCGAAGAAAAATGAGCTACTTTTCTCAAAGGGTTGCAAAACATTGCTAATTTTGCCAACGTATCGCAGAAAAGAGCCAATTTTGTCAAAGGATTGCGGAAAAACCCCGAATTTTGACAGAGTATTGCGGGCAAAAAACGCGAGATTTGTCAAAAATGCCAAAAAATGCGAATTCCGTCAGAGTCACGAAAAGAGTGCAAATTTAGTCAAAAGGTCGCAGAAAAACAGCCTATTTCGTTTGAAAAAAGCATTTCATTTAATCATTCGCTTAATAATAACTGTACAAGTAGGTACATCATGAACAGAAATTATGACTATGTTGATTCTATGCTTCTTGGTATTGCCCCCCCCCCCCCCAAAATGATCCTCTGGATCCGCCCCTGTAAACAAGTATATCATTTTATAAACATATCCAAATTTCCATAATGTCATAACTTTTTATTTAACTTGTGCTGTCTTTAATAATGTGAATTTTTGTTTAATTTCTTTAAAAGATAAACAAAATTGCATTGCTAATTGGTCTCTATTACACAAATGAACTTGAATGGAAAAGGATTATAATCAAGTATTACTGTAAATAAAAACAAGATTGATTGAAAATTTGGTGGACAAAGTTTGAAATTTCAAACCTTTATCACTTAAATTAAAAACATTCTTAACGTTATTTATATGCGTAACGAAAGAATAAGAGTTGAATATAAGGGGGGAAAAAAGTATAGGTTACATTAGAAAGTCCCGAAAATTTTAAAAAGTAAAATTTTGATAAAAATTTAAATACTGAGATGCTTGATTTTTTTTAATCTGAAAAGAATGTAAAATCAAAACCAAGCTATAGGTATGCATATTTCGAAAAAGATGTTGTTTTGAGATAATTTTCGTTAACTTAAATACAAACGATTCACAAATAAACTATTTTACACACGGGATCGGGAACAATTTTCATTTTGTCATACCTTAAATTTAACCTGGATTTTCATTAAAAACGAAAAATTTTGTTTATTTATTTATTTATTTATGAAGAAAACTCAAAATAAAATAGTAAATTGTTTAATTTGTATTTCGCTCCACAGACACGTCAGGAAGCATGTATTTATAATGTAAACAGCTATAATGTAAACAGTAAAAAATTGTCGTAAATAAAAAATACTCTGGGTCGGGAATAATTACATCATATACTACCTCGATATTTAAGATTTCGTACTTACTTTGGGGCATGCTTTATTAATATTTCATATTTCTAATCCCATGTTTACAGTTGAATTTTGACGCCTCGCGTAGCTTTGAGAACCTTCTTACCGTCAGCGAATTCGATTACGATTCAAAACAAAACTATCTAAAGGCGTATGAATACATGGACAAATTATTAAAAATAATTTTTGTTTGTAAACTTTAAAAAAAAATCATAAGTCGAAAGTATATTGAATATGTATAATTAAAAAATATTTTCCTATTTTAAAAAAGGATTCAAAATATTTTTTCCACAAAATGCAAAAATATCTAATATAAGAAACGTAATATTTTCTGCTTTACGAAAAATAAAGGCAATATAAATAGAAATTTTATTTAGTATATATTTAATGAATGTTTTAAAGCACATGATAAGATGTTTTTGTAGTTTAAAAAACATTTATTGCTTCGATTCGGGTGTTTAAACTGTGACTTTTTAACTGTTAACTTTTTCACTCAGGCTCTGTCTGCTAACCCATAGAATAACATGTAATCCGCGAGCTAATATAGTCCAATTTTCCAAGACCAATATATAACAAACAAGAGTTTTCCTAGAAACTAGGCAAGTCTTATTCCCTCTATCTTAAAGAGATTCATATTATATATAAGTTTTAATAAAATCTCCCAGCCCGTTTCCTAGATCTCATTATCAGGAACAAACACCATCGTTTTCAGTTTAAAAATGGTTATCGAGATCTAAAAATATACGGCACGTAGAAATGTAAAAATTATAGGATAGGATTAGACTGGGAATATAAGACTATATTAAAAAAATTGGACCATTCTGACCAATATTTGCTGAGTTATTAGAAGGCGGCTTTTCCGATTTCCTTTGAAGTTGAGTTAGCTGTATATATGAAGTTCCGCATCTACCCTTATGACGATGGTAGGTTTTGACGATGGTAGATTTAAAGCTGCGTCACTTGAAGGCTGCCGCCTTCTATGATTAATAGCATAGCGTCACATAAATTTTGATATCATTAGTTTTAAGTCCCAAATTTAAAATTCTTAGATATATAAGATAAAGTGCTGCGTCACAAGCTTTTAACCCGTTCAGGGTTTTTTGTACTGATATCAGTGCTTTTTTTAGGTTAATAATAAAAAGATAAAAACAAAAAATTAAAGACTAATGCAAAGAATTCATATTCATGATTTCTGATCACCTTTAATTACCCCTCCCCCACCCACTTAAAAAAAGATATTTCATATTTTATTATTAATATATGCTGTGCTACTTGATTTCGTTAAAAACAACTCTGTAGTAAAGTACGTTAGTATAAGATAAGAAAGTAATGTACATTCAGCACTGTATTTCTAAGAAAGGATTTCATAATCTATGCTGTATGTATCATTTCTCATTCTAGTTAACTATGTTTATTCTTTACACATGATGATACATATACTGCAGATGGATAATGATCAGGAATACAATATTCAGAATGTGCTGGAAAGTATTTCATAATCTATGCTGCGTGCATGATTCTTGTTAATTATGTTTCAACCTTTGTATAGGTTGGTAATATTGCAGATTGATTAAGACTATATCCGTTACAATATTCAGAATATGCTGGAAAGTGTTTCATAATCTATGTTGCACACAGGTTTTTCTTTCTTGTTAATTATGATTTGTTCTTTATATAGAGTGGTAAAATTACTGCAAATGGATTAAAATGATAGGCTTACAATAATGAAAATGTGTTGGAAAGTGTTTCATAATCTATACTGTATGTGTAACTTTTCATTCTTGTTAGTTTATTTATGTTTTGCTGTTTGCACAAAACATATATAAACTAACAGGGGGGGGGGGAGATTTGGATGGGAAGATTACTGTACAAAGATGAAACTGATAGGTTTAAAGCATTCAGAATAAAATGGAAAGTACATAAACATGTTTAATGGAAAATTTTTTACTCTCGTTAATTATGCTTTGTTTTTTTTGCACAGAATGGTAAAATTATTGTACATGAATGACAATAAGTTTACAATATTCAGAATGAGTCAGAAAATGCATCATAATCGATGCAGTATGCATGACTCTTCGTTCCTGTTTGTTATGTTTTGTGGGGTCATCAAGGCTTCTTGTTAGTTATGTAAGGGGGGGGGAGAGTTTGTATCGGGTTTAAGATTTTATTAAAATTTCCATGCTCTAGTCTGTACCTATTTACATAATTTTTTTTTCTAAAAATCTTGATTTGGTTAATTTTTTTTTTTTTTTTTTTTTTTTTTTTTTTTTTTTTTTCGGGTTTGAATCTTGATTCAGTTTGACTTGAATTGGAATTTTCAGGTTCTTGCCGAGTTGCATTTCAAGTACTAGTTTTCAATTCTGGTCAGTGGATGGGGACGGAAATTATTTTGTCTTTCTTGAACAGATTTTTATTTCCTAATTTTTTTATTTTACTTTTTTTTTTGGGGGGGGGGGATTGGATTGAGTTTCAGGTTATTCGGATCGGGTTTGAGATAGACTTCTATTGGAATTTCCATGATCTGGTCAATACATATCGACATAAATTGTTCCTTTTTTTTCTAAAATCTTGATTTGATTAAATTTTTTTTTTTTTTTTGGGGGGGGGGGATTGAATCTGGTTTCAGATTGACTTCAAATGGAATTTTCAGGTTCTTGTTGAGTTGCATTTCAAGTATATTATTTTGTCGCAGATAAATTGGGTTACAATTGGATTTTTTTTTTTTTTTTTTTTTTTTTTGGGGGGGGGGGGGTAGTGTTTGAACTGGGTTTAGGATAGATTTCAAATGAAATTCTTGTCGGTGTATGTGGACAGAAATTATTTGGTCTTTCTTGGACAGACTTGTGTTTCCATTGTTTTTTCCTTTTCGGGTTTGGATTAGGTTTCATGTTAACTTTCAGACTCTTGTCAATGTGTATCGGCAGAAATAATTTTCTCTTTTTCGGATTAGGTTAAGGTTCGATGGAAATTTTTTTCAGGTTTCAATCAGGTTCAATTCAAATGGAATTTTCAAGTTCTGGTCAGGTTGCGCTTTAATGGAAAATATTTTGTCCTGTATAGATACTGGGCTCCGGTTATATGGAATTTCCTTTTTCAGGTTCAGATTAGGTTTAAGATAGACTAATTGTAATTTCCAGATTTCTGATCACGCATATCTATGGAAATTAAGTTTTCTTTCCCAAATCGAGATATGGTCGGATAATTTTTTTTTTTTTTTTGGGGGGGGGGGGTTGAATCTGGTTTCGGTTTGACTTCAAATGTAATTTTCAGGTTCTTGTTCAGTCGCATTTCAATGTATTTTATTTTGCAGCAGATAGATTGAGTTACTCTTGGAGGGATTTTTTTCTTTCTGGTTTTGGATTGTATAGGATAGATTTCAATAGGAATTTTTTGATTCTGGTCAGTGTATGTCAATGGAAATTATTTTGTCTTTCTTGGACAAATTTATCTTTCCATTAAATTTTTGTTGGTTTAGAATGGGTTTCAGGAAAACTTGTAGGTTCTTGTTGGCACACTTGTATAAAGCCAAAAACTTTCTGCAAATTAATTTAATGTTGGGTGTAATTCGCATTTTTTGCGCAATTCATGGTCATCATTCGTGTTTTTTATGCGATTTATGAATGTAATTTGCATTTTTAAGCAATTTATGGACATAATTCGCAATTTTTATGCGATTAATGAATGTAATTTACATTTTACATGATTTATGGACGTAATTTGCTATTTTTATGCAATTCATAGACATAATTTGCGTTTTTTCAGCTTTCTGTTGATGAAATTTGTGTTTTTTTAATCGATTTATTGACGTTATTTATGTTTTTATAGGATTTATGAATGTAATTTGCTTTTTTTACCAATTCTTGGACGTAATTTGCATTTTTTGTAATTTATGAACGTTATTAGTGTTTTTTTGCATGATTCATGGAAGTGATTTGCATTTTTTGAGTGATTTATGAATGTAATTCACGTTTTTATGCGTTTCATGGACGTAATTTGTGTTTTTTGAGCGATTCATGAATGTAATTTGCGTTTTTTATGCAATTCATGAATGCAAAACATTATTTGCTATTTTTATGCGATTTATAGACGTAATTTGCGTTTCAGCTTTCTGCTGCCAAAATTAGTGTTTTTTGAGGGATTTATGAACATAATTTCCGTTTTACTACACGATTCATAGACATAATTTGTGTTTCTCATACAATTTCTGAACGTAATTCTCACTTTTTAAAACAATTCATGGACGTAATTCACGTTTTGACGATTTGTGGACCCAATTTGCGTTTTCTATGCGATTCATGGACATAATTCACGATTTTTATGCGATTAATTATTGTAATTTACATTTTACATGATTCATAGATGTAATTTGCTATATTTATGCAATTCGTAGACATAATTTGCATTTTTTGAGCTTTCTGTCAATGAAATTTATGTTTTTGATCGATTTATTGATGTTATTTGTGTTTTTATAGGATTTATGAATGTAATTCGCTTTTTTTACCAATTGTTGGACTTAATTCGCATTTTTTGTAATTTATGAATGTCATTAGTATTTTTTTGCATGATTCATGGAAGTGATTTGCATTTTATGAGTGATTTATGAACGTAATTTGCGTTTCAGCTTTCTGCTGCCAAAATTCGTGTTTTTTGAGCGATTTATGAACATAATTCCCGATTTACTACACGATTCATAGACATAATTTGTGTTTTTCATACAATTTCCGAACGTAATTCTCACTTTTTTAAACAATTCATGGACGTAATTCCCGTTTTGAGCAATTTGTGTACCCAATTTACGTTTTTTATGCAATTCGCCTTTTTTGAGTGATTCATGGACATAATTCGAGATTTTTATGCGATTAATGAATGTAATTTACATTTTACATGATTTATGGACGTAATTTGCTATACTTATGCGATTCATAGACCTAATTTGCATCTTTTGAGCTTTCTATTTGTGTTTTTTGATTGATTTATTGACATTATTTGTGTTTTTATAGGATTTATGAATGTAATTCGCTTTTTTTTTACCAATTCTGGGATGTAATTTGCATTTTTTGCAATTTATGAACATTATTCGTGTTTTTTGCACAATTCATGGAAGTGATTCGCATTTTTTGAGTGATTTATGAACGTAATTCACATTTTTATGCAATTCATGGATGTAATTTGCGTTTTTTGAGCGATTCATGAACGTAATTCACATTTTTTATGCAATTCGGTATTTTTATGCGTTTTATAGAGGTAATTTCCGTTTCAGATTTCTGCTGCCAAAATTCGTGTTTTTTGAGCAATTTATGAACATAATTCATGTTTTACTACATGATTCATAGACGTAATTTGCGTTTTTCATACAATTTATGAATATAATGCTTGCTTTTTTACATGATTCATGGACGTAATTCACATTTTAAACAATTTGTGGACGTAATTCCCATTTTTTATGCAATTTGCTTTTTTTTTAGCGATTCATGGATGTAGTTCACATTTTTTATGCGATTCATGCATTTAATTCACATTTTTTATGCGATTCATGCATGGAATTTGTATTTTTTATGCGATTCATGGATTTAATTAATGTTTTTATTGTGGTCTTTGGACGAAATTCACGTTTTTCACGTGGTATTTTGACGAAATGTTGGGTTTTTTTACATGATTCTTTGTTGAGATACTTTTTTTTTACGCAATTTGTCGAAATAAATAAATAAAAATTGTTTCTTCATAAAATTTTCTGCACATGGCGTGCGTCTATATTATACAACTCTGCTTGTCAGATTTTTTTTTTTTTTTTTTTTTTTTTTTTTTCAGATTGAATTAAGGTTTGCTAACCCATAGACTAATTGGAATTTCCAGATTTCTGACCACGCGTATCTATGGAAATTAAGTTTTCTTTCCCAAATCGAGATATGGTCGGATAATTTTTTTTTTTTTTGGGGGGGGGGTTGAATCTGGTTTCGGTTTGACTTCAAATGTAATTTTCAGGTTCTTGTTCAGTCGCATTTCAATGTATTTTATTTTGCAGCAGATAGATTGAGTTACTCTTGGAGGGATTTTTTTCTTTCTGGTTTTGGAGTGTATAGGATAGATTTCAATAGGAATTTTTCGATTCTGGTCAATGTATGTCAATGGAAATTATTTTGTCTATCTTGGACAAATTTATCTTTCCATTAAATTTTTGTTGGTTTAGAATGGGTTTCAGGATAACTTGTAGGTTCTTGTTGGCAGACTTGTATAAAACCAAAAACTTTCCGCAAATTAATTTAATGTTGGGTGTAATTCGCATTTTTTGCGCAATTCATGGTCATCATTAGTGTTTTTTATGCGATTTATGAATGTAACTTGCATTTTTGAGCAATTTATGGACATAATTCGCAATTTTTATGTGATTAATTAATGTAATTTACATTTTACATGATTTATGGACGTAATTTGCTATTTTTATGCAATTCATAGACATAATTTATGTTTTTTCAGCTTTCTGTCGACGAAATTTGTGTTTTTTGATCAATTTATTGACGTTATTTGTGTTTTTATAGGATTTATGAATGTAATTCGCTTTTTTCACACAACTCTTGGACGTAACACTTTTACACAACTTTTTGCAATTTATGAATGTTATTCATGTTTTTTTGCATGATGCATGGAAGTGATTCACATTTTTTGAGTGATTTATGAACATAATTCACATTTTTATGCAATTCATGGATGTAATTTGTATTTTTTGAGCGATTCATAGATGTAATTCGTGTTTTTTATGCAAATCATGAATGCAAAATGCTATTCCCTATTTTTATGCGATTTATAGACGTGATTTGCATTTTAGCTTTCTGCTGCTAAAATTCGTATTTTTTGAGCGATTTATGAACATAATTCCCATTTTACTACACAAATAATAGACGTAATTTGCATTTTTCATACAATTTATGAACATAATTCTCACTTTTTTAGACAATTCATGGATGTAATTCAAGTTTTGTGGATTAATTCACATTTTTTATGCAATTCGCTTTTTTTGAGCGATTCATGGACATATTTCATGATTTTTATGCGATTAATGAATGTAATTTACAATTTACATGATTTATGGACATAATTTGCATCTTTTGAGCTTTCTATCGATGAAATTTGCGTTTTTTGATCGATTTATTGACGTTATTTGTGTTTTTATTGGATTTATGAATGTAATTTGCTTTTTTTACCAATTCTTGGATGTAATTCGCATTTTTTGTAATTTATGAACGTTCTTAGTGTTTTTTTGCATGATTCATGGAAGTGATTAGCATTTTTTGAGTGATTTATGAATGTAATTCACGTTTTTATGCGTTTCATGGACGTAATTTGTGTTTTTTGAGCGATTCATGAATGCAAAACACTCTTCGCTATTTTTATGCGATTTATAGACGTAATTTGGGTTTCAGCTTTCTGCTGCCAAAATTCGTGTTTTTTGAGTGATTTATGAACACAATTCCCATTTTACTACACAATTCATAGGCATAATTTGTGTTTTTCATACAATTTCTGAACGTAATTCTCAGTTTTTTAAACAATTCATGGACGTAATTCACGTTTTGAGCGATTTGTGGACCCAATTCACGTTTTTTATGAGATTCATGGACATAATTTGCGATTTTTATGCGATTAATGAATGTAATTTACATTTTACATGATTTATGGGTGTAATTTGCTATATTTATGCGATTTGTAGACATAATTTTCATTTAAGCTTTCTCTCGACGAAATTTGCGTTTTTTGATCGATTTATTGACGTTATTTGTGTTTTTATAGGATTTATGAATGTAATTCGCTTTTTTTACCAATTGCTGGACCTAATTCGCATTTTTTGTAATTTATGAATGTTATTAGTATTTTTTTGCACGATTCATGGAAGCGAGTTGCATTTTTTGAGTGATTTATGAATGTAATTTGCGTTTCAGCTTTCTGCTGCCAAAATTTGTGTTTTTTGAGCGATTTATGAACATAATTCCCGTTTTACTACACGATTCATAGACATAATTTGTGTTTTTCATACAATTTCTGAACGTAATTCTCACTTTTTTAAACAATTCATGGACGTAATTCACGTTTTGAGCGATTTGTGAACCCAATTCATGTTTTTTATGCAATTCGCCTTTTTTGAGTGATTCATGGACATAATTCGAGATTTTTATGCGATTAATGAATGTAATTTACATTTTACATGATTTATGGACGTAATTTGCTATACTTATGCGATTCATAGATCTAATTTGCATCTTTTGAGCTTTCTATTTGTGTTTTTTGATCGATTTATTGACATTATTTGTGTTTTTATAGGATTTATGAATGTAATTCGCTTTTTTTAACCAATTCTTGGACGTAATTCGCATTTTTTGCAATTTCTGAACGTTATTCGTGTTTTTTTGCACAATTCATGGAAGTGATTCGCATTTTTTGAGTGATTTATGAATGTAATTCACGTTTTTATGCAATTCATGGATGTAATTTGCATTTTTTTATGCAATTCATGAATGCAAGTCGCTATTTTTATGCGTTTTATAGAGGTAATTTCCGTTTCAGATTTCTGCCACCAAAATTAGTGTTTTTTTGAGCGATTTATGAACATAATTCATGTTTTACTACACGATTCATAGACGTAATTTGCGTTTTTCATACAATTTATGAATATAATTCTCGCTTTTTTACATGATTCATGGACGTAATTCACATTTTAAGCAATTTGCGGACATAATTCCCATTTTTTATGCAATTTGCTTTCTTTTTTTAGCGATTCATGGAATTTGTATTTTTTATGCGATTCATGGATTGAATTTTTTTTTTTTTTTTTTTTTTTTTTTTTTTGCGGTCTTTGGACGAAATTCATGTTTTTCGTGTGGTATTTTCTCGAAATGTTGGGGTTTTTTACATGATTCTTTGTTGAGATACACTTTTTTTTTTAATGCAATTCTTTGTCGAAATAAATAAATAAAAATTGTTTCTTCATAAAATTTTCTGCACATGGTGTGCGTCTATATTATACAACTATGCTTGTCAATGTGTATTGTCAGATTTTTTTTTTTTTTTTTTTTTTTTTTTCAAGATTGAATTAAGATTTGATAGAATATTTCTTAGGGTTTGGATGAGGTTCAACTCAAATAGAATTTAAACAATTACATTTTAGAAATGACAAAACTAAAAAATGTAATTATTTATCGCCCATTATTAGCTATTAGTATTTTAAAATATTTATTTGTTAGTGTGTTAGTAACTTTACATTATTTGAATTAAAAATTTTTAATTTCTTGTATTAAATTTAATCTTGTTTTCTTCTTAGGTATGTTATGCAATTTATTTAAATAATGGATTCAAAGTTATCTGAGGATTTTGTGTTCATTAGTAGAAACAAGGCCTTTTTTTTTTTTTTTTTTTTATAAAAAAAGCGTTAATTATCAAACATTTTTGTAAAAGAATGTTAGAAAGAAATACTTCAATTTCGAGACAATGAATATGAAATTAAAACATCTATAGAAAAAAAAAGGGGGGTAAATTTATATTTTATGAAACTCATTATTAAAGCATAGAAGTATAAGTTATTTCTTTTTAAACCAATGTTATCATTAATATTTGGTTAAGAATTATTTGCTTACCCAACTTTTATTGCTTGTAAATTCTAACATTATAAAAATATATTAAGATTTTCCATTTTAGATGTCCAATTTATAAATGCAGTTTATTAATAACGCTATGTTCTAAGCTGTAAAGCTAATGCTTTTATATTTTGATTATTGATTTCTATAACGTAATATTAACTATTACAATACTTTTGTATTTGGTTTGTGATCTGAGAAAAAATTTTTCACGCTTGGATTTAAATCATCAGACTCTTAGGAAGAAAAAAAGAAAAAAAAAATTCTATTTTGAACAGCGTCTAATGCAGACTACAATGATGCGCTGTAGTACCTCCGTGGCAACTGCTAAATAACATTTTAAAATATAAACATGGAATTTCGAAATTATTAATGAAATAATAGGATGCATGAAACATGTTAAAGCTACAGTCACTAATGGATAATGAGAGCTGGGTGCATGTCAAATTACTGGATGCAGCAAACTTATGCAATGGTCTCTAAAACACATGAAATTTCTCAAAGCCGCAGTCAATAACAAATGTATGAGCACTATGCCCATATGAAAACAAACAACAAAAATTAACAGATGCAGCAAACTATGCGGTAACATGCAGATTCCCAATATCTGGAAGAAATGAGTGATACCTGAACTAAAAAAATCCAGTGACAATATTGTGAAACAAATACATTAAAACAATAACGTTTATATTAGAAAAAAAAGGGCCTAAAACTCTCACTCGCTAAAATAAAACTCGTTAAAGCAGTCCAACTACTGCATGTATAGCACTTAGAGCACATGAAAACAAAACAAAAACAAAACACTCAGGCTGCAGCAAAATTGCTGTGCAACAATCCATAAAATACACAAAATTAATTAAAAATGCAATCACTAATGCATGTTGTACAAGCACTGTGTGTACATGAAGAAAAAAAACAATGAGTGCAACTAATTTGTTTTTAAATCTCTGAAATCTTTATAGCCACAGTCACTAATGCATGTAAGAACAAATTAACTTCATTACTTTCTTTTGAATTATCAAAATACTGCTGTAATTTGTTGATAAATACTAGTTTGTTCACAATTTCCAATAATAAGTGCACTTACTTATTTTAAAAATTGTTTAAAACCTGGATTTACTGGCCATTAAGCTAAGCTAAAAAGGCACAGTTTCAAAATGAAAATTAATAGCGACAAAAATGCATAAGAAAAAGTAATAAATGCATTTTGAATAACATATTCAAGCAATTTTAATCTAAAAATTAACATCCTGGGTTATTAATCACAGAAATTAATAAATGAAATAAAAAAGCACAATTTTTACAACACTTTAAAACTTAGTATTGTTAATTAATTCATATAATTATTGTTAATTCATATAATAAGGACATCTATAAACTTAAAAACAATCTATTTTGAGAATTTTAGAATTCACAAGCACTTGGTTAAACTGTTGGTCAATTATAAATATTGTTTGTTTACCAAAATTTAGCAATAGTTTACACATTCTGTGACAGTTTATGTTGGTTTGAAATCAAATCAACATGCTAACTAATGTATACATCACTTATACTTTTTAAATAATACTTTAATAATGAGTGCCAAAAAATATTTATTTACCTTTCTTTTTCATTATAGATGGTTTAGCTTCACGTTCGTCTCCTGAAATTGAATATTTCATGCCAACATACAGCACGAATCAATTTGTTTTGATTCGTGTACTTGGATTCACGATATTATTTTATCCAAAAAAGGGGGCCTTTCAGTTTCTCCAAATAACACAATACCTATATTACCATAATAACCATTATTTCGCAAATTACACAACATACATGCTAAAAACAACAAGTGCCAAGTACAAAGCTTACCGCCAGCGAATTCTATTACGATTCAAAACAAAACTATCTAAACGGCGTATGAATACATGGAATTCTAAAGCAAATTTATTAAAAATAATTTTTGTTTGTAAACTTTAAAAGAAAATCATAAGTGAAAAGTATATTGAATATGTATAATTAATAAATACTTTCCTATTTTAAAAAAGGATTCAAAATATTTTTTCCACAAAATGCAAAAATATCCAATGTAAGAAACGTAATATTTTCTTCTTACGAAAAATAAAGGCAAAATAAATAGAAATTTGATTTAGTATATATTTATTGAATGTTTTAAAGCACATGATAAGATGTTTTTGTAGTTTAAAAAACATTTATTGCTTCGATGCGGGTGTTTTAACTGTGACTTTTTAACTGTTAACTTTTTCACTCAGGCTCTGTCTGCTAACCCATAGAATAACATGTAATCCGCGAGCTAATATAGTCCAATTTTCCAAGACCAATATATAACAAACAAGAGTTTTCCTAGAAACTAGGCAAGTCTTATTCCCTCTATCTTAAAGAGATTCATATTATATATAAGTTTTAATAAAATCTCCCAGCCCGTTTCCTAGATCTCATTATCAGGAACAAACACCATCGTTTTCAGTTTAAAAATGGTTATCGAGATCTAAAAATATACGGCACGTAGAAATGTAAAAATTATAGGATAGGATTAGACTGGGAATATAAGACTATATTAAAAAAATTGGACCATTCTGACCAATATTTGCTGAGTTATTAGAAGGCGGCTTTTCCGATTTCCTTTGAAGTTGAGTTAGCTGTATATATGAAGTTCCGCATCTACCCTTATGACGATGGTAGGTTTTGACGATGGTAGGTTTAAAGCTGCGTCACTTGAAGGCTGCCGCCTTCTATGATAAACATACTTTTCTAGATTAAAATAAAATTTAAAATAAATAAAAATTATATATTGCAGTTGAATACAGGATAAGCATAAGAGAAACTAAAAAAAATCACAATGTAACAGGGATATGCGAAGAGAAAACTGCGCCCGGGGCAAAGTGTCAGTTTGGTGCCCCCCTCCCCCCTCCAACTTTTTCTTGTGACAGGCCAAAAATGACATTTGTAGTATAAATTTGACGCCCCCTAAATTTCCACAGCCAGGGCGACTACCGCTTTCGCACAGCGCTGCAGCGAAACACAAAAACACATTGAACATTAGAACTAACTCAGCAAGCAAACCGATGCACATGAAAACATCAAGTCATTCAAAACCATTTTTTTACTGGTGTCACATCCAAAAGAGAAAAAAATGGACACCAAAGCCTAGGAAACTGAGCAGAGACATCAATGTTTAATCTCCCTGGGTACAAAGTCATGTTTAAAAATTCAGCAATCTATGCCACAGCCTACTTCTCATTTGTACTTTGTGTACTGACTGAAAGTATGAGCAATATGTGCAGGATTGAACTATTGCTGCTGCATGGAGATACCGGAGGAAAAAAAAAAAAAAAAAAAAAAAAAGAAGCAATTGTAAATGCTAGCAGGTAATGACATTAATACGAAATATATGAAAAAGTAAATAAATATAGGAAATATAGGACAATATAGGACATTTCTGAAGATTATTTTATAAATATAGGATATATAGGAAATATAGGACAACTCTGGCCTCTGTACACGCGAGATTGCAATGTTGATAGGTTTCGTATATTTCAGTGATTAGCGAATTTCATGGATCTAATGATGGCTTTTAGCACATACACGAAGCTCCGTGTGAAATGGGGGGGGGAGGTCGCTCCGGGTGCAGAAATTTTGAGTTTTCCAAATTTTTACTACCAAAATCATTTTTAGCCTGTCACAAGAAAAAGTTTGTGGGGTGGGAGGGGGGGCGCCAAATGACTTTGCGGTGGCCGCAGTTTTCTCTTTGCACATCCCTGCATACACGCATTAATGATTGTGGTGTTGACGAGTTTCTTGCACAGTAATTTTTGTGAATCGAGTGATGTCTCTTTGGCTTCAACGGGCAAACTGTGTTCATAGACGAATTAATGTTTGTGTAATTGACAAAATTTGTGCATTTTAGTGATTCTTGCTCAATATTTTTTGTAAATCCAGCGTTTTTTTTTTTTTTATAATGGTCACACAGCGGTTATACACACGTTAGTGATTGTGCCAAAAAAATCCAAGGAGTCTAAAAAATTTTAAGGACTTGCCACTTTTGTTGTTATGTATGTGGCATGCACTTGCACACCCCAATTTTTAATGCCCCATTTGGAGAGAAAAACTTTTCAAACAAATTTTTCTCTGTTAGAATCTAATTATTGGTGCTGAAACTGCACAGAATTAATAACTTTGGTAAGTTCAAATAAAAAAATTCACAATTTTCCTATGCAGTGACCAATGGTCATATATATACACAGAGATCAGTCAAACTGACATCAAAATCAATTGTAAACATGGGATGAGAAAAAAATTAATAAAGCATCCCCAAAAGTAAGTATGAAATCTAAATATCGAGGTAATATCTGATATAATTATTCCCGACCCAGAGTTGTTTTTATTTACGACAATTTTTTAGCTGTTTACATTATAAATACATGCTTCCTGATGTATATCTATGGAGTGCAATACAAATTAAACATTTTACTATTTTATTTTGAGTTTTCTTAAAAAAAAAAAAAAAAAAAATTCATTTTTAATGAAAATGCAGGTTAAATTAAAGGTATGACAAAATGAAATTTGTTGGGGGGGGGGCATAGCTCCCCCCCTCCAAACCAGTGTTGAATTCAGACTTTTTTCCGCAACTTCATCGGAGACATTCTATTGTTCATGAAAAAACGCGAATCTCATTAAAATGTCGCTAAAAAGTGCTAATTTTGTCAAAGTGTCGCGGAAAAAGAGCAAATTTCTACAAAAGATCGTGGAAAAAGCACGAATTTTGTCAAAGGTCGCACAAAAAAAAAGAATTTCGACAAAGGATCGTTAAAACATGCGAATTTTGACACAAGATCGCTGAAAGCGCGAGTTTTGTCAAAATGTCGTGGAAAAAGCTTGAATTTCGTCAAAAGGTCGAGGAAAAAGCATGAATTTTGTCTAAAGTTAGCTACTTTTTTCAAAGGGTTGCAAAAAAGTGCTAATTTTGTCAAAGTATAGTGGAAAAGAGCGAATTTCGTCAAAAGGCCGCAGAAAAGTGCTAATTTAGTCAAAGGGTTTTAAGAAAGGTATGTAAAAAATCGCGGAAAAAGTGTGAATTTCGACATAGGATCGCTGAAAAAGCGCCAACTTCAACATAAGATTGCTGAAAAAGCGCTAATTTTATCAAAGCACTGCGAAAAAGTACGAATTTTGTCAAAAGGTCACGGAAAAAGCGCTTATTTTGACATAGGATCGCTGGAAAAGAGTGAGTTTTGTCAGTGTTGTGGAAAAAACTTCAATTTCGTCAAAAGGTCGAAGAAAAATGAGCTACTTTTCTCAAAGGGTTGCAAAACATTGCTAATTTTGCCAACGTATCGCAGAAAAGAGCCAATTTTGTCAAAGGATTGCGGAAAAACCCCGAATTTTGACAGAGTATTGCGGGCAAAAAACGCGAGATTTGTCAAAAATGCCAAAAAATGCGAATTCCGTCAGAGTCACGAAAAGAGTGCAAATTTAGTCAAAAGGTCGCAGAAAAACAGCCTATTTCGTTTGAAAAAAGCATTTCATTTAATCATTCGCTTAATAATAACTGTACAAGTAGGTACATCATGAACAGAAATTATGACTATGTTGATTCTATGCTTCTTGGTATTGCCCCCCCCCCCCAAAAATGATCCTCTGGATCCGCCCCTGTAAACAAGTATATCATTTTATAAACATATCCAAATTTCCATAATGTCATAACTTTTTATTTAACTTGTGCTGTCTTTAATAATGTGAATTTTTGTTTAATTTCTTTAAAAGATAAACAAAATTGCATTGCTAATTGGTCTCTATTACACAAATGAACTTGAATGGAAAAGGATTATAATCAAGTATTACTGTAAATAAAAACAAGATTGATTGAAAATTTGGTGGACAAAGTTTGAAATTTCAAACCTTTATCACTTAAATTAAAAACATTCTTAACGTTATTTATATGCGTAACGAAAGAATAAGAGTTGAATATAAGGGGGGAAAAAAGTATAGGTTACATTAGAAAGTCCCGAAAATTTTAAAAAGTAAAATTTTGATAAAAATTTAAATACTGAGATGCTTGATTTTTTTTAATCTGAAAAGAATGTAAAATCAAAACCAAGCTATAGGTATGCATATTTCGAAAAAGATGTTGTTTTGAGGCAATTTTCGTTAACTTAAATACAAACGATTCACAAATAAACTATTTTACACACGGGATCGGGAACAATTTTCATTTTGTCATACCTTAAATTTAACCTGGATTTTCATTAAAAACGAAAAATTTTGTTTATTTATTTATTTATTTATGAAGAAAACTCAAAATAAAATAGTAAATTGTTTAATTTGTATTTCGCTCCACAGACACGTCAGGAAGCATGTATTTATAATGTAAACAGCTATAATGTAAACAGTAAAAAATTGTCGTAAATAAAAAATACTCTGGGTCGGGAATAATTACATCATATACTACCTCGATATTTAAGATTTCGTACTTACTTTGGGGCATGCTTTATTAATATTTCATATTTCTAATCCCATGTTTACAGTTGAATTTTGACGCCTCGCGTAGCTTTGAGAACCTTCTTACCGTCAGCGAATTCGATTACGATTCAAAACAAAACTATCTAAAGGCGTATGAATACATGGACAAATTATTAAAAATAATTTTTGTTTGTAAACTTTAAAAAAAAAATCATAAGTCGAAAGTATATTGAATATGTATAATTAAAAAATATTTTCCTATTTTAAAAAAGGATTCAAAATATTTTTTCCACAAAATGCAAAAATATCTAATATAAGAAACGTAATATTTTCTGCTTTACGAAAAATAAAGGCAATATAAATAGAAATTTTATTTAGTATATATTTAATGAATGTTTTAAAGCACATGATAAGATGTTTTTGTAGTTTAAAAAACATTTATTGCTTCGATTCGGGTGTTTTAACTGTGACTTTTTAACTGTTAACTTTTTCACTCAGGCTCTGTCTGCTAACCCATAGAATAACATGTAATCCGCGAGCTAATATAGTCCAATTTTCCAAGACCAATATATAACAAACAAGAGTTTTCCTAGAAACTAGGCAAGTCTTATTCCCTCTATCTTAAAGAGATTCATATTATATATAAGTTTTAATAAAATCTCCCAGCCCGTTTCCTAGATCTCATTATCAGGAACAAACACCATCGTTTTCAGTTTAAAAATGGTTATCGAGATCTAAAAATATACGGCACGTAGAAATGTAAAAATTATAGGATAGGATTAGACTGGGAATATAAGACTATATTAAAAAAATTGGACCATTCTGACCAATATTTGCTGAGTTATTAGAAGGCGGCTTTTCCGATTTCCTTTGAAGTTGAGTTAGCTGTATATATGAAGTTCCGCATCTACCCTTATGACGATGGTAGGTTTTGACGATGGTAGATTTAAAGCTGCGTCACTTGAAGGCTGCCGCCTTCTATGATTTTCAAGACAATACTGACATAAATAATAATTTTAGTGAAAACCGCAAATCAATTAACCAATCTTTCTGTTTTTTTATAATCATTTGAAATTTGAACCTACCCACTCCCATTGAACACAGTTCAGTTTGCGCTACTTAACCACAAATTTTGAGCTAAAAATTTAATTTTATGTCTAACCTTCTAAAAAAAATTAATAAGATGCAAAAAATAACGGTAAAAATGGTTGTTCGTTTCTCCAAAGTGTAAAGCGCCTTCTATCGGCATTTTTTGAAATTTATCTTTATAATTTATTTTCAAGACAATACTGACATAAAGAATAGTTTTCGTGAACACTGCAAACGAATCGACCAATTTTTCCGTTTTTTACAATCAATTCAAATTTTGGACCCTAAACATTGATGGCGCCTACCTACTTCGGAAGACGTTTGGGACCCTTGGTTTCCCATTTAATATTATTTGTTTTGATGTGTACTATCACCTCTTAAAATTTTTTCCATCTTTTTTGAATCACCCTGTATATATATATAAAACGAGATAAAAATAATGAAATTTTTGCCTCTAATAATCTAAAAACACAAAATACAAATATAAATTGAAAAAATAAATGTTTAAAACAAGATATAACACTATGTTTATTTAATTTCGTGTTAGTTCAAGTTATGCGGAATTTAAAGCAGTAAAACACTATAAAATCAAAACTAAATATTTACAGAGCTTTGGCTCTGTACGAAAGTGACAATTTTATAACTTCTTTTATTACATAATTTTCATTTTTAAAATATCGAAAAAGTTAGACCGCAAAATCACATTTTGCAAGTATCATGCATTTATTTGTAATATATATATACGTACAACAAATATAACACAAATACAAACTTTTACAGAGAATTAAGAGTGATTGTATACAAAACAGAAAGAAAATAAACGTCACTTACTTATTTGAAAAAAATCCAAAACTTTGCAACAACACTGTGTTGCAGCTGTTTATGTTACGGCCATCATAGAATAGACTCTAATTCATCACAGAATAGATTATTTCTGGTTCCTTAAATTGTCCAAACTAATTGAAATAATCACAGCTGTAAGTCGATAAAAGTTCTTAATATGAACTATGTCAGCAATTTTTTAATCATTCATTCTTACTGAGAAATATAATCGAAATTCACAGACCACAACACAACGTTTCAACCAGGCGCCATTTTGCATATCCAATAATCCCACCCCCCGCTCTGGATTACATAATCACCGACTTGCTGTCGCTGGATTAAAATAACTCCTCCCGTTGTGTTGATGAATTCAATAAAGTCTTTCAGAGAGCGAATTGTAACGATTTCCAGTGATTCAGAACGCCTGTTTTTTTAAAGAGGTGTGATAGATCATTGAAAGTGTAACGTAACATTTATTTTGGTATTGGCACTCAAAAAATAATACATTTACACCTTATTTCACATCTCATACAACCGAAGTAAATGTGATAAAACTCTTTATTTTTTACAGTGTAGTTATGAACCCGAATTTTTAAACTGGTTATGGATGATTGACATACGGAGTGAGTTAAAAAATGTCTCTTTTTCCCTGATTGATTTTAAGGCACCAGTAAAGTTCAGTCTACATTTGCAGCTAACAAAAATTTGGGTTATTTCATGAGCTTTCCAGATCATCTGATTCCATTTCTTTTCTACGCACATTTTTAGATTGTAAATATTTCACATTTTTTACTGTAACTTTTTTTTAGATCGAGCTCTACTTTTCTCTCTGTTTCCACCAGTTTTTTTATATGATTTCATATAATATATACTATATAGCCCCTCATCTATTTGCTTTCTTTTTGGGAACAACGAATATCGAGCTTATTCTATCGGCGATCCCTTTTCAGAATTTTAAAGCTATATTTTTTAGACTTTTACAAAAGCTGATCTATGCATTTAACTAATAAATCATGCACATTATATTTTAAATGCATTCACGCATTTAAATTACATTTAAATTACCTCATTTAGTGAACATGCTGACTTTTCATCCAATTCCTAATATGTTTTGATTCTGATTGCACGATATGGTGTACAATATTATTTGTCATACACTGTTTAAAAAATCTGAAATTCACGGATATATTTTTCCTGAATTTCACAGAAAAAGTCCCTTTTCACAACAAAAGGAGATTTTTCGCTAAAAATTAGAAAGCACCACCATATTTCCTGAAAATAACGAAACGGATGGAAATAGAAAAAAAAGGAGACACTCCGTTATCCGGGAGTCTCCATGGCCGGGTGTTAAGACATCACGCCGCTAACCGCCTGCGAGCGTAAAATGTGTGTTTGAATCCCACTGGTGCCACGAAAGAATGAAACATAAAAAATTCCTTTTAAATTACATTTTCGCCGTTTATTTTGCCCTTATTTCTTATTAAAAAAATCTTTGAACTAATTAGCCAAAAAATAAATAAATAAATAAAAATAGTGTGCGATAATTACAAAAAATTGTCTATAACATTATATTTGTAAAAGATGAATATTTTTTTAATTCATTCATTCACTCATAAAAAAACAGCGGTTTTAAACAATGATTTCTTTTAAATTTAAACTAGTTGAAAAATTAAAATTGTTTTAAAAAAAATAAACATTATGCATCGGTCTAAATTAAAATAAAATAAACCGTTTATGAATATTCTAACGAATATATTTTAAAGGAAATGTTTGAAAAACGCAACAGATTTTCCCACTAACTCATAAAAGACATACTTTGTACAAACTGGTATTTGTCAGAAAGGTTCAGTCAGCAAGGACTTATTCCGCTGTCAAAAGGTCTCGAGCTCGATCTTCATAATGGCTTGATGTAGAAAATACAAAAATAAATAAATAAATAAATAAATGAAAATAAAAATTATAAAATAAATATCCTTAAATAACATAGCACCTCATAATCACTCGGAAAGTTAGAATTCTTAGGCAGTGGATCGTTTCATTAATTTTAAAAATTAAATTATTATCATTAAAATTGAAACCTTGTAACGGAAATTTACCGACTTTTCAAACGGAGTTTTCTTTTCTTTTACTTCCCAAAAAGTAAAATTTACAAATGGAATGGTGCCGTGAATTCACGGATTTTTTATTTTTATTTATTTATTTATTTATTTATTTTTGTACAGTGTAGTTTCTGAAAATAATATTTTTTTTATATTAAGAAGTCTGCAAATTATAAGCAAAAAACTTGGGGAAACTTGGGACAGTTTTTATAAAAAAACATTTTTCTCTACGGGTATATTTTCTATCCTCATAAAAATATACAAAGCATATTACAATGATACTCTTAATTATGTTCTAGAGTTTGAACGCATTTGCTAAATTAGTCTTTACAGGACTATCAAAAATATATTATTTTTCTTTTTCAATTTGTAGATGATCACTTGTGTGATTACCGGCAAAACTCTTCGCGGGATTATATGACTCATACTATTTTGTTTACACACCTAAAGTTTCAGGATAACTTCTCATGTACATTTTAAATATTTAACAAAGTGAAAGTGACCGATCATAATTGGCCCTATATTGTATTAGTTAATTAATAAATACATAGATTTTATTTAAATAAGCGTCAAAATTTACATTACGTGTCTTAAATATCGAATATAGATTAAAAACCTGGAATACCTTAAATTATACAGGCTGTTTCAATACTATAAGTCCAAAATGTAAAGGCGGGTAAAAGCGACCAAATAAGCAGATTTCGTATAGGAATGTAAGTCTGTAAATGCAGCGTTCAAGTAGCAGAGAGCGCTGTTGAGTTCGGTGGATAAAAACACACGGATTTCCAAACATGCATCATTACATGTAGACATGTATTTCGTGTTTTGCACTGCGCATGAAAATGGAGCGGCTGTTCACTGGATGCAAATGAAGTGATTCCCGTGTTGAAATCTGCCCAATCGCCGAACATTGGAGCATTTTTATCGGGAGTTGTGCACTAGTGAATCATTTTATGCTTCGAGGCATGATACGGGCACTAATAGATATCGCAGAATTCCTGCAGTGGAAGGAGAAGTATTACGCACAGTAGAGAATAGTGCGTCGACAAGCTCGAAAGCTGCTGGATTGCGTTGGATGTCAGCTATTTCCTTGTACAGTACCATACATAATATGCATGTTCATCTGAATTGCTCGAAATCCGTGCGGGAAATGACGATTATACTCAACGATGTGCTATTATATGCCGATCTCTATAGCGCCCTCTACTACCGCAACGCTACATATCTGCACCCACAATCCTATATGAAATCTGCTTAATTAGGCTCTCTCTATTTGCCTCTTCATTTTTGATATACAGTTTTGAAATATCCTGTAAATTTTAATAAATCCAATAAGAAGTTGCTAATCTCCAGACATAGTAAGTGCAAATGGAATATTTGCAGACAGAAAGGATATTTTTTGAAGGATTTGTTATTGGTAAAAATATAATGATGATGAAATAGCGAGATAGCGAAAGTGTAAAAATGAAAAAAAGGAAATATGCCTAATGAAATTGACTAATATCTTTCAGAAAATAATAATAATAATAATAAATAAATAAGTGGAAACTTTTAAAATGGTGAGCAGAATTTAATTTCTTTTAATTGGTGAACAGAATTTAATTAATTTAAATATTAATTGTTTTAATTATTTATTAATGAACAGAAAAAATAATTAAGGGTTTTTTGAGGGACTTAATGACGGATTAAGAAAAAAAAAGGGTGATTGTGAGGATAAAATTCTCGATAGTGCCGGATTATTTTATACTACATATTTTGAGCATTATGGTTTCAGTAGATCGTCAGAATATTGCACAAATTATTCATTGATAATCTTTTGCTTTGGGACAAATATACTATAGATCTGTATTTTTAAGTATGTTGGCCAGGTTCTTTTTAAAATGCATTCGCTAGTTATAGGCTATGATCGCTTAAGAAAATAAATGCTCTTTAAGAAAATTATTTATTTGCAGTAAACTTATAAATTTTAAAGGTTTCATACAGAAAAGCTAGGGACGGTGCCTGAACGCATTATCAAGAAAACAGTCTTCACATGACTACCTCGTGAAGCGAGAGGGAGGCAATTAATTCCTCACTGAAAAATTCGCACATTGGCATCACACAATTGGCGACAATAAGCATATGAAAATTGACTGATATCATCTACGCAAAATTGTCTTTTAGTCTTAAACAATAAAAGGATTTTGAATTTAATAGCAGGGCAACCAGAAAACAGCAGTCCTAAAAAATACGCCAAAAAGGAATCCGACTGCCAATTCGTACGTTAGGAGCATATTTTGGGAAAATGTTCTCAAAAGACATAACAAATAGCATGTACATTCAAAGACTATTATGAAACGAATAAGTTAGACTTAAAACTATGCAGAGAGGAAAATGAAATTTCACTAACCGCAAACACAGTCGATATTTATTCTTTTTTTATTTGTTTCCAGCAAGGGTGAAATACTCATCTTAATGAATTCTCTTTATCTGACAGCCGTTTTTCAGTAATAAGGCAAATGCTAGATGTTTTTCTTTCTTTTCTTTTGAACGGAAAGTTATTGTGGAATCGAAATAAAACGTCAAGATAAAACAGATATTTAATTAAAGATTAGTTTTAACTGTAATTTAAAAAAATGTAAAATTTAAGAATACTATATGTGATTCTACATCACATATATATGTTCTCATATTTGTCGTCTTATTTCATAAGTAACATTTGTAAAACTATGAAATATTTTGACGTAATCTAAGAAACTTCTAGATAATATTATTCACAAAAATAAATATGAGCATGAGAAAACAATGTATAATAAACAATAATTGTAATAAAATCACTCATCATACTGTTCTAAAATAATACCAAAAAAGTCATGTAATTTAACCTCTTCGCTACTGGCGATTATTACAGTATTTTTAATTATTACTGAATTATTTCTTCTCTCGTTTGACTTCAGAGAGAGATTTTTGTTTTATTTCCATTAGCTCGAATCTTAGAATTCGAAACATATTATTCCTATATTGAAATTTCATTTATATTTGAGTATCATTAATAAAATGGGACAAAACTGATGTACCCATTTGGGTACTCAGGGACTGAAGAGGTTAAAATAGAGATTGAGTATTAAAATCATAAAATATAAAATGCATATATTTTCTCGTACTCATATTTTATACCGCAGATGCTTATTTATTTTCTTCACTTTCTTTTTTTTAATCACTCCATTGTGTTAATTTGGCAGCATATTCACGAATGCGCTAATTTTTTTACTTCTTTTCATAATAGGTTTCGACATTTTCTTTTTTTTTTTTAAATTTTTGAAGAAATCATTGTGCGCGCGGAAGCGCGCTACAATAATATGATTGAGCGATGGTGCACACGGATTTTTCAATTTTTCTTTTTGCAATAACTAACTAAATACTTATCCAATTTTGATGATTTTTTTTTTAAATGTTCGTCTGACCAAGACGCACAACATAGCACAAAAATTATTTTTTTTTATGGCATACTGTACGTGTACTGTAGAGTATTCTGAAAATATGACAAAAATTTTGTGTCCCAGCACTTTTCTCGAAAACTACTAAAGATAAAAACTTAAATTTTTTTTTAAACAAAAGACAAACTTTTTATCCCGAGGTAGTCATCGAGAAAACGTTATTTCGCTGGGCGGTTTTTCTGAAATTGCGTATTTTCCAAACTTGGTCATAAATGGGTATATCTAACGTTCTATTGCAGATAGAATGTTGCGGTAAAGTTTATTTTAAAGATTTTGCGATGCTAATTAATCCTGCAAAAATTCATAGCTTTACGTTAAACAGTTTTTTTACAAGATGAAATAAAAGAATGGCAGTCATCAATCTAAGGTACTTGTGATCATCGGAGAGAAAAACCAGTTACACCATTCGATTAAGCATAAAAAAATACAGAACGCTTTTTTTTCTCTTATTTTAAACTTAATTTTTTAACGAATTATGAATTTTTTTGAAATTTTTGACATGCTGATTTTTGTCATTTTTTAACACTAGAACGCCCGGATGGAGTCGATTCCACTCCAATCATGTAACTAAATTTCAATTCGAACCAGAAAAATTTTCTTGAAATAATTTAAATCTAATCCACGCAAATTTACGTTAAATAAGTCAATTAAATAATTTTGAATAAAAATTCTGGTGAGAAATATTATTTTCAAACTTGAGTAGAATTTCCGGGCGTTCTAGTGTTAATGAATCATTTACTGAATAATTATGCACGGTGTCTAGCCCTGGTGGCTGTTAAATTTGATTTTTAATTTTAAATTAGGGAATTTTTTGCACCATACCAAATTTATATTTTATCCATTTTTTTTTTCATTTATTTATATTTTGTTTTTAGCACAATGGCATCAATGGCAAAAATGCCTGGCATACCTGTCAAATATTGGGGCCTTGTACTTTAACAAAGTGTATTTACTATAAGTATATACCGTATTTATTCTAATAGAATGCGCCCTCTAATAGAGCGCGTCTTCTAATAAAGTGCGCACCTTGGTGCTGATTGAAAAAATAAATATACGGAAACGATATAGTAGATAAGTAGAAAACGATTACTTAAATGCATTATCGAGGATTCTCATCGATCAAAATAGAGATATTCTATCAAAGCGATGGAGTGGCGATGCAGCAAAAGTTTCAAATTTTGAACAATGTACCACTCCTGTAAACTATAGCGCCAAGGATATGCACACTGTTAAAAATCTGCTGCATTTTGCTGCAACGCACTCCCCTGCTTGTATAGAAAACGGTTACTTGGCCGTGAAATGGCGCTTTTTCATTGGTTGGAATAGAGATATTATATACAAGTGGTGGAGGGCGTTGCAGCAAAATGCAGCAGATTTTTAACAGTGCACTGTTAAAAATTTGACCCATTTGTTGCAGAGTCACTCCACAGCTTTTATAGAATGTCTCTTTATGGCCAATGAGAATGCTCCATAACACAGTAAAGCAATAGTTTCCTATAAAAGCGGTGGAGTACGTTTTTAATAAGTCCGTAATAAATACGGATTAAGAAAAAAAAAGAAGCATGGTTTTTGTATCAAACTTTACTCTTGCATAAAAAAAGTTCCTGTTTTTGGCAAAAATAATGGATATTTGAATGAAAAATCTATTCTTTGAAAGGATTTATTATTTTATTCACTTTAGTAAAAAACTGATTTTTTTTTTTTTTTTTTTTTTTTTTTTTGAAAACCACCGTAGAATTTTGGTATAGAAAAATCTGTTTAAAATTTTTTTTTAATTTGTAATACCAGAGTATTAGAGTATGTAGCATTTTTTAATTTCAATACAAATAAGATTTTGTTTTCCATATATAAAATACAAAACAAGTTGTGCAGTATCCCTATGGAATATGGAAAAATAGAAGGACTAGTGAAAAATGCTCCAAGGAGCAGTGCAAAAGCAGAATATGATTTTAATTGAGCATTAAAAAGTAATGGACAAGTGCTTCTGTTAATTACTGAGCATGAGGAAGGATAAGGGATCCCTTCTTGGCTACAACTCACTTCAATGCCAACTTTGAAAAAATCATATTTGCGCTTTTTCCTTGAAAACAAATCAGTCGCAGTTACTATAAAAATGTATAGTGTAAAGACGTAACCAGTAAAGATGCAGCTTAATTAGACAAAAATGTAAAGGAAGGCGACATAATGCCAGATACCTAGTTACTGCAGGTATCACATTCATGCACTGCCACCAAGCATACCCTAAGTGTATAATTGCACAGAAAATTTATTTGTAGTATAGTGCAGAGTGAACAGTGCAGTTAACATCAGAGATGTAGTACAGGCTATACGCCGTACACCTTCTGGACTTTTTAATAGAACACCATATACCCTCTACACCATACAATAGAACACCATATACCTCTGTTTTTCAAGAAAGCTTATAGTATACACATTCTAGAATATCCCTCTGCTTAGAGCATATATCTTATGTTATTTTTATGACTACACCCCTGGTTAACATCTAAAGCACGGTGGAAAATTCTACTAAAGAACCGCAAATTTCTTTTGTATGGAAAAAGCGCAAATATGATTTTTTCAAAGTTGGCATTGAAGTGAGTTGTAGCCAAGAAGGGATCCCTTATCCTTTCTCATGCTCAGTAATTAACAGAAGCACTTGTCCATTACTTTTTAATGCTCAATTAAAATCATATTCTGCTTTTGCACTGCTCCTTGGAGCATTTTTCACTAGTGCAGTATATGCACGTTGACAATCGAAGACACACAAAGTCCAGCGCAAAAAACACCTAATCTATGAATGAATCTATGAATTAAATTGCAGACCACGAAAATCTGTAGCACTGAGCACACTGCGCACGATCCATTTCTGAAGTAAACAAATAATTCTGGAGTACACAAAGTAGAAATAAAATGCACTATATTGCCGAAAGCAAGACTGCGAGTTTAACGGAAGCGAAGTAGGAGTCACCACAGTCTACCGGAGATTCTTAGGCCTACATCGGCAGGACCAGGCGTTAACGAGCAGGAGTTCTTTACGCTGAGCCTCGTGAATTTTTTTTGATCAGAAAAATCAGCCGCATCCAACATGAATAATGGTTCGGCGCCGGAATATAACTCCAATGCGATCCATCAGGGAAAAATCCGGCAGCGACAGTCCGCATTCTATAGGTACTCCAAACAATAGTCTATGAACTGAGAATACTCGTATCTAATAGTCTATTTTCCGCAAACTTAATAGATAGTCATCTGTCGGGGAAATAGGCTTTCAAAAATCAGGTAAACAGCCAATGAATAAGATAATGTCATACTACTCAGGCAGATAAATAGTTCAGATAGTAGACCAGATATAGTCCAGATGTAGTCCAGATAACTGCTAATAAATAGTCCAGAAACTAAACTTTCAAGCAAGTATGAAGCAGGCAACTAAAAGCAGGCACCATCCCTTGACGTTTAAAAAATTGCGAATGCCTGGTGTAGGCACCATAAATTTATATACCATAGATCTGTATTTTTAAGTATGTTGACCAGGTTCTTTTTAAAATGCATTCGCTAGTTATAGGCTATGATCGCTTAAGAAAATAAATGCTCTTTAAGAAAATTATTTATTTGCAGTAAACTTATAAATTTTAAAGGTTTCATACAGAAAAGCTAGGGATGGTGCCTGAACGCATTATCAAGAAAACAGTCTTCACATGTCTGCCTCGTGAAGCAAGAGGGAGGCAATTAATTCCTCACTGAAAAATTCACACATTGGCATCACACAATTGGCGACAATAAGCATATGAAAAATGACTGATATCATCTACGCAAAATTGTCTTTTAGTCTTAAACAATAAAAGGATTTTGAATTTAATAGCAGGGCAACCAGAAAACAGCAGTCCTAAAAAATACGCCAAAAAGGAATTCGACTGCCAATTCTTACGTTAGGAACATATTTTGGGAAAATGTTCTCAAAAGACATAACAAATAGCATGTACATTCAAAGACTATTATGAAACGAATAAGTTAGACTTAAAATTACGCAGAGAGGAAAATGAAATTTCACTAACCGCAAACACAGTCGATATTTATTCTGTTTTTATTTGTTTCCAGCAAGGGTGAAATACTCATCTTAATGAATTCTCTTTATCTGACAGCCGTTTTTCAGTAATAAGGCAAATGCTAGATGTTTTTCTTTCTTTTCTTTTAAACGGAAAGTTATTGTGGAATCGAAATAAAACGTTAAGATAAAATAGCTATTTAATTAAAGATTAGTTTTAACTGTAATTTAGAAAAATGTAAAATTTAAGAATACTATATGTGAATCTACATCACAACAAATTACATCATAGTAAGTGTCAGTTTAACGTTCTTTTAAATTTAGAAAATCCAAATTCATGCCTGAATTTACGAAATAAAAATAATACTTTAATATAATTACAAAAATCTGTTATTCGGAAAAACGTAAAGTTTTTAGTTGAGATTTCTGGTGAGAATTCATAGTTTTTGAATCTAAAAAACGCCAAACATTCAGCTCCATCATTAAGTAATTGTTTTTCTGTTTATGAAAATTGAGACTTGTAAAAGAATGGCTTTGTATGCTAATTTTACCCTTTTTTTATTATTTTTTTTTATTGAAAACATATGAATACAGAATATGTTTAGTTGTACATTTTTGCAGATGTTTAAAAAACACCACAGAATATAACTAATTTTTAACGGCACTACTTGGTTATCCCGTCGACCAATTTCGCCAAATCATATAAACAATAGCCAAATTATACATAGTGACATAATTTTTGATTTTAAATAATGAAAACACAAATAATTGATAGTATATTAATAAAAAACAATTAAAAAGTCGAAATAAAAATCACTTAACGACATTTTAAACACGTGTTTCGTATTTAATGTCATTGAATGTGACATTCACGATCATCCATTATTGGCATTTAATCTTATAGTTTGGCGATAGTTTTCTTGTAGACGGGATAACCAATTAGTACCTTTTTAACATATCAAATTATATTTTTACTTGCTTTATAATTATTATTATTATTATATTCAAAGGACTTGATTTGCTTAATTTTTATTAGAAAATTGCGCAACTAAAATGCAGTTATTTAATTATTATTTATATTTTCAGCGTTGCAAGGAAAAAGTCGATATTTTAGCCATATCAGTTATGAACATGTGGCCTGGAGTACGTTTGCGTGTTACCGAAGGCTTCGATGAAGACGGACATCATCCGAAAAATTCCCTCCACTACGAAGGCAGAGCAGTTGCCATCAGCACAAGCGACAGGGACACTTCAAAATACGGGATGCTAGCAAGACTTGCAGTTGATGCTGGATTCGATTGGGTATTTTATGAATCCAGATCGCACATATACTGCTCAGTCAAGACAGGTATTTTTTTTCTATTTTATATATTTCTTCTACACTGTTAAAAATAAAGGTGACAAACAGGTTGCATTTTGGCGCCCAGAGGTGAAAAAGAGTTACCATTTGACACCCACGGGCTTGAAAATGTGTTTGGGGTTGTCGTTTCATCCCGCAATGGGTGATTCACGCTAATTAGGGTGCCGCGCAACGTTGTAAGATTTTCACCCCTTAGTCAATTACGACTTCCCCTTCAACTCGCCGTCACTGGTGGATCAAAACACGACCTCCTTCAGCTCGGCCTTCTTCCTGAAATAAGCCGTGATCAAAACAGCAATTTCTCTCTTCGAAGACTATCACCGATCGTTCGCTATCCCAATTTCGTTTAGAACTTTGGATGACGAGCTTTTTATATAAAGCAACATTTGAGTTACAGGACATTTGAACATTTCAAGGAGACTTTGAAGGTGAGCTCGATAGCCGAGTGGTTAGATCGTTGAGTTTGCAATCAGACGTTATGGGTTCGAATCCTTCGCAAGCCAAAGTCGTTTTCATAATTTCTTTTTATTATTTGGCACTCTGGATTAAGGGTGCCATCTTTTCACTCTAATTAAAGGTGCCATTCTAGTTCACGTAGGGATGTCACCAGTGAGACAAGCCTTTCACCCCTAAAAGGTGCAATATGTCACCTTTAGTTTTAGCAGTGTGTAACACACAGGTCTTAGTCGAAAGTGCAATCTGAACACTCAAGAAATCTGTTTTTGAAGTTTTGACCCTCTTTACAATTCCCACAAGAAAAGCTTCAATAAATATCAAGAGACCTGATCCCAATGTCGTCCTTGGTCAAGCATAAAAGTTTTTACAATATGAAACATAATGTTTAATGCAGAGTTGCCGAATATATCCTGTGTTTTGCACGCTATTTATTATCTTAGAGAAAATGTTGCGCTTTTAAATCTCTTAAATATTTTGAGGCCCTACCTGTGACCGAGAGGTTCTCCTTTCGAAGCTGGTAGACGGGAAGTGGTGGCTTCAGACTCAATTGCGCCCTTTGGCCTAATTGTTCGGAGTTTACCGTGGTTTTCTTAGAGCCTGGAATTTCCTTACGTAAAAGCAGGTTAGGGTCACTTAGAAAAGCCTGTACGGAAGGCGCCCCTTCCACCTTTGAGGTACTATATCTTTCCTGCTGAGAATTGACCGACATAAACACAGCCAACCAAACTACATATTTTAATTAAATAAAAGAAAATTTCCTATATTAACCCTTTGCAGTTCCATGTCGCGTCCGAGGCAACAGCAGTTTTCTTTGCAAAAAATGGTTTTGGCATCAGTAACGAAGGAAAATAAAATTTGCCTTATTTTATTAATGCACTTTCGATATAGTGTAACTGTAGGTAGTTTCTTTTTTAAAAGCAATGGCAACTGAATAAAATTTCTTTAAGAAACGCCGAAGTCAAAAGTGTTAAGCGTATTCCGTATTTATTTTCTGGTTTCCAAAAAACCGGAGACCTTGTAGCAATTTCAGTTTTAGCAATCCACCGCTTTAACCAAAAAGACAAAGACTGAGATTAATGCAAAATAAAGCGACCGAATTGAACAGGACATAGCAGAAACACAAAGTTTACAGAATAGGAAAAGGGATTGAACGTTTTTAAAATTGTAAAGGATAACGCTCGGTCAGGGATGTCCGGACAAATTTTTTTCACCTATCTTCCAAAAGTAACAAAATTTCTCTGTCCTGCTTTATCCCCTTGAAGGACGGTGGGATAGATTATATATCCCACTTAATTTTAATTGCGAAATGCCACTTTGTCAACAGAAATTTAGAATGAAAAATTTAATTATTTCATGTACGTGAAGAATAGATTTTACCTACACTGTTAAAAATAAATCTGTGAATTCCAGGTGAAACTACCGGCAGCAATGTAGCCGAACTTTTACCGTTCCGTTAGTAGATTTTCCGT
>CAXHSM010000935.1:47100-101100 GCA_964019185.1 Maratus speculifer
TGTGGGAAATACAAGAAGGGAAAACACCGGTGTAAGAATCAGTAACTTTCCGTTACAAAGTTTGATTTATAATAGTAATAATTTAATATAATTTTTAAAAATGATTTACCGATTAACCTTCAAAGAATTCGAAATCCCCGAGGGATTCTAAGCTGCTAGGTTATTTTACTTAATTGTTATTTTGGATTATTTAATTCACGCCGTCCTCAGGATCGAACTCGGGACCTTCAGGTTGCGGAACCAATTCTTACGAACTGAGCCAACGTTGCTGACGTTAAACGGCACAAAGTATGTCTTTTATGAGTTAGTGGGAAAATCTGTTGTGCTTTTTAAAGATTTCCTTTCAAATATATTCCTTAGAATGTTTGTAAACGGATTATTTTAGACTGATGCATATTACTTATTATTTTTTTAAATCATTTTTAATTTTTTAAATAGTTTAAATTAAAAAGAATCACTGTTTAAAACTACTGTTTTTTTTAATAAAAATATATATAATAAAATATATATAATAAAAATTTATATATATATATATATATATATATATATATATATATATACCGGGTGTTCCAAAAATAACCGGTAGATTTTAAAATTCAATAACATAAAAACGGTGACAGCTATTAAAAAAATTTTTGCAGGATGGTTATGTATAATGCCATAAGTTTTATCTCTGTGATTTTTGATTTTAGTTCGGAAACCAAACAATAGATGGCGCTGACGGCGATTGGCGCTCAGTCGAAGCCGAAACTGAGCTCACTCAGCATTGATACAAAGGAAGGAGATTAAGGATATGGAGTGCGTCTCATTCGATTTGATTTCAATGAAATGCATTTTTGCCATGGATGTAACAGATTCTTCGATAGTGGAATGCAGCGTTCAGAAATGGGTATAAATTTCGCAAACAGTATTTGAGTTTGCAGGATATTTTACATTTATAAAGTTTTATTTGCTCGGATAAAATTACTTTCCTATGGCATGATTTAAAGAATATTTTATGCATCGTATTTTAAAACTACACTGTTAAAAATTTGAAACCTTTGCTGCATCATCACACCTCCGCTTTTATAGAAAAAGATTACTTCACTGTATTATGAAGCATCCTCATTGGTCAAAATTGAGATATTCTATAATAGCAATGCAGTGACGATGCAGCAAATGTTTCAAATTTTAACAATGTTGGTGAAGATATTTTGCTGCAATCTTGCTCTTACACCGTAAAAAATTGACCTATTTGCTGCAGCGTCACTCCACCACCTTTATAGAAAACGGTTACAATATTGTATTATGGAGCATTATCATTGGTCATAAAAGACATATTCTATAAAATCTGTGGAGTGACATTCTAGCAAATGGGTCAACGTTTTTGCGGTGTTTCTACACTGGTCAAAATCTGCTGCATTTTGTTGCAACGCACTCCACCGCTTGTATATAATATCTCTATTCCAACCAATGAGTAAGCTCAATTTCACGGCTAAGTAACCGTTTGTTTTCTATACAAGCAGAGGAGTGCGTTGTAACAAAATGCGGCAGATTTTTAACAGTGTATGGGGAGGCATTTTTGTAATAACTCTATCGCATTTTGACATTTTTTAATAATTTTTTTTTGCATTGCATAGCTGAGGTCCCTCTCAAGATCTCTCCTTTATTATAGTTCTTGATTATTTTCAATTATTTTGGCAATTTTCAAAAACAGATGACGCTGCAGGTGTGATGAAAGCTATTGAAGAAAACTCAGTCTCTGAGTTCGCTATTCTGTAAGTTGTCTTTCTGCTGCAAGCGTATGCTGTTCACAGACTGCAAGTTTGCAGGTAAAAATGGTTTATTCTTTAGAACAGAGGATTTTTTTGGTGTTGGAATTCCACCGCCTAGAACACAGTGTTGCTGCTACAAGACGAAGTTTTCAACGGAAGTTTAATGTAACCAAAGGACCGAAAAGCGATACAATAAAGAATTTGTTTGAAAAATTTCAACGGACTGGAGACGTGAAGGATGAACGTGCTGGAAATGTAGGGCGACCGCGTACGACAACAGAGAGTAATGCTCAGCTTGTGCAGAAGGTGATCGAACAGCGGCCTCAGGTTTTCATTCGTCGTGTTGCAGCTGCGGTCCAAATAAAGCCAACGTCCACGTACCGTCTCATGCGCCAGAGTTTACACCTCTATCCATACAAAATTCAAACTCGGAAACCCCTCAGCGCTTCTTCTATTGATGCACGAGTAACATTTGCTAATGATATGGTGCAAAGGATTGATGTCGGCGATATCCAAGTGGGCAGCGTTTGGTTTAGTGACGAAGCTTATTTTTACCTGGACGTTTTCGTAAATAAACAGAACTGGCGCATATGGGGAACTGAAAACCCCCATGTTGCAGTCCCATCATCCCTACATCCTCCAAATGTGTTGGTTTGGGCCGCCATTTCTTCCAAGGGGCTCATTGGTCCATTTTTCAGATCCGAAACGATTACTGCACCACGCTATCTGGACATTCTTCGAGAATTTGTGGCGGTACAAAATGCCTTAGACGACACTGCGAAGACCTCGTGGTTTATGCAAGATGGTGCCCGGCCACATCGCACAGCCGAGGTCTTTAATTTCCTGAATGAACATTTCGATGATCGTGTGATTGCTTTGGGCTATCCCACACATACAGGGAGCGGCGTGGATTGGCCTCCTTTATCGCCAGACATGAACCCCTGTGACTACTATCTGTGGGGACACGTGAAAGACCAGGTGTACCGCCACAATCCAGTAACAGTCGAACAACTGAAGCAGTACATCTCTTCTGTATGTGAAGCCATCCCTCCTGAAACGTTTATAAACGTTACTGGTAATTTCGTTCAGAGACTACGCCATATTATTGCTGCGCATGGTGGATACGTGGAAAATATCGTTCTTCAGATTTTTCAGACTGCAGCGCCATCTGATGTTGAAAATTGTAAGTAATTTCGTAAGTTTGTCTGTCTAAAAATTTACTATTGTCCCAAGCACATTACAACAAACGGTGTATTATTGATTTTTCAAATATACCGTCATTTTTGAAACAGCCGGAATAAAGTTACTTTTACTTCCAAAACCGATTTTTAATTGAAATTAACTTTATAAAAAAAATCTGCAACCAAAATCGAAAATGTAATCAAGGAGTGATCTTGAGAGGGACCTTACTTATGCAGTGCAAAAAAAAAAAAAATTAAAATGTCATTACAAAATGTTATTACAAAAATGCCTCTCCAAAAGAACACGATAAAAAATTGACCCATTTGATGCAGCGTCACTCCACAGCTTTTATAGAATATGTCTTTTATGACCAATGATAATGCTCCATAACGCAATAAAGTAGCCATTTTCTATAAAAGCGGCGGAGTGAATGACGCTGCAGCAAATGGGTCAAATTTTTTTACAGTGAATAGCTTTAGCTTGGGAGTTTCTTCGCGGGCAGGGACAGAGGGTTTACAGAATGGCAAATTCACAGATTGCGTTTTCTATTATAGCTTTCAAATTGCCTGCAGTGCCATCTGTTGTTGAAAATTTTAAGTGATTCCGAAAGTTGTATACCTGAAAATTTACTATTGTCCCAATCATATTGCAACAAACGGTATATTTCTAACGCTGCCCATTTAAATTTTATTGATTTTTCAAATATACCGGTCATTTTTGTGACTCTCTGCATCGTCACCAACACTGTTAAAATTTGAAACTTTTGCTGCATCGTCACTCGATGTTATTATAGAATATCTCTGTTTTGACCGATGAGAATGCTCCATAATACAGTGAAGTAATCATTTTCTATAAAAGCGGAGGTGTGATGATGCAGCAAAGGTTTCAAATTTTTAACAGTGTAGTTTTAAAATACAATGCATAAAATATTCTTTAAATCATGCCATAAGAAAGTAATTTTATCCGGGCAAATAAAACTTTATAAATGTAAAATATCCTGCAAACTCAAATACTGTTTGCGAAATTTATACCCATTTCTGAACGCTGCATTCCACGATCGAAGAATCTGTTACATCCATGGCAAAAATGCATTTCATTGAAATCAAATCGAATGAGACGCACTCCATATCCTTAATCTCCTTCCTTTGTATCAATGCTGAGTGAGCTCAGTTTCGGCTTCGACTGAGCGCCAATCGCCGTCAGTGCCATCTATTGTTTGGTTTCCGAACTAAAATCAAAAATCACCGCGATAAAACTTATGGCATTATACATAACCCTCCTGCAAAAATTTTTTTTAATAGCTGTCACCGTTTTTATGTTATTGAATTTTAAAATCTACCGGTTATTTTTGGAACACCCGGTATATATATATAGACATTTTTTTTAAATTGTCGTACACTATTTCTTTCTTTATTTATTTTTCGGCTAATAAATTAAAAGATTTTTAGTAAGAAAAAAAAGATAAAAAGAAAAAGAAAAAATGTAATTTAAAAGGAATTTTTTATGTTTCATTATTACATGGCGCCAATGGGACTCGAACCCACAATCTGCGCTCGCAGGTGATTAGCGGTGTGGTGCCTTGACCACTCGGCCATGGAGCTCCCCACACAACGGAGTGTCTCCGTTTTTTCTTTTTATTTCCATCCGTTTCGTTATTTTCAGGAAATATGATGGAATTTTGTGATTTGTAACGGAAAATACTCTTTTGTTGTTAAAAGGGAGTTTTTCTGTGAAATTCAGGAAAAAAATGTTCGTGAATTTCAGAATTTTTTTAACAGTGTATTTTGAAGTAAATTTGTTTTTAAATTCAGGTGCCAATCAATGATTTCAGAATTTTACGAATAAAAATACGTTGCCCCTGAAAGGGTTAAAGCATATTACTTTACCTCCTTTGCTTCTCCTTTTTTTATAGTCTTATTTAAATATATATTGTGTTTTTAAGATTAGTCAAACATGAAAAACTAAATATACGCAAGTTGCATGTTTTTAAATTTAAAATAATTGCAGTTTGATGGATTGTTATAGTTGTTCATTTAAATTATTCTGTCAATGTGTACACTCACAATTCTTTGCTATTGGCTGGTGATTGGTGAGAGGTTTCTCAGCATTAGTATACAATGATATTTCATTTGGAACAAAAAACTATTTGTAATCGGTATACTGTATAGGTTATGTATACTTATAGAAATCGATTACTATTTAAAAACTTTCATTTCATTGTGACCGACAAATGATTGACTAATAGCGTGCTTAATCTATATTTGGATAATTTCAAATTAGTATTGATGGTTTATGGCATAAATATTAATTTCGTTAGACAGGTGGAACTAATACGTCTAAATATATGTAAATACCTAAACTTTTTTTTTATTTTTTTTTAGTTATTTATAGTAAATCTGATCTTTATTAAAATAAAGATAGATGTATACAATTTGCCCATTTTTTTATTAAACAAAAGTAATTTTAGAGTATATCTTATATCCAAACATAATATTCTTTTCTGATTAACATAAATTATTTTGATTATCTTTAGAATACAACAGTTCAGACAACTGGAGTCATACTGTGCAGATTTTTAGCACATTCGGTTTGTCTGTCCGTCTGTCCGTCTGTCCGCTCTCTAACTCCCGTAAATATACTCGGATTGCTATGAAATTTTTATACGTTATTGATGTTTATCCTAGCACAAACCCTATTGAAAATGAAGTATCTACCATGATCAGTTTATCTACAGGGCGAATCAAGTTTCCCATTACATTACGGCCTATGGGAAAAAATCGTTAATATACTCGGATTGCCATGAAATTTTAGGACGTTATTGAGGTTTACCCTAGCACGAACCCTATTGAAAATGAACTATCTACCATGATTAGTTTATCTACAGAGAGAATCAAAAGTTTCCCATTACATTACGGCCTATGGGGAAAAATCGTTAATATGCTCCGATTGCCATGAAATTTTAGGACGTTATTGACGTTTACCCTAGCACAAGTCCTATCGAAAATGAAGTTTCTACCATGATTAGTTTATCTACAGGGCGAATCAAAAGTTTCCCATTACATTACGGCCTATGGGGAAAAATCGTTAATATGCTCCGATTGCCATGAAATTTTAGGACGTTGTTGACGTTTACCCTAGCAAAAGTCCTATCGAAAATGAAGTTTCTACCATGATTAGTTTATCTACAGGACGAATCAAAAGTTTCCCATTACATTAAATATATTAAGCTTTTTCATGTATAATAAAATTGATATATGTCTCTGAAGCTTAATATAAATTATACGCTACTGTCTTGCATAATATGAAGTACATAGCATTTACAGGGCCACGCAAAATATTTCAAATAGTATATTTTTTCCGAAGTACTGTATATGTGTCCGATGATGACTGATGGAGGGATGAAATGCATTTTAATTATGATATGCGCGTTTATATTTCGCTAAATATATGCACATTATATGGTGTGTATAAATGTTATAGTTGATATACAGGGCTACCCATAAAGAGCTCACCAACGTTACTGAATATGAGCGTAAATTATTTAAACGTGATTCTTAAATAAGCTATGCATTTTTACGCTGAGCTTCATTCAGTTTACTGAGAAATGTTTGCAGAATATAGATAAAATGATATACAGGGCCACGCAAAGAATTCGATACATGAACGCGTATGAATGATGATTTATGAGAATGTGATTTCAGTTGTTTGTTAAAGTGCTTTAGTTTAAAATAAATTTTAGCCTAATGCTGACGTGTAATAAAGGTACAATGTAAACTACAGGGCTGAACAAAAGTATTCAAGTATGCTTCCATCTAATAGTATGAATTGCTGAAAAAGAAATCTCAAGCTACTGGGTATTTTCTTGCTAAGCTAAATTTTGCCATTATATGAACTGACATATGAAATACAGGGCTGTTCTAATGTACTGGAATACATATTTGGGTATATTTGGCTATACACTATTATTTCCCTAAATAACAAAGTTTTGTTAAAGATTTCATTAAGTGTTGGAAAGTGCTTCATAATCTATGCTTAACGCATGATTTTTCATACTTGTTTAAAATTTATTGCTGTTATCTTGAAATTCGTCTATGTGATGATAGCATCTGTAAGCCCTACTCCTACCTATATTATCGTCTCCATGCGTAACACTGACGTCATTTTGATGGTGTTAACAGCAGACGATTAAATAACTTTCATTAACTTTCACTCAATTTTTTCTAAATAACACAAATTTTTAAATTTCAAACTCTAATTTTATTGTTTTTAAATAATTTTCAAGCATGATTTTTTTTTTTTATCTCTATCTTTTGTTGTCGTCTGTCAACAAAAGATAGAGATAAATAAAGTCTGCTTTCATTTAAATGATATAAGTAAAATCGATCAACATTTGTTTTCGGCTTCTATTGCATAATGAAATGAAAAAAATGCCTGTCTAAAAATGAAATACAAATTAAAAACAGGTAATCAAATCACGCTTAAAACACTAAAATGATCAGAATAAATAAATAAAAAAATAAACATTGCCAGGTTAAACTGATGGCATTAAGCTCATTAGCTATTCGTATTGATTGCATATTACAGCCTTATTTTTCAAGGAATAATGCCCATCGAAAAACAAATTAAGTGGAGGATTCGCTCTTCCATTTACTTTCTTTATACTTAATCATTGAACTACCCTAAACTAATCAGGGATACGTCTTATCATAATGAACTTGTATCCAAAATTCGATACCAATCAGATAATTCTGCATAAAAACACATTTATTTAATTTAAGAGGGTTTATTATCAGTTCTTCCTTTTACACTTAACCATTAAACCTCCCAAAGTATTCGGAGATTCTCCTTATCAGAAAGAACCTATATCCAAAATTTGAAGTCAATCCTATAATTCTGCATAAATACCAATTTATCTAATTTATAGGAGAGGGATAATCGACCGTTCCGTCCTTTATACTTAACAAAAAAATCCGAAAACTAACCAGGGAAGTGTCTTATCAGTATGAACCTATATCCAAAAATTGAAGCAAATCGATTAATTTTGCAGGAAAACCCCATTTACCTAAATTAAGCGTGTAGCCTTTGATCCCCCTTTATACCTAACCAATTAATCATCAATCAGGGAAGTTCCTTCTCAAAATTAATTTATATCCCAAATTCGAAGAAAATTTGGGATCTGTGTGAAAAATTCATTTACATAAATCAATCGGTGTAACCCTTTTAACTCCCTTTATACTTAATCAATGAGTATCCAAAATTAAACATGAAGGCGAATCATCATAACGATCTTATATTTAAATTATGAATGAAATCTGATAATTCTGCATGAAAACCTCTTTTATCTAAATAAAGGGAGAGGAGGGTTCCCCCCCCATTTTTCTTCTTATACTTATTCAAAAAACTCCCAAAATTAATCAAGGAAGCGCCTTATCAGAATAAAACTGTATCCAAAGTGTGAAGTAAATAGGGTATTTTGATCATGAGTCATCGCATTACATACATGCATATGTACACACAGAAAAGGCGGCACATAAGCTCTCAGGCTTTCATAGTCTGCGAGCCAAAAAGATAGAACTTTTACAGATTTGTTCGACTGTTAATTCTTGGCATGAGGCCAATACAAAAATATCACTTTTAGTCTAAGAGCTAGCAACGTCAAAAAACACGTCATTTTATCAAGGCTCATTTTTAATATGTTCTTCCCTTTTGTGGTAGAACATTTTTGCAAGCGGTCTGGCAGTCTGGAGACGTTGCATTTACCTGTGGCAGAAAGGGTTATGCAGGTCAAAAAACTTCAAAATCACGTCATTTTATCAAAGCTCATTTTTATATGTTTTTCCCTTTTATGGTAGAATACGTTTTCAAGCAGTCTGGCAGTCGGGAGACGTTGCGTTTAGCTGTGGCAGAAGGGGTTATGCAGGTCAAAAACTTCAAAATTACTTCATTTTATCAAAGCTCGTCTTTTTATATGTTCTTCCCTTTTATGGTGTAGTACGTTTGCGTGCGTTCTGGCAGTCGGTTAACGTCGCGTTTATCTGTGGGAGAAGGGGTTATGCTGGTCCAAAAACTTTAATTACGCCCTTTTAGCAGATTTTTGTTTGTAACATTTGTTTATACTGATTATTTGTGATATTAATCCGTTATTGCTAGACGGTACCAATGTCACTAAGACCCTGTCAGATCAATATTTAAAGATAACATATTACTCTTTGAGTGCAGACAACCTATAATTAATTTGCCAGACACAAACTCGCTTGCAAAGTTATTGCTAGACGGCTTTAATTATGGCAACGAAAGTGCTAGTTTCAAGGGTGGTTTATAATTTAAAAATTTTAAGAACTCTTTACATTATTTTATCAAGCTTAAAAATTACATATTACTCTTTGGATAGCAGACAACATATAATTAATTTGCCAGATACAAATTCTTGCCAGATACAAATTTACAAGTTATTGCCAGAAGGCTTTAAATATGGCAACGAAAGTGCCTGTTCCAAGATTGGTTTATAATTTAAAAATTATAAGACCTCCTTACGTCATTTTATCAAGCTTAAAAATTACAAGATATTACTCTATGGATAGCAGACAACCTATAATTAATTTGCCAGACACGAATTCGGTTGCTAAGTTATTGCCAGACGTCTTTAACTTACAATTTAAACCATTCTTGAAACAGGCACTCTTGTTGCCATGTTTAAAGCCGTCTGGCAATAACTTTGCAACCGAATTTGTGTCTGGCAAATTAATTATAGGTTGTCTGCTATCCAAAGAGTAATATCTTGTAATTTTTAAGCTTGATAAAATGACGTAAGGAGGTCTTATAATTTTTAAATTATAAATCAATCTTTGAACAGGCACTTTCGTTGCCATATTTAAAGCTATCTGGCAATAACTTTGCAACCAAATTTGTGTCTGGCAAATTATTTAAATGTTGTCTGCTATCCAAAGAGTAATATGTTATCTATAAATATTGATCTGACTGAGTCTTAGTGACATTGGTACCGTCTAGCAATAATGGATTAATATCACAAATAATTAGCAAAAACAAGTGTTACAAACAAAAATCTGCTAAACTGGCGTAATTAAAGTTTTTGGACCTTTATAACCCCTTCTCCCACAGATAAACGCGACGTTACTCGACTGCCAGACCACCCGCAAACGTATTACACCATAAAAGGGAAGAACATATAAAAAAAAGCTCTAATAAAATGACGTGATTTTTAAGTTTTTGACCTGCATAATCCCTTCTCCCACAGATAAACGCGACGTTACTCGACTGCCAGACCACACGCAAACGTATTACACCATAAAAGGGAAGAACATATAAAAAAAAGCTCTAATAAAATGACGTGATTTATAAGTTTTTGACCTGCATAATCCCTTCTCCCGCAGGTAAACGCAACGTGTCCCGACTGCCAGACCGCTTGCAAACATGTTCTACCATAAAAGGGAAAAACATAGCAAAAAATTAGCCTTGATAAAATGACGTGATTTTGAAGTTTTTTGACCTGCATAACCCCTTCTGCCACAGGTAAACGCAACGTCTCCCGACTGCCAGACCACTTGCAAACGTATTCAACCATAAAAGGGAAAAACATATCAGAAAATGAGCCTTGATAAAATGACGGGATTTTAAATTTTTTTGACCTGCCTAACTCCTTATGCCACTGGTAAAGGCAACGTCTCCCAACTGCCAGACCGCTAGCAAACGTACTACCCCATAAAGGGGAAGAACATATAAAAAAAATGAGCCTTGATAAAATCAGGTGACGAAATCGTTGCTAGCTCTTAGACTATTTTAACAAATTTCAAAATTTTGCTTGATTACATAAATGCTGTTTTTTATGTATAAATTATTGTTGGTATTTTTCTTGAAAAGTCTAAAAAATATGTATGTTTAATGTAAACTATCTATTAGAGTTTTCAATAAGAAAGATATGAAGACGTGAATTTCAAAATTCGCCTTATCCATAAACACAAATTTTGGGAAATCACGGAAAACCACTGAATGCGTCATTGATTTTCATCGCAAATTAAGATTTTACAATGCGAGAAATACAAGATAAAACTAGTTTTTCCCCCTAATAGTAGCTTTTTTATGCACGTTTTGAAACTCATGTCCGCATATATATATGCAGTGTATATCAGCACAGTAGTTACAAAACTTTCAGGGAAAATAGAAAGTATCTACGGACGACGTGAAGTAAAATTGCTCTGCAATGCACGGTGCTAAACACTTTTCTGGCGACATAGTGACAAAACAAATGGGTTGAGAAAACATGATTATTTTTCATAGTACAGCAAAAATGTTGTGGTGGCTTTTGCGTTAAAGCAAGGATGTACAAAAATCCCATTAGCATTGCGGATAAACTTGTTGCATGCATCATGACAGCTGCTGGTGCAGTCCGGGACACGTCCGGTATTTCCAAGAGCATTAGATCTGCCATGCGCTAACGATGTGAAGCCCTCATTACGGTCCGTTGTCCTAACTTAGGATGTGTTCTTTGATGATTAACACTGTTTCATTTCCTTTATTATTATTATTTATTTTTTTTCTTTTATTTTTTTTATTTTTTTTTTATTTTTTATTTTTATTTTTTTTTTATTTTTATTTTTTATTTATTTTTTTTTTTTTTTGCTGCGTTAAGAATTAGGAATGATAAGCTTGTTTTCCCTCCTGTTTGAATGTTTTCTTTTTTCTGTTTTGCAACGTCACTACCGTGCTAGAAAAACGTTTCCGATCATGCATTCCTATGTGAGTTCCTATCTTCTATGTGTACTCTATCTCTACTAAAAATTAAAAATCTCTGTACTGATACACCCTGTATATATGATTTTGACCTGTATACTGTAAACAGGGAAATGCAGGTTGAAAATCCTTGTTCTTTTAATTTAAAAAATGTCAACACTGTAAAAAAACGGACAATTTTACGGAAGTATTACTGGAAATCTAGACGCCAGTACAATTTACTGTTTTTTAACGGAAAATTACGGGAAATATTCCGGTTTTTTTTTCGAGTTTTTCCCGGAATTTACGGAAAAATTTCCGTTAAAAAACAGTAAATAGTACTGGCGTCCAGATTACCAGTAATACTTCCGCAAAATCGTCCGTTTTTTTACAGTGAAGAGTCCTTAAAAAGGAATTACAAATCTATACTGAAAACAGCTAGATTAATGAAAAGTTGTAAAATCTGACTATGCGCATAGGAATTGCTCATCTATATATATAAAAGAAAGTCTGGATTTCATATTAATCACAGCACAGAAAAATCTACTGGACCCATAATCTTGAAAATTGGGGAAAAAATACTTCTTATAGCACCGAGCACCGCTAAGAAGGGATTTTCGAAAATTCCACCCCTAAGGGGGGTAAAAAAAAGAACGAACTTTAAAAAATTCCTTAAAAATCGGCTTATGTAGTTATTTTTCAAATGATAACATGTTTTAATGTATTTTTCGATGCTGAATCGAATGGTACCAAGCAAATTCTTTTAAATCCATTATTTCGTGAGATACTTCACATTTTCCTAATTTGGCGATGTCTTCCGTGCAAAAACCTGAAATTTTCAATCCTTCTATATAGATCAGATTTTGTAGTCAATTCAATTGATACCATTTTGTAGACGATTCAATTGGTACCATATTTTAGTGTATTTTGCCATGCTGAATCGAATGGTACCAAGCAAATTCTTTTAAATCCAGTTGTTTGTGAGATACTTCACATTTTTCTAATTTGGCGATATCTTCTGCGCAAAAAGCTGAAATTTTCAATCTTTATATATAAAAGAAAGTCTGGGTTTTTTTTTATTAATAATCGTACAAAAAAATCTATTGAACCTACACTTTGGAAGTGAGTTCTATAATCAGGTTAACATGATTATGTAAGCTATATTTAATTGTCTCAATATATATAAAACACAAAGTAAAATTTCATTCCGGCCTCTTATAAATTAAGTTCTACTAGATAGATTTTAATAGAACTTACATTGTTAGCTGGATAATTTTTCAGAAATTTTGTAACAATTGTAATATAGCATTCATCTTTAGATGAATACTTATGGAGATATTTTAAATCAGATGAACCCAATTACAAAAGGTTGGCTTTATTTTAAAGGTTCCACTGAATGAATTTTTATGTGATTAAAACTGTTAACATGTTGAGCGCTACGTCATTCGTTGGTGACTAACTTTGAACTTTCTGTTTAGATGACTGCCTTTTCTCCGATGACATACAGAATAAAATACAATATAAAACTAAAAATTACTATGATATAAAAATTTCGTTTGATTTAAAGTTTCTTTAAAAAAAACTGACCAGCGTAGCGGGCGAAGGCTGCTAGTTAGGAAATAAAATAAAAATGTGTTATGCTATGTAACATGTAAATGAAATTGAATGTGTATCATAATTTATGCTTATCACGTGTATTTCCTTCCATCTATTGTTATTTGGTGAATATTCATGCGTTTTTTCATAATTAGTTCTCATTAAATATTTATAAGCTACTTTTAAATATTTTTGTTCTCTAAAAGACATAAATATCTGCCTTAGATATTTTTTTTTCACCCGTTTTCCTCGTATATAACATATTCAGGCTCCTTTTAAAAACACAATGCGACTAACATTTACCAGTCTAGTCGGATGTGCCAGTCGCAAAACTTTCTTCTATCTCATGCATGTTAATGCTTCAAAATTCGCTATAACTTTGCAAAAATTAATGGACAATCTATGTCCATCATGTTCATTCTAGAGATAAATAAAATTATATGTAATAGCTTTTGAAGCATGATTATCGCTAAAATTGTGTTAATCCTAAGAAATACAGCACAACAGTATCACTGATTGGGTGATTTGCGCTGAAATCAGTCAGCAACAACTATATGTCAACGCCTATCTGAATATGAAGTTTGATGAAAATTTGTGCATCAGTGCTTGGGATAGAAATTGAGAAAATCGTAAAACAGGCAGAATAGCAGCGCCATCTATTGGGCGGTTTACACCAAAACCTAATCAGCATCAATCTATATGAAAGACTGACTGAATCTGAAATTTTATGAAAATGTGTGCATAAGTTCTTAAGATATAGCTATTGTGGAAATCGTAATAAAAGCAGCATAGCAGCGTCACCTGCCGTATAGTTTATACCAAAAACTAATCCATATTATTTTATGAGAGACTGAAAAAAATATAAAATTTGATGAAGATTTGTGCATTAGTTCTTGAGATGTAACTATTGTGGAACTCATGAATATTGCAGCACAGCAGCGCCGCCTATTAGACAAAATACACTAAAAATTAATCAGCACCAATTTATATCACAGACAAAATAGATCTAAAATTTTAGTAAATTTCATGCATTAGTTCTTGACATATAACGCTCACAAACATTTTGTCACATACAAATTGACAAATTCACAAACAAGCACTTTCTAAAAACAGTCAAATCGTGTTCTGGGCATTCTAAACCATATCTATTCACAGTTAACCAGAAGTCGGATTTTTTCTCTAATCCAATATTTTCTTCTTGTAAAAATAAAAGATATTAAAAATTATTATTCGCCAAATATTGATTTTCTCTCAGTGATATTTATTTTCGAAATGAAAGTTTGTAGAAAAACATAATTTACAAAAATCATTCCAGTAAACTATGTTGTTTTGCTTATTTTTAATAAAGAATGGGAGAAGTGAGATATTTTCTTGTTGTACAGTTGGCAAAAAAATTATTTGTACACTTCAGTTTTTTTTTTAAATATAATGAAATTAAATAAAAGATTTAAGAAAAAAATACTGTAATACATTAATTTAATGCATTATAATAATACAAAAGCAAAAACAAAATAAAACGAATTGATTTTTTACATTATAATAAACAAATATACAAAAATATAATGCAAAAAAATATTTATACACTACATTAATGTACTATATTTAATGAAAATTTAGTTAAATGATAAAAATTAATATTTTGTGTGAATTCCTTCAGCGTTTATGAAACGCGAAGCAAAACCAGACTAGCGGTCTGGTTTATGTTATTCCATGACTCAATAAGAGCTTCTTTAAAACTGTTTTTCTCTGATACATATTTTTTTTTTGGATTTTTGCATTCAATAACATCCACAAATCTTTATTAATTCAAGTCTAGAGATTGTGGATGAGTTACCAGTCGCCTTCGAGCATTGTAGAGTAACCATGTGCTAGTGATCACAGCAGTATGCTTTTTTCGTTATCCTGCAGAAAGTTAAAAGCTACCTTTACGCGTAATTTCTTAGCACTGCTTAATAAATTATGCCGCGACACATCAATATATGTCATAGCTGTCATTCCAATGTCAATAAATTCCAAATGTCCTGCTTCATTAGAAGCTATACACCCCAAAAACATAATATTCTCCCCACCATGCTTGATAGTTTGAAGTATACGTTCCGGATCTAGAACAATTTTATTTTTACGCCAAATTTTTTCGAATGCTTGGTGGTAAGAAAATTCCGAATTTCTCTCATCAGAAAAAATTACTGTTTTCCAAAAATCGAATAATTTACTTCTGAATGCGAAAGCGAATTCTATGAGTTTTCGCCTATTTGTTTGACTGATGAATGGATTTTTCCTTGAGGTTCTTCCTTTTAAGTATGCATTGAGAAGAATATTTCTTATTGTTTGAGGTATTACTCTGATGTTAGAAGATGTTGCAAGGTCTCCTGCAAATTTTTGAATTAACACATAAGATTTTTTAAAGCTTTTTTTAACAACACTCGTTTTTCCTCCATTGTTAATTTGCTGAGAAGTCCTGCTTTTCGTTAAATTTCGATGCATCCAATTTCTTCATACTTCCTCACTATGCATCCAATAGTTGTAAATGGTAATTTAATAGCTTTTCGAAATTCTTGTTGCGAGTTTCAATTTTTATGATGATAGGATTTCATATATCTAGAGGTACTTCACCAGTTTTAGGTGCCATTCTCAATTACTTCAAGAGCAAATTAGATTAAATGTCAGACAAATATAATATGAAGTTAAAACTTATTAACTACTTCTGTATAAGTAGTCCTTTGAACCACAAACACTATAAAAGACTGTATATCAGGATGGGGAAATGTACAAATACTTTTTTCCAACAAATTGTTAAAATTTTCCTATTAGAAAATTATTTTACATCTTTATCGAGATTTTCTGTTGTTTAATTTAAAACGCATAGTAAACATATTGTATTAAAACTATTTTTGACGAAATATCTGTTTTTATTTAGTTAAAAATTAAACATTTTAGAGTGTACAAATAATTTTTTTGCCAACTGTATATATTCCCCTCTCGTTTTAGCACTTCCATTCATTACTTGCATTAGAGAGCAACGAAAGTAATAGGCAAGCGTGATATATGCAGAATGAGTGGTGAATATTTTTCTCTTGCGGACTTGAAAAAAATTACATGAATAAAAATATTATATTTTATTTATTTATAGGCATATCTAACAGGAAACTTTCCATCTTTGTTTTATTTCAGAGAAAAATAACTCCATTAGTGTATAACATAGCCAATTAATCAAACGAGTTCAGTAATATATACCGTGTGTCCCAAAAATGACTGATAGATTTTAAAATTCAGTAACTTGCAAACGGTGACAGCTATTTAAAAAAAAAATTTTCAGGAGGGTTATGTATAACGCCAGGAGTTTTTTTACCGTAATTTTTTATTTTAGTTCGAATTTCAATCAGTAGATGACGCTGACGGCGATTGAAGGCCAGGTGATCAGTGCTGAGTGAGGTCAGTTTCGGCGTCAATCTGGCCTTCAATCGCCGTCAGCGCCATCTATTGTTTGAAATTCGAACTAAAATAAAAAATTATGGTAAAAAAACTCCTGACATTATACATAACCCTTTTGCAAAAATTTTTTAAATAGCTGTCACCGTTTGCAAGTTATTGAATTTTAAAATCCATCAGTCATTTTTGGGACACCCGGTATATCCTTTTCAATATTTTATATACGGATATGAGAAGTAGTAATAGAATACCTGAATAATTCCTTCATACATAAACAAAAACATTACTCTTTATTTTTTTTATTATTATTCAGTTTCTACCATTTGAATATAAAAAGTTGTTTCGTATGTAAGAAACAAAAATAAATAAATAAAAATAAGAAGCCCGTCGAAATGTAAAATTTCATTTAATCTTCAAAAGCAAATGTTTTCTCTATTCCAATGCTACTTTCTTGTAAATATATAATATGTTAAAAATTATTATTCATCAAAAATTGATTTTCTCTGGATGATATTTATTTTCGAAATGAAAGTTTGAAGAAAAACATAATTTACAAAAATCATTCCGGTAACTATGTTGTTTTTGCTTATTTTTTAAAGAAAATGAAAGAAGTGAGATATTTTCTTGATATATATATTCCCCTCACGTGTTTGCCCTTCCATCCATTACTTGCATTAAAAAGCCACGAAAGTAATAGGCAAGCGGGATATATTCAGCAGGAGTGGAGAATATTTTTTCCTTGCAGACTTGAAAAAGTTTACATGAATAAAATAGTTTTTTTTTATTTATGTACAAACATATATAGCTGGAAAATTTGCATCTTGGTTTTCTATAATGTAAAGAGAAAAATAACTCTATTAGAGTACAACTGTATAGTCAATGTCAATTAATTAAAAGAATTCAGGAGAAAATATTTATGTTTTAATGTTTAACTTACGGATGTGAGAAGTAGTAATGGGCGGCCTGAATTATTTTACGATTTAATTGATTCAATCGGACATGAACAGAAACATAGCTACCATTTATTATTATTATTAATAATAATAATTAATTAAATATCAAATAAAAGCCTTTGTGCAAAAATGTTTAAAGTTATAAAACCAGTGATTAAAAATGCACAAATAATGTATGAAAAGGTAGCAAACAGCTGTTTCAAATCTACAATCGAGATTATCCATCAGTGCAAAACTCAGCGAGCTATAAAAGGCAAAACTGAGCCAAAGCTTTGCTTTTCTCAGTTTTGCTTTATCTAGCTCGCTGAGTTTTGCATTGATGAAGGATTTTGAAAGAAAATTCGAAACAGCTGTTTGCTACCCTTTCATACATTATTTGTGCATTTTTAATCGTTGATTTTCTATCTTTAAATATCATTATTCAGTTTCTACATGAAGTTTTGAAAGAAAAAGATGTTTCATATTTTAATTTTAAAAAAAAAATGAAGTCCCTAGAAATGTAAAATTTCATTTTAGTTTCAAAATCGAATGTTTTCTCCAATCCAATACTTTCTTCTTGTAAAGACAGAAGATATTCAAAATTATTATTTGCAAAAATTTATTTTCTCTGAGTGATATCTATTTTCGAAATGAAAGTTTGAGGCAAAACACAATTTAAAAAGTCATTCCGGTAAATACGTTGTTTTGCTTACTTTGAAAAAAAATGAGATATTTTCTTGATATGTATATTCCCCTCACGTTTTAGCACATCCATCCATTACTTGAATTAGAAAGCAGCGAAAGTAGTAGGCAAGCGTGATATATGCAGCATGAGTGAAGAATATTCTTCTCTTGCAGATTTGAAAAAGTTTACATAAAGAAAACAGTATTTTTTATTTTTCATCTTTGTTTTCTGCAATGTTTTATTTCAGAGAAAAATAACTCTATTAGTGTATAGTACATAGTCAATTAATTAAACGAGTTCAGTAAAAAATACATATGTTACAATATTTAACTTACGGATGTGAAAAGCAGTCATGGGCAGAATAAATTATTTTACTATTTGAATGATTCACTCGCACATGAACAAAAACATAGCTACTATTCTTTATTATTATTATTATTATTGTTATTATTATTATTATTATTATTATTATTATTATTATTATCATCATTATTATTATTATTCAGTTTCTACCAGAAATTTTGAATCGAAAAAGATGTTTCATATTTTAATAAAAAAAAGTAATAATTTTAGAAATCCATAAAAATAAAAAATTTTATTTTATCTTCAAAATTTCTAAAAATAATCGATAAAAAACCGCTTCCGTAATCCACTATCATTTGAATGTACACAAATACAACAATTTTAACAATGTAAAAAAAAAAAAAAATAAATAAATAAGCGAAAAATCTTGCAACTGGCATAGGTGATAGAACACCTCTTAATTCAATCAAAATACTGTTGGTATATGGGGTTGAGAACATCAAGCTCAATCACACTATTTTTTTTTAACATTTTACACTCATTTATTCTATGTAACTATATTTTAATTAAAGATTTATTATATGTAATTTTCTTCATGTATGTGATAAAACTGTTCAGTTTTTAAAAAATACATTTACTTTAAAAAAAAAAAGAAAATCCGAAAAAATCTGAAAAAATAGTCGTTTTTCTAAAATAAAAAAGTTTTAGTTACTTAAAAAAAGTCTGCCATACGCCTTATAATTACATTACAGCCATATAAACTAGTGTATTTATGCCAAGTTTCTTCGAAATCGGTCGGGTAATTTCCGAGGAAACGGGTCTTAAAGTTTGCATGCATTGCAATACGTTGTGGCTGAAACACATGGTTGGAATCACTCAAATTTTAACTTACAAAATGGAACTATTCTTGAACGAAATTGGGGATTAACCAAAACAACTTATTAACCCCTTGAAGGGGGATGGTATAAAATATATAACACTTAATTTTAATTGAGAAACGTCACATCGACACCAGAATTTTGAAATGAAAATTTTAATTTTATCAAGTACGTAAAGAAAAGCTTTTATCTATTTTGAAATAAACTTTGATTTTATGACACCTCGTGTCAATCAATGATTTCAGCATTTTTAGAGTAGAAGAGCCCCTCAAACGGTTAAAATGTTATTAACAGTAGTTGCTCACCAATATCAGGGTGGCGAGTGGCCATAGAAAAACACAGTCAATGAAGTTCGTACATACCAATATTTTGTCAAAGAGGAATTCGCCTTCCTTAATCCTTTTATATTATTTGAAGTATTTTCTGTATTAAAATACTGGAAGATTCCTCTTTATTTGACTTGTCTTCCCTGACCACCATCCGTAGTACACTATATGGCCAAAGGTGATCGGCCACTTGCGATTTTGGCATTTTGTTAAATATCTAAAAAAATATGTGAGGGATTATCCTGACATCTTATGTGTGTAAACATAATATTACAGGTCATACATTTCTGTGAAAAGTCTTTCCCGAAACTCCATAAGGGACCATCAACAAATTGAAAAAGAAAGAATATCTTTTGGCTAACCACGTCATAACTAAGGAAACAAAAACGTTCAAACTATAGATTATGATTGACTTATTGTAATAAACTGTATTCATTTTTATGTGGATAGCATGTTTACTCGTAAAAAAATTAAGATTTTTATTAAAACAGTCCCAAAATTTTTCCAAGTTTTTTTCTTTTTTTTTTTTTTTTTTTTTTTTTACTTATAAATTTCAGAGTTCTTAATATAAAATAATGCTAAAGGAATTCCTAGATTGGAGGTCAAATCTAAGACTTTGACTTGAGTTGCCAACGCTTTAACTAGTGATTGTAGCTAGGCCGTCACTTGTGGACAAATTTCACTCAGATAAGCTTTTTTAAAATAACATATGGTCTACCACATAGATAACTAAAAAGATAATATCGCAGGCAATAGAACTTCATTAAATGATAGATATATAGGGTACACTTAGTTATTTTAAACTCATTCTTACTAATTGGCATAGGTATCATGCGAAATGAATTTTTTAACTAAGTGAAAGAAAATGCACAGACCGGGCATCAATTCTAGATGTTTGACTCAATTTGTCAACGCTCTAGCTATTGATCTATCTAGGTCAACAACCGATGGGCAGAAAATTTCATTCAGAATATATTGGAAATGACATCTGGTCTGCCTTATAGACAGCTCATTCTTTAAAAAATACCGCATACACTGAGGTGACAAAAGTCATGGGATACCCTGATAATAGCGTGCCGATCTTCCGTTTGCCCGGCTAATTGCAACAACACAACATAGCATGGAGTCCACGAGTCGTTGGAAGTCCTCTGGAGAAATATTGAGCCATTGAGCCTCCATAGACTTCCGTAATTTTGAAAGTGTTGCCGGTGGAGGATTTTGTACACGAACTAGTCACTCGAATATCACCCATAATTGTTCGATGGGATTCCTGTTGGGTGATCGCGGGGGCCAAACCATTCGCTGGAACTGTCCAGAATGTTCTTCAAACCCATTGAGAACAGTTATGGCCCAGTGACATGACGCATTGTCAGCCTGGAAAATTCCATCGTTGTTTGGGTACATGAAGTCCATGAGTGGTTGCAAGTGGCCTCCCAGTAGCTGAACGTAATCATTTCTAGTTAATGAATGGTTCGGTTTGTCCAGCGGACCCAATCCATTCCATGTAAACACAGTTCACACATTATAGAGCCACTAATAGCTTGCACAGTGCCTTGTTGACAACTTGGGTTCATAGCTTTGTGGAATCTGCACCACACTCGTACCCTTCCACCAGCTCTTAGCGATTGAATTCATAACTCATCTGACCAATCCACTTTTTTCCAGTCGTCTGCGGTCCTACTAATAAGGTCACGAGCCCAAGAGCGTCGCTGTTAGCAAGGTCGTTCTGTTAGTAATGGCACCCAAGATGGTCTTCTGCTGCTGTAACCCATTAAAGTCAAATATTACCGGAATGTCCCAACAGACATGCCCGTCGGACATTCCACATTCATTCCTGTGGTTATTTAACGCAGTGTTGCTTGTTTGTTCCCACTGACATGCCTACGCAGACGTCGTTGTTCCCGGTCATTAAGTGCTAGCGATTGACCACTGCGTTGTCCATGATGGGAGGTTATACCGGAATTTATGTATTCTAGGCACACTCTTGACTCTGAGGAACTCGGAATGTTGAATTCCATAACGATTTCCGAAATGAAATGTCCCATGAGTCTAGCTCAATTAGCATACCGTGTTCGAAATCCGTTAATCCTCGACGTGTGGCCATAATCACATAATCAACCTTATCACAAGAAGCATTTGAACACAAATGAAAGTCCTACCCAGGCACTGATAATTTATGCAATTTTTAAGTGACCGTGCCACCATCTATATATTTGCATATTGCTATCCCATAACTTTTGTCACCTCAGCGTATAATAGAATTCCATAACAGGAGATGCTTAGATACGCTTTATCTATATTATAAAGGCCAAACGTATCTGTGCGTAACGCATACATCATTTTGCGCATGGCAACACTTTCAAATTTTAAATGAATTTCGGTATTGCAATTTTTGGTACTAAAAGTTTTTAAACTTCTTAATGTCGCATATTTTCAATTTTAACACCATCGTGTAGGAAAAAAAATGTACTTTTAAATGAAATTTGTTTGAAAGGTATATCTTAATTTGTTTTTGAAATAATAATTTTTTGTAGCTTTTAATACCTCTTTTCTAATCGTGGCAACAGGAGTACTCCATTTCGATTTAAAGCAAAGGAAAAATGGGAAAAAAATTGAGTGCTGTATCTTTATGTTGCCATTTTCTCATTAAAAGGGAAAAAATAGAAATTTAAATATCTTCTGTCATAAAACCCGGTGAATTTTGACTTCATTTACAAAATTTGATTTACACGTAAAAGAATATCAAAGTTTAATACCTATTTCAGCTACTAGCATTGAGACTTCAAGTTTTGAATCAAAATTATCAAATTGAAACATCAATTTTTTTTAAACGTGAATACAGATGTGAAATGTACATTTGTAAATTTTGATATGGTGAAAATGATGCCGGTTTTCGATTCCACGGGGAAAAAAATTCTATGATTGAGTCAAAGTTGAATAAATTTTGCTTTTTATTATTTTGGAATACTAGCATAAGAACCTTAATTGACAACTTTATCATATCCACATATCTTTATTATTTTTTACATATACGATTAAAGTTTAATTTTAACAATTTCTACAACTGCTGGCCCCACCAGTGGCCGAGAGGTTCAGACCTCTCAACTGGTAGACGGCAGGTGCTGGGTCGAACCCAATCGCGGCTGTCGGCCTAACCGTTCGGAGTTTTCGCGGTTTTCTTCGAACCTTGCGTAAATACGGGTTAGGTTCCCTTAGAAAGACCCCCACGAAGGGCACTCCCCCCCCCTGGTCCTATATCCCATTAGTGTAGATAATCGGACGACAAAAATAAACCAAAACCAAACCAAACCATCTACAACTGCTTTTTATAGAAATAGTATATTTTTAATTTGACGATAAATATCGCTTGCTTGAGAATTTGACGTACCAATATAAAATGCATTTTTTACTGTAACTAATTTCGTAGGTTTATTATAAGTTAATGAAACAGTTCCTTCTTAAACATTTTCTTTCGTCGAAATTTGACGGGTTCTACCTTGTTAATTTAAAATCAATCACAATGATGAGTAAAGATAACATTTGTCCTAAATTTTTCTGTGTTATAAAAAAAACTTTTAAACGATGTAACCTTGATCATATACTACAAAACGTCTATTTAATTTATATTTTTCGCAAATTTCAATTATTATTCACATTTTTTTTTTACTTGCAGCTTAATAAATAGGTAAAAATGTTCATTAGGAAAACATTTTCGGATTCTTACTCAAATAGACTCAGCCATTTAATTTTTTTAACCCAGTTCACCACCAACAATGGTGCTGACCGAATGCAAAAGGGAGCAATTTATTTGATTAGAAACTGTGACATAAACTTTGTTATTTATTTTCTCAAGACCTCAAGGCAACCTGGAGTTTTATCTCTTTGATATATTTATATAATAACTATACAGTATCGATAAAAAAAACTTTGAAGTCATTCAGTGTCCCAAATTTGGATCCTTTCATTGTCAGTTCGAAAAAATTCATTTCGTATGATAATTTTACCAGTAAGTATAATGAAGTTAAAACAATAAAATTCATTTACGTTTATTTATTTCGGAATCAAAAATGTTCATTGGTGTATTGTGATGTGCAGTGCTTTATTTTATAAGAATGTGTTCTATTATGATGAACGACAGTTTGATTAATTAAACCAGTGAGTTGAAATGTACGTATTTCAATATTTAATTTACCGAAATTGAATGCAATGTTATATTTTAATATGTTTTGAATGCCCAATTGAGGAAGTTTATAGTCATAAAATAGTAAAACATTTAATAATGTACATTTGTTTCTAATTTTAAAAACAATTAATTTTTGCTTCTAAAATATATTTTCCAAGGTAAATTTGCTGTATTATAATAATGACAATGCGAATAATTAAATCACTGCGTTAAAAAGTGCGTATTTCTGCATTAATTTACTGAAATGAGATGAGATACTAAATTAATATATTTTCAGTGCACAATTAAACAATTTTATATGCATAAAGTAATAATTTATCTATTTATCTATATTTGTTTCGAAATTAAAAAAGCTGTTCACGTGTACATTCATCTCAACAAAAACTCGTAGTGTATTATCGGAAATAATAGCTAACTAAATCGTTTAAAAATATATGTTTAGATATTTGATATAAAAATAAACATTTTTCATTAGCAATTAAATATGCTCAATTAAAGTTAGTTTTAAAGAAAAAAGTTTAATTTATTCATAAATATGTCAAGAATGTAGCCTATGCCCTTGAGATATCATCATTTAGTCACCTGATATGTTTTAATCTCTTTTCAGTGAGTTTTTAATACTTTTATTAATGATTATTTAATTATTCCAGATTTTCAGAATTTTTTTAATTTTTTTTATAGGTAGATTTTTATTGCGTTATTTGTCTTTCGTGGGTGATTTTATGTATATAGTATTATGTTTTACTATTTTTCATATGATTAATTATTTTTCTTCTGTAGAAGTAACTTAAACGACTTAAATTAGTGGAATAGTACATCTTAGTTAAGTAACGCGATAAACAGGGTGTCTCAAAAACATTGATCACGTCTTTTATTCCTTAATTACTTCTCATAGACATATACAGTGTGTCTACAAATTAGCTAGTCAAAAAGAATTATTTTTTGAATGGAATTGACAGGTAAAAAAAATTTAAAATACACATTGATGTAAAAAAGATTTTAAAAAAAGTTTACCATTATCACAAATGTTCGATGTGACTTCCTTTCGTGACTCTGCAAATGTCCCATCGGTAAATCATTTCTTCCCACAGATTTGTCAGCATATTTATACTGTTAAAAATAAATCTGTGAATTCCAGGTGAAACTACCGGCAGCAATGTAGCCGAACTTTTACCGTTCCGTTAGTAGATTTTCCGTTGTGGGAAATACAAGAAGGGAAAACACCGGTGTAAGAATCAGTAACTTTCCGTTACAAAGTTTGATTTATAATAGTAATAATTTAATATAATTTTCGGATTAACCTTCAAAGAATTCGAAATCCCCGAGGGATTCTAAGCTGCTAGGTTATTTTACTTAATTGTTATTTTGGATTATTTAATTCACGCCGTCCTCAGGATCGAACTCGGGACCTTCAGGTTGCGGAACCAATTCTTACGAACTGAGCCAACGTTGCTGACGTTTAACGGTACAAAGTATGTCTTTTATGAGTTAGTGGGAAAATCTGTTGTGCTTTTTAAAGATTTCCTTTCAAATATATTCCTTAGAATGTTTGTAAACGGATTATTTTAGACTGATGCATAATACTTATTATTTTTTTAAATCATTTTTAATTTTTTAAATAGTTTAAATTAAAAAGAATCACTGTTTAAAACTACTGTTTTTTTTTTAATAAAAATATATATCATAAAATATATATAATAAAAATTTATATATATATATATATATATATAGACATTTTTTTTAAATTGTCGTACACTATTTCTTTCTTTATTTATTTTTCGGCTAATAAATTAAAAGATTTTTAGTAAGAAAAAATGATAAAAAGAAAAAGAAAAAATGTAATTTAAAAGGAATTTTTTATGTTTCATTATTACATGGCGCCAATGGGACTCGAACCCACAATCTGCGCTCGCAGGTGATTAGCGGTGTGGTGCCTTGACCACTCGGCCATGGAGCTCCCCACACAAGGGAGTGTCTCCGTTTTTTGTTTTTATTTCCATCCGTTTCGTTATTTTCAGGAAATATGATGGAATTTTGTGATTTGTAACGGAAAATATCCTTTTGTTGTTAAAAGGGAGTTTTTCTGTGAAATTCAGGAAAAAAATGTTCGTGAATTTCAGAATTTTTTTAACAGTGTACTTTTATCGAATTAATTGCAGTCCAGATTCTTGATTTTAGTTTTTTAAAAAAGGAAATTTAAATGCACCAGTTTTTAATACAATTATTCATTTAAACAAACAGAATATTTTAATATATCAGTTTTTTATGCCATTATTTAGTTAAACAAAAATGAATTTATCATAATTACGTTCCTTGCTAGATATATGTACATTTATTTATCATAACAATATCAATTTATTTATACTTATATTTCGCAAATCGTCCAAATACGTCTAATAATCGTTCATATTTTAAAAATATAGAATGTAATATGTAAATATGTGAGAAATATGTGAGAAATGTAATACTTTCAAAAATACATAAATATCCGGAATTCCTATTTAATTACTAATTTGAGATTATTAGAAAATAATATTGTCCTTATTATCGCGAATTTCTGTATATTCAATTAACTACTAACGAATGCATTAAAATAGTAGGACATTTTATCGTGCTGATTGATGTAAGATCTGCACTATTTCCCAAAATTTTTAAAAATTTCAAACCAAAATTCAAAATTTTGGAATTTAGATTTAACATTATTTACTATACGCTATTTTATTTAACATTGTCAAGACTTCTAGAGAAATTCAATAATTTTTAATTTTAAGGTGTTTACTATAACGATCGACAATCTGCGCTTGGGTACGACAAAGAGAATTGATGCCCTCCTTGGGTCTTTATAAGTGAATAATCTATACATCCAAGTTTCGACGAAAATCATGGCAAACTCCGAAAAATTAGGCTAACGGACGCTATTGGTTTCGAACCCAGTACCTCCCATCCAGCAGATTTGATTTGTTGTTGTTGTATGTATCGGTGTATTTTGTGACGGCCGATTATCTGCGCTAGGGATATAGGCCCGGGGGAGGGATGCCCTTCGTGGGGGTCTTTCTAAGGGAACCTAACCCGTATTTACGCAAGGTTCGAAGAAAACCACGAAAACTCCGAACGGTTAGGCCGACGGCCGCGATTGGGTTCGAACCCAGCACCTGCCGTCTACCAGTTGAGAGGTCAGACCCTCTCGGCCACTGGTGGGGACATGTTGTATGTATGTCGGCCAATTATCTACACTATGGGATATAGGCCCTAAGGGGTGGGATGCCCTCCGTGGGAGTATTTCTAAGGGAACTTAACCCGTATTTACGCAAGGTTCGAAGAAAACCGCGGAAAACTCCGAACGGTTAGGCCGACGGTCGCGATTGCGTTCGAACCCAGCATCAGCAGATTTGAGAATAGAACTTCACAGCCACTGGTGAGAATTTGCATTGTAAGAGTTTTGGTTAACATTGTAACTGCATTTGAAAATAATTTTCGGTTAGTATTATTTAAAAAAATTAACGTCAGTGGCGCTAAACTTTAGTCTTCTGCAGTATAAAACAAAAACTTCTTCATGAATAACGGTGACATCATATCGACGGTAGCAATGACATATAAAATGTACTTCGGATTTTCCTTAAAATTATTAACTTCTCGCCATTGCACAATTTACATTTTCTCTCTGTCGAAAATGGGTGGGGGTGCACTTAGAAATGTAGTTTGTCTGTATCTCAGTTCACTGATTTTAATGGTTTTAAAATAATTTACAATCAAAAATTTAAAAAAATGCCTATTTCTATTGCCAGAAACCTGATTACGATATTTAAGACATTTGCATTTAAAACAATACAAATAGTCGAGTTTCCCCCAGGTTTAAAAAGGGGCAGAGCGCTACTGTTGTGGAAAGGGCTCTTTCTACATTCTTCAGGACATTTTTTCTTATTTTTAAGGACACTTTCTACATTCTTCAGGGCATTTTTTTTATTTTTAAGGGCACTTTATAGAGTTGAATCTAGAATTTTACTGCCTAATTTTAATGCGGCTGTTCGATACATTTTTTTTCTCTAGTAGCAAGAGGGGGGGGGGGGGGGAGGGATCACAAAATATGCCCATTTATCACAGGAAAAAGTCGTTATTTGATTGAGGGAGAAATTTGTCAATCAGTTATGCAAAAATCTTTAATCAGTTGAAAAAGAATCGCAGTTCAAAAAAATCATTGAAAAATGGAAATTTTATTTAAAAATTTGAAAAAAATCAAAAAATTAGGTCTTAAAGATATAAAAAAAAGAAAAGAGCAAATTTTATTAATAAATCGTAAGAAAAGGACAAATTTTGTTTAAAAAAATCATGAAAAAACGACAAATTTTGTTAGAAAATCTCAAAAACGGCGAAATTTGTAAAAAGATCGCGAAAAAACGACAAATTTTATTACAAAATCGTGAAAAAAACAAATTTCGTCAAAAAATCGTAAAAAACAGCAAATTTCGTCAAACGATCACAAAAACGCAAACTTTGAAATAGGGCCGTGAAAAGAAGGAAAAAAAAAGCACATAACTTCGTAATGGGAATGGAATTGCTCCCCTCTTTCCCCCACTTCTAGTGTAACCTTTCAGAAAATTTGCTGTGAATTTCATTTTTTTTCCCTCATTACTTTTGATTGTCAGATTTTTCTCAAAATCAAGAAAAATTAAGTCATTCATATGAAATAATCTCTAAAAAATATTGTCTAAAAAGGGATTTTGGTTTTAAGTAGTCTCGCAGAATGCTGTTTGTCCTTATGAAAATAAAAGGAAAATTCTCTTGATGAAAGGAGAATTGTCTTGAAAAATGCTTGTCTCCAATAAAAATATTTTAGTGCTGCCATCTAGTATATCAATTTATAAATAACTCTGTGGACTGAGAAAATTAATATAAAGTGACGCAAACAAAATTACACTAATATTAAGAAGTTAATTACTGCTTTGCAACACTATATATTTATTGCCTTTTTGTGATAGAAAGTAAATTAAATAATTAATTTCATATTTTTATTATTATATGAATATTAATAAAAATATTAATAAAAAGTCGAAATAAAAATCACTTAATGACGTTTTAAACACGTGTATCGTATTTAATGTTATTGAATTGACATTCACGATCATCCATTATTAACATTTAATGTTATAATTTGGCGATAGTATTTTGGTCAACGGAATAACAGAGTAGTACCATAAATAATTAATGGGAGTAAATTTATATTGGAGAATATACTGATTGATTTTTATGACACTCATGGTTTTATTGAATGTGCCTAATATTTAAGTAACATTCTGATGTAGAAGTTTTGAATTATCATAAATAATAAAATAGTTACAATAGTTCGACTTTTTAACGTTGAAATTGAGGAAAATGAATACATAGATCGTTTGTATGGGACTTAATTGTTTATCGTTTAAAAATATTTAATATGCCAATGTTAAATGTTATATTAATGTTACAATGTTTGGAATATTTTAATGTTAGTTAAAATATTTCAAATTTCGTCCGTGACCCTACCTTCGACTCTTTAGAGGAATGGTGAAAAAATTTGAAAAATTTACACGGACACATTTAAAAAGAAAATCAAACAAATTGAAGATGCTGAAACGTGGGAAGGGTTAGGCTAGGAACAAATAAGCTACCATATTCACGCTACCGTTGCGTGAAGTATTGTTCTTGAAAACTTATGATTTCTTGAAAATATAATTCTGAGGGTGACAGTTTTCTGTAATTATTCATATTAAGAGATTTATGAATTAAATTAGTATTTGGGTGATTCTCTTGAAATAGGCTAAAGTAAGAGTTATGAGAGAGTGATTATCATAGAGTGATGAAAGTAACGAAATGCCCATTTACTTTTTTACCATTATCTGAACGAGGTGAAACCAGTCGAAATTCGACGGAAGAAAAGAACTGTTTAAAAAAGACCTGTTTTATTTATTTATAATAAATCTGCAAAATTAGTTACAGTAAAAAATACATCTCATATTGTTCAGTCTAACTCTCAAGCAAATATTATTTTAAGCTAAAATTAACAAAATACTATAAAACTCAATTATTCAAATTATTAAACGAAATAAAACCGAAAATCGCCGGTTTTTAAAACGGACACATTTTAATTTCCATCCCCCCCCCCCAATTTTAAGAGAAAACGGAGTGATTCTGCTGCTACAATAACAAAAATGGTACTAAAAACTATAAAAAAAAATTAATATCTCAAAAATAAATTAAGATACAGTTTTCAAACAAATTGCATTTAAAAGTACTTTTTTTCTCGATATGACGGTGTAAAAATTAAAAATATGCAATGTTTAGAGGTGTAAAATTTGCAATAGCGAAAATTGCAAAACCGAAATTGCAGGGGAAAGTGTTGCCATTCGCAAAATAACGTATGCGTTACGCACAGATACGCTTGGCCTTTATGATACAGATATAGATCAAGCTAAGTGGGCTTTAATTATATCTAAATACTTATTAATCAGTAATAATTTTATTTTAAATATTTACCTGAATTCAGTAGAGGCTGATGAGGGAGTGATGAGGTTCTAAGCCTTCCTCATCACAGCCCTACCAGTAGCTGAGAAGTTCTGCTCTCGAAGCTGATAGACCGGAGATGTGGTTTTGAGCCCAATCGTGGCTGTTGGCCTAACTGCTCGGAGTTTTATGTGGTTTACTTCGAGCCTTTGATTTCTTTGCGTGAATACGGGTTAGGTTCCCTTAGAAAGACCCCCCACAGAGTGCATTCCCTCTAGGTCCTATATCCATCGTGCACACAGTCGGCCGTCATACATAACACCTTCTTCATCAGCCTCTATTGAATACAGAAAAATAATAATTATTACTGATGCTGATTAATAAGTATTAGATATAGTTAAAGCCAACTAAGCCTAATTTCAATTCAAATAATAGATGAAAAATGAATGGGCATTTTGTTAAAATACATCACTCTCTCACAGTCATTCCCTCATAACTCTTATTTTGACCTATTTGGAAAAAATCACCCACATAACATCTTCAAAACATAAGATGGTGTTTGCTGATGGTGGCACTTTTCCACAATTATTCATATTAAAACACTTATGGATTAAAATAATGTTTTACAGTTGGTTTGGTTATCCTTTATAACATTTTCCAACACAGTTTAAAACTGCATGTAAATTCAGTTTGTTTGTCCATTAGTCTGTCTGTATGTCTAACTCGCGTAAATATATTCGCATTTTTATTTAATTGATGTATGTTAATAATGTTTACCTGTGTCAGTAATGTTTACCATATCATGTCTGATATTGACCATTAAGTGAATAGCATTTATAGTTTATTTACAAAGGCACTCAAAACAATTCTATTACATAATGATCAATAGGAAAAAATGGTTTTCAGGTGTATTTTAAAGACATCATGCTATTTCAAATGTATTGAATTTGATATAAATAAATTGAATTTAGCTACGATATGATAACTGTTGCATATGACATTCGTGGCATTTATAATTCAATTGCATAGACAGAAGAGATTATAATATTATCATTGAAAGAGGTTATATTATTATCTTTGAACAATAATTCCTAAAAATGTGTTTTCAATTTTGGTTGCGCTTTTATTTTTTAAAAGTTTTTTCTGTGTTTCTCGATGTGCTACGTAGTATGCTTCAAAAATTCGGGGACAAGTCGTAACAAATATTACCCTGAATAGTTAACAGCACCGAAGAATACCCATCTTCGAGGTAATCACCTCCGGCGACGATACACTTCTGCCAGCTGTCGTATAACTTCTGGAAACATCGCTGGAAGTCATTTTTTGCAACCTCCCTTAAAACCTCCAGCGATATTGTTTTCACTCGTCTGATGACTAAAAACGGTGTCCCTGTAAGTGTTTTTTCATTGATCGGAACAGGTAAAAGACACAAGGGGCTTTGTCCAGTTGATAGAGGGGACGTATAAGCACATTAGTGCGAGTTTTGACGAGGAATTGTTTTACCAGTTGGTATCGAGATGATGTGTTCTCAAGCAGAAGGAACTAGCGAAGGTTGTCACACGCGTTTATCCTCTTCGATGGATTCTCAGTCCTCTTTAAAACATAAATCACACTCATAAACCTTGAGTCTCACTATGGTAGTTTCAACGTACGCCTTTATTTCATTTTCAAAATCTCTATTGGTGTTTCACCTAAACATTCACATAATCTAATGCTAAAACGCTGTTTAAGAAAAGCCGTCTGTCTTATGGTCATATTTCAACTCAGTTTTATTAAATTATAATGAAAGTGCTGGAAAGTCTTTCATAATCTATGCTTAATGCATGATTTTTTTTCTTTCTTAATTTTTTTAACATTTTTGTCTTAATAAAATAATTTTATTTCTTATTTCTTCTATTTTTAGAATCGACAGTTCCCAGCAGATTCAGTGGTTGTTTTCACGGTTCTTCCAATGTTATCACCAAAGACGGTTTGAAACCTTTGAGTGAATTGCGTGTTGGCGACGAAGTTTTGTCAACATGGGATAAACGAGCTGCTATTTTCAACAGGGTTGTAGCCTTTCTTCACACGGATCCTCATCATTTGACTCCATTCATTCACATACAGACTTCTTCAAACAATTCATTGCTAATCACAAAAGACCACTTAATTTTTAAAAGTGACAAAGCTGTTAAAGCTGAGGACGTAAATATTGGTGATTTCGTTCTAGTCACCAATGATACTAGAACTTTTATTATGGCCAAAGTGACGTCAGTGCGTCATGTTAATATGAGCGGTGTCTACGCTCCCTTGACAGAAGCTGGTACTATTGTCATAGATGGGGTTCTGAACTCTTGCTATGCTGTAATAAATAGTCACGATATTGCACATCTAGCGTTTCTTCCGTTAAGACTGTTTTATAAAATTATAAATTTCACACCATCTAGTATTTATGAGCTGTTAACGTCTAATTTCATATCATCACCATCATCATCATTATCAGCATTTTTTAGCCTAGAAATGAACCTTCCGCGTGCAAGTGATAATTATTCAAAGATTCACTGGTATGCGCGGTTTTTGTGTGAACTATGTGGTATATTTATGAATGTTTGTACATAGACTGGAAATCATTTTGAAATATAATTTTGATAAACAGACAATTTTCCTAGTTCTTTACATTGACTGCATTTATTTAATTTTAATAAAGACATATTTAATAAAGACTATGCAAATACTATTTTCAATAGAAAAGCAAAAGATAAAAAGACACTCATGAAAAAATATTCACAGATTTGAGTTGAATGATATTCTTCTAAAAATGTGTATTACCATGTCATTGTAAATGTTGTATTACTGTGAAATAATTTTCATAAATAGATAGTATACTTAGTTCTTCGATTGACTGCATATATTTAATTTCGACCGATTTTGAAATTGTCTACAACAAGATTAGGGAACTGGATAATATATTCAATGTAGCGAATTTTCACTGATGATTCCATATAGCTATATGCAATTTCGAAATAAATCTAATAAATAAATATAATGTTTAATTCTCCAAATAAATTTTCCATACAATCCGAGTATACAAATATCGAGTAACACCAACAATATGATAAATATATTAAATCAGATATTTATTACTGTGAATTAAGAGGTATTTTGTTGATATATTACATATTAATTTCAAATGATTTTGATAAATGGATATAATTATCTTAGTTCTTCCAAATGATTTCATCATCAAATCTATTTTAATTTAGAGTGATCAGAAAATACTACCAATTAAATATGTATATATATATCTTTTTGAATGAAATGTTGATCAAACTATATACATTTTGCTTTTTGCTTTTTAAATATCATCAAATATACATTAATGTGAATTAAAGGAAATGTTTGTTGATATAAGGTACCCTGGGGTAATAACGCCACGTTAAGGTTCTAGCAATTTTCACGGCTCAGTTTTAGATTGTATTTTTCAAACAAATGTATGATTTGATGCAGCAACTCATTGACTATCTATATTTAAAAAATAATTTAACAGATATGTATTCATAAAATGTAATGACGTGATTTCTTGACCAATGCTATTTGGCGTTATTACCCACCTATATGGGTAATAACGCCAAGCAAACAAAACTATGAAATAAAATGGAATAATTGCATGTAGATTGCCGAATTCTAAAAATACAAACTCTACAAACTTAGAAATTGACAAATTGCATTCTAAGCTATTGAAAATGTTCAATTTTTTGTGAAAGTGTAAGAAAAATAAAGGTGTGGGGGGGGGGGGGGGGAGGATGAGGCAAAAAAATATCAGACCGTGAGCTTCTTTTTGCTTAAAAAGGACCGCTTAAATAGAATTATTAGAAACATTGCACAGTTTTAACTGTGTTTATTTGAATCAGTATTTAGGATGTAGCTCGGCCACTGTAGGGAATCAACCGGGGTATCAATACCAAGGATTGGCGTTATTACCCCGTTATAGTTATTGCGCTGTACATTTTAAATTACAAATTATCTCGAGAAGATATCCAAAATCTTCAACAACATTTTGAAAGTCCATGACTTGTACTACAAATTTATGTAAGTAACAAAGTATTTCCGGATAAAAAATATAGTCTTCACATCACAAAACGTATCTCGCAAATTTTAGATCAAGCGTTAATTTTAGTTGCTTGTAAAAACAATAAGACCTAAAAATGAAACAAATTAACTTGAAGCTGTTTTTTGCGATTTATATGACTCAAAACCCTTCTGCGCAGAGCACATGGGTGTCATTTACCTAATTTTTTCATAATTATGCAAAATATAAGCACTTGGCGTTATTACCCCGTCTGGCGTTATTACCCCAGGGTACCTTATTATAAATTAATTTGAAAACGTTTGATAAATGAAATAACAACCTTACTTATTTAAATAAATTTCAGCTTCTATTCAATTTTATAAAGTAGAGCAATAAGAAAATAATATGAATTAAAAAAAAATCTTATTGAATGAAATGTTGATCAGAGTGAATGATTTTTTTTATTATTAGAAAAAATCATTATTGTGAGTTAAGAGGAATGTTTGTTGATATAGTATGCAATAAAGGGATTATATACATTTATCGAAAATATTTGAAATATTATTAACAATAATAACAATATTATTAGTTCTTTACATTGACTGCATTTATTTAATTTTCATAAAGACATATTTAATAAGGACTATGCAAATACTATTTTCAGTAAAAATGCAAAAGATAAAAAATCACTCAAGAAAAAATATTCACAGATTTGAGTAGAATGGTATTCTTTAAAAAGTTTGTTCATAGATCGTGTATTACTGTGAAATAATTTTCATAAATAGATAGTATACTTAGTTCTTCGAATTGACTGCATGTATTTAATTTAGACTGATTTTGAAATTGTCTGCAATAAGATTAGAGAACTGTATAATATATTCAATGTAGCGAATTTTGTCTGACGGTTCCATATAGCTATATGCGATTTTGAAATATATGTAACAAATAAATATTGTGTTTAATTTTTCCAATAAATTTTCTATGCAGTCTGAGTATACAATTATCGAGTAACAACATTCACATGTAAAAGGTATCAGATAAAATATTTATTATTGTGAATTAAGAGGAATGTTTGTTATTACATCACGTATTAATTTCAAATGATTTTGATAAATGGATATAATTATCTTAGTTCTTCCAAAAAATTTCATCATCCATCCTATTTTATTCCAGAGTGATCAGAAAATGCCACTAAAAATATATATATCTTTTTGAATGAAATATTGATCAGAGTATATGCATTTTGCTTTTTTTTCTTTTTAAATATCATCAAATAATCATTATTGTGAATAAAGAGAAATGTTTGTTGATTTATTATAAAGTAATTTTTAAAAAAGTTTAATAAATGAAATAATCGCCTTATTTCTTTTAATAAATTTCATCTCATATTTAATTTTGTAAAGTAGAGTATCAGAAAATACCATGAATTAAAAAACATCTTATTGAATGAAATGTTGGTAAGAGTGTATGTTTATTATTATTATTATTATTATTATTATTGCTATTGAAAAATAATCATTGTTGTGAGTTCAGATGAATGCTTGTTGATATATTATATAATAAAGGGATTGTGTACATTTATTAAAATTATTTGAAATATTAATATCAATAATAATAATATTATTAGTTCTTTACATTGACTGTATTTATTTAATTTTAATAAAGACATATTTAATAAAGACTATGCAAATACCATTTTCAATAGAAAAGCAAAAGATAACTAAGCACCCAAGAAAAAATATTCACAGATTTGAGTTGAATGGTATACTTTAAAAAATGTGTAATTAGTTCTTCGAATCGACTGCATTTTATTTAATTTGGACCAATTTTGAAATTGACTGCAATAAGATTAGGGAACTGGATAATATATTCAATGTACCAAATTTTGTCTGACGATTTCATATAGCTATATTCAATTTTGAAATAAATCTAATAAGTAAATATTGTGTTTAATTTTTACAATAAATTTTATACGCAGTCCGAGTATGCAAATACTGCGTAACACCTTATAGATGAGAAATATATAAGGTCAAACATTTATTATAATGAATTAAGAGGCATGTTTGCTGATATATTACGTGTTAATTTCAAATGACTTTGATAAATGGATATAATTATCTTAGTTCTTCTAATGTATGTTATAAACATCTATATTAATGTAGAAATGAGAAATACTGCCAATTTAAAAAAATCTTATTGAATAAAATATTGATCGGATTATGCGTTTTTTCTCTTTTTCTTTTCAAATATTCAAATATTCGCTATTGTGAATTAAGAGAAATATTTGTTGATACATTGCATATTAATTTTAAAAAATGATAAATGGATCTAATTGCCTTAGTTCTTACAATAAACTTCATCATCTATACTATTTTAATGTGGAGTAATGGGAAAATATCATTAATTAAAATAATTAAAAAAAAACTTATTTAATAAAATACTGATCAGAGTATACTTTTTTTCTTTTTCCTTATAAACATCATCACAATATTCATTATTGTGAATTAAGAAATATGCTTGATGATATATTGCAAATTAATTTTTAAAAATGATAAATCGATATAATTGCCTTAATTCTTCCAATAAATTTCATCATCCATCCTATTTTAATTTAACATAATCAGAAAATACTATCATTTAAAATAAATAAATAAGTAAAAATAAAACAATAATAAAAATTGTTATTAAATGAAATCCTGATTGAAGTATGCGGAATTTTTTTTTTTTTCATTCTTTTTAAATATTATCAAAATTTCATCATTGTGAATTAAAAGGAATGTTTGTTGATATATTTCATATTAATTTCAAATAATTTTTATAAATGGATATAATTGCCTTAGTTCTTCCAATAGATTGCTTATATATGTTTATAATTTAGACCGATTATTCTAAAAACAGCATCAGTAGAAATGTATCATATCACATTTTCATTGAGAAGTTTGTGCTTACATGCCAAAAATAATTTTTATAAGTATGTAATATTCATATTTTTTTTTCTTTTCTCAGTCTATCTTATTTTAATGTAGATCAATCAGAAAGTGCCATCAATAAATGAAAAAAAATGTGATTGAATAAAATACTGATCAAAGTACACTGTTAAAAAATTTTTCTGTGAAAGTTACAGAGAATCTACGGGTAATCTACTACCTTAAGCTTTATGTAAAACAACCGACATTGTGTTAAATAACACAAATTGTGTTATTGTGTTAAATTGTGTTAAATTAATCGGTAAATTTACAAGAGAATCTGTATATTAGCATTGTTAAAAATACACAAGACTCCGTAAATTTATTTTTGGTAATTTAATTTAGGTTTCAAATTCAGCGAATCCCTCATTCTCTAGTGATCTCAAAGAATTTTGGTTTTTCGAATAAATTTGAAATGGTCTATCAATTACTTTTTTTACACAATTTTTGCCTTTTTGTCCTCGGGTTTGAACACGAGATCTCTGGAGGGTGGGGTCACTTTACTGATTGAGTTATAGAAGCAATGAGAACAAAGTACGCCTTTTACTATAATTGTGCGATTGTCGATAAAAATCCCCAATAATTCCGATAAGATAATTTTTCTTTTTCTAAATTATTCTAATTTAAAAAAAAAAAAATAAAATAAATAAATGAACCATTTTTTTAATGTGCCTAATATAGTAGCAAAAATATTTTAAAAGTGTGAATTTTGAGTTACAAATTTAAACATAGATAAAAATATTTTAAAATAAAGACATTGAAATTTCTACAAACATATTATATATAAGGTGTGGGAAATATCTGTAAAATGAAGACCGAAAAACGCAATAAAATATATTGATCGAGAACTTGAGTAAATTTACAGTCTTTCTTTTTTCTGGGTTTTTACAGGAATTTTTACAAGTGTATACGTTTTTTTTTTCTTTTTTTTCCTATATGTGTGTAAATTGGTTGTCATATTAGTGAATGTTTGCATCTGTACCAAAATTAATTTGATACATTTTTTTAAATAAATTTTAGCACTTTATTAATTTTATATATTTATTTTGCATTTATACGATTAATAAAAAAACAAAAACAAAGAGATGGACTATATACCAAAGATTTATTAATATAAACATAGATTTTGTGTAAGTTTTTCTGAAAATTTGTGCGCTGAACTGAAACAACTTTGACAAATAAATATACTCTTTAGTTCTTCCAACTAACTGCACATAATTATTTTTTATTTAAACTGCAATAGTAAATATAATCAACAGCAGTTAGCGACACGATGAAAAGTATTCACTAGTTAATTTAAATTTTAAATGAACAGAATGATAACTTTGTGAATGCTTTATTTAGATGGAACTTAATTATTTTGAAATAATTTTAATAAAAGATTATTATCCAGTTTCTCTAAGTATTTACATACGTTTGATTTAATTAATCAATTACAGTTGGTTATAAATGTTAGGTATTATCATAAAATTTAATGTAATGCAATGTTCAGAAATTGTATGATTTTTTTCTTGCTTCACATTGTGTTATTTACTGTATTATGTATTATATTTTATTTATTATAACTTATGTATTATAAATTATTCAAATAAACCTGAAGTCATTCTTATTATGAATAAATGTTTAATACAAATTTAATACTACATGGAGTAAAAAGTTCCGGGATTAGAAATGAAAAAAAAAAAGGGGGAAACTGAATTTTATTTTTTATTTAGATGCTTCCAAGAACGGTACATTTATCACGAATCTTTTGTAATATTTATATATCTTTCATGTAATATGATTTTTCACGAGTTCCAAAATATGCATCTATATTGCAATCAACATCCTTTTGTTTATGCCTAACGTCCCATTTTAGGGTCAATTCGAATTTTAATATATTTATATAATTATCTTCTTCTTTTTAACATGTAAATTGTATGAAAATTACCTATAAATGTCATTATTTGTTACCGAAAGATTCCAGCTTAACCTCTTCAGAAAAGAAAGCGAGATGACACTACGAATACACATTCATTGATTTTGGCTAAACAAAAAGGTACTATAGGTGACTAAAGGAGCCTATTTTCTAAAACTGACACACTGGGGGACTGGTAATTTTATGGTCAAAGATACGGATCTAAAATTACTGACACCCTTAAAATATCAGTTTATTTATCAACGACCTAAATTACGCAATAGTAAATTGAAGGCCTTTAACTAATTGAATTATCGACATTTTTTTTAATTGTAAAGCGTTTAAGTTAATTAATTTTGAAAACTCCTTACTTTCTTCGATACACTGTCTGAAACGCATTTTGAAAACTCAGATGAAAATAACGCTTATTTTAAGAGGAAGTAAGCATCAGCAATGCCATTTATCGGTTTTGAACCCTCCTCCCTCCCCCCCAAAAAAAGAAAAAAATCAGCGATATAGAAGTACAGCAAAAATTTGAAAGTACAACATGTGATACGGAGGAGAATAAGATTAATATTTATTTGCTTAGTTGAAGGATTCTGTCGGAATTTATAGATTTTTCATTTTTTGCGATGCCGAAATTTAAAAAGCAAGATTATTTGTGTTTTTTAAGCCAAGGATCCAAATAAATAACTCATAATGGTAACTTGTAGCATTTAAAAAATATATATACATATGTATATATACATATATATGTATATATTATATCCAGGCAAAAATACTTGTTTTGCTGTTGTTTTGACCAGCTATGGTGTTCCAAAAAGTTTTTTTTTTTTTTTTTTTTTTTTTTTTTTTTTTTTTTTTTTAACTAAACCATCCGCGGGCACCCCAGAAAACTTCGAAAATTAGTACGTTATCATCCTGGTCTTTTTCTGTGACTAGTATGTTGCGCCTTAGGCAAAAAAGTAATCTTCAATAAAAACACGGAGTTCCTTTTTGTCCGTTGTTTTCCTACAGGCAAAGGAAATACCAATTACACAATAGTATTTGATAAATGAATAACCGAAATGGCATGTAAAAGTGACACTGATTTTTTGAAGGACGGTACTTTCATGAAATCATATAGATAATTAATTTGTGTTTCCAGCTAATAGCGAGTCCCGGGACCTTGCACTACATGTAGTATAATTTCAGTGAATTAAGTAGTATGTACTATATATTAAATTAGGAATAATATTTTCTTTTCTGCAATTGTTGAGTGTTTGATTTACAGGTATTTATTATGATGTAATTATGACTTTTATTGCCAATAAAAAAAAATTATGTATTAAAAATTAGTCAATTAAATTTGCTAAATTATTTATTAAAAAAGTTGTGCATATTTTTGAAAAAAAAAATTGCATTTTTTTTAACCATTTGGAAAATAACAATTGTATTTAATCGAGAATAGATATATCTGAGACATATCTAAATCTTGTGGTGTCCGCATTACCGAAATACTTCTATTGCCACGATGACAAAAAAGCATTGAAATCTACAAAAAATTAATTACTAAAAAAAAAAAAAAAAAAAAAAAAAAAAAAAATTAAAATACAGCTTTAAAACGAATTGCATCTAAAACTACATGTTTTAAATGCAATTAAATTAAATTTAATTAAATGCAATTAATTTCCTATACTATAGTGAAAAGTTGAAAATGTTCGATGTTTAGACGTTTAAAAATTTGCAGGACGGAAATATGTAAAACTGAAATTTCATTTAAAATTTGAATGTGTTGACATTCGCAGATATATTCATCCTTATTAACACTAGAACCGCCATTAGGGGCCATTATGACCCCTGCCAAATTGAAAATAGCGAATTGGAACCAGAAATTTCTTGATAAGATTTGTTAGATACGTAAACCACGAAAATAGGCTAATTAAATATGTTAAATAGTTTTAAATAAAAATTCTGGTGTCAAACAGATTTTATGAAATTTGAACGAAATAGCCGGCGGTTCTAGTGTTAATACAGATAGGGTTGATATAACTGTATAAGAAATTAAGTGAATTTCATAAAGAAAGAGACACTAACTTCTCTTTCCTTTGTTTTGAAATAAATAATAAATTCTTTGGGAAGATAATCTCTATATTTAAAAGACCTGGCTGTTTTTTAGTTATCAGCCCTGAATTTTCTACTCAACCAATTTTGATAATTATTATTTTTTTTTTAATGAAAGCTATTTATTTGTACTTGTGCCCATTTTAGCTATTTTTTAATTTATTTCCATTTTTATATTTTAATTTTAAATGCTTTTTACGATATTTCTTCAAAATGGTGGCAACTCAGTTTAGCTTTTCTCTCGATAATAAATATTTATTTTCTATCATCACTTTCCACCAGTCAGAACCTTTATTTCATCAGTGAAATTGTCCTCGCATTTAAAAGAAAAAAGTTAATTGTTTTTGTAAAATTTAACCACGATAAAATGATTGCGTGTAATTATACACTAATTGAGGTAATATATATATATATATATATTATTTACTGAGAAATAATATTAATAATGTAAATAAAATAACAGAAAATAACTTATGATAAAAATTAATGTCTAAAGCAGAATAAGAAAAATTTCAAATGTGGAAAATGATGTCATTCAGCAACCAGATAAATGGGAATTACAATATTATTACGGATGCCTTTTTTATATTACTAATAACAGTAACTTTTAAAAAGCATTCAATTTTTATCAAAGAACAACATGACTTCAGTTAGTGAAAATAATGTCATAGTAAAAATGAAATTAGTTTTTTTTTTTAATAAAACTATTTTTCTGTGAGGGCATATAAAATAAAATTTCTGGATTTCGCCGGCACTCAGATTACAATTTTAACTGAAGATGTGCGAATATTTGCTTCAAAATTGTAACTGGCAAACTTGACATTAAGTTTGGAAATATATTTATTATATATTGATTCAATAATGTAATTACTTTTGCTTTTTTTTTTAACCAAATCGATCGGGTCTTTTAAACATTTCATTCGTCGAATTCGACGGGATACCACTCGTGACTATATAAATGATAAACTCTTCGATATATTTCACCTTTATTTAACTTTAACTGCAAAATAAACATGTATTGTTTACAGATGGGAGTAAAAAGAAATATTTTTAACTAAGTCTTAAATTTTAGTCTTTGAAAAAATCATTTTCCAAATGGTTGTTGTAATTTGCTAAATTACTTTTTTTTTCTGGCTCAGAAGCTCTGCTCACAAAGCTAACAGGTTCAGCTCACGAAGCTGGTACACGAGAGGTGTTGGGTTCGGACACAATAGAGCACGTCAGCCTCATCGTTCGAGAATTTCCGGGGCTTTCTTGGAAACTTGGATGGCTTTAAATAAACACTGATTAGGTTCCCTCAGAAAGACTTCGACCGACGATACTCCCCCTCGGGCATGTATTTCTTGTGCAGACAATAGGCTATCATAAATACAACACAAATCCACCAGTGGCTGAAAGGTTCTGTCTCCGAAACTGGTAGACGGCAGATGATGGGTTCGAACTCAATCACGGCCGTCGGCCTAACCGTTCTGAGTTTTCCGTGGTTTTCTTCGAACCTTGGATTTTCTTGTGTAAATACGAGTAAGGTTCCCTTAGAAAGTCTTCCACGGAAAGCACTCCAACCCCTTTAGGGCCATATCTTAAGTGTAGAAAATTGACCGACACAAACACATATTGAAAGCTGACAGATTAAAGGTGCTGGTTTCGAACCCAATCGCGCACGTCGGCCTAATCGTTCGAAGTTTTCCGTGGTTTTTCTCTAACTTTTTATAAATACGCGTTGAGTTCCGTTTTAAATACCGCCACGGAGGATAATGGAAGTCGGGCCTATATCCCTCATGTTTATAATTGGCCGTCATAAATAATACCATACCGCATTTTTTAAAACAATTTTTTTTTTAAATGTTATAAGAAAAACTGTATGATGTTTCGTAGCATCCTAATAATTATTAAAAATATGGAGAATCATAAAATAAACGAAAAGTAATTGAAGAAACAAAATCACAAAAATTACACTTTTATATGCTTACAATCATACTTAAAATATGTTGTTTTGAACTTTCACTGTAAAAATTCTTAATTTTTTTTTTTTTTTTTTTTTAATTGGAGTTTTAAATGGGTAGTTAAGGTTTTTTGTGTCGACCGATTATCTACTCGAGGGATATAGGTGCAGGGGGAGGACTGCTCTTCGTGGGGGTCTTTTTAAGGGAACCTAACCCGTATTTACGCAAGGTTCGAATAAAACCACGAAAACTCCGAATGATTAAACCAATGGCTGCGATTGGGTTCTAACCCAGAACCTGTCGTCGACCAGCAAAGAGGTCAGAAACCTCCCAGCCCAGCCACCGGTGGGGTGATAAGGTAAGGAATTAGATTAATTTTTGTTTTAAATACTATGTTAATTAGGTTAGTTTACAAAGATTATTTTCCAAATTTCTTATTTCATACGGATTTTTTCCTTTGTCGAAGCCCTTTCAAATGCATATAAAAATTTTCATCATTCAGAATTCTTATTATTTTGAATGAATGCAGGTTTGACATGATATACAATAAAAGTGTACAAATATATCAAAATCGCAGCTTTTATTTTTTTCTTCGAGGAGGGGTAGGTAAAAGAAAAAGGAAGAATCGAAGATTAAATTATAATTATACAAAGAAGAAATATGCAGAGAAATTATACATTTGGTAATAATAATTTTGATAGTAAATTCGAAATCTCAATTTATATATTTTTATTTTTATTTATTTATTTATTTATTTATTTATTTATTTATTTATTTATTTATTTTTAACTATTTGAAAAATAGTTGTCTTCTGTAGAGAATCGGGAAATCTGAAGTATATCTGAATGTTTTTATTGATCGAATTTCGCATTTTATACGTTTTGTGATTGGTCCATGTTTAATGTCCGAAAATGGAATACCTCTGTTGCCACGATGACAAAAAAAAACTAATAAAAACTTAAAAAAAAAAATAATAATTTGAAAACAAATTGTGATAAAGATTTGAAACAAATTTCATTTAAAAGTGCATTTTTTTCTCCACGCAACCGAGTAAAAATTAAAAATATGCGATGTTTAGAATTCAAAAAATTTGCAGTTCCGAAAATTGTAAAATTAAAATTTTATTTACATTTTTTTTTTTTTTTTTTTTTTTTTTTTTTTTTTTTAATGGGACCAGGAATATTAACATATATAATCCATGTCGTACGTAATAGGAGGCGTTCAGAAGTCAGCCTGATTAACTCCATGAAATAAAAATGCACATTTTAAACAGTTAAAATTGTATACCTATAAACCACTGTTTTTTTTTTATCATTGGTCTAGGAATATTAATGTTTAATGGACAGCGTAAGTAATATATGACTCGTTATAATCATCCTTAAAATGATGTTTATTATTGTAATGGTAATAATGATTTTGATAGTAAATTCGAAATCATTATTTTGAATATAGAATTTATTTATTAAGCCTTTAAAATTTGAGTCTTTGAAAATATCATTTTCCAAATAGTCGTTGTAATTTGTTAAATTACAATTTTTTTTATAGTACGGTGCAAGCAATTTACTCAAATTAATTCCAATTTTTTAGAGAAAAAACATAAAATTCTGACAAATATTCTGTATAGGGGTTTTTACCTTTATTTAACCCCGGCATACCTGTCATTAAAAAAATAAAATAAAATAGAAATAATAATGTGATGTACAAGATTGAAGAAAATATTTTGCGTATATCTTATTTTTTTTTTTTTTTTTTTTTTTTTTTCAGGAAATTTCCACTAGATGGCGACATTTATGAGATGCTTAAGTTTCATTACTCTTTTAGAAGAAACTCGATAACTATTTAAAACTTTTTATTAAACTATTTTACAACATCCTTTTGTCATATTAATGCATAATTTCATAAAGAAAATGGATTTTACTAAAAAATAAAGATATCGTCGATTCAATGTGAATCAATTTATTTTTTAATGAAACTAACGGAAAGTAAAAACCCTTCTTAAGCTACCAATGGCATATTTATTTTATTATCTATATATGTAGAATGTTAATTTGCTTCAGAGAGAAAAAATCAAAAGTCAAAGTATATTTAAAAATAAATACACTAAAACAAAAAGAAAAAAAATTAAATTATTTACTTAGCGGGTTTTTTTTTTTTTTTTTTTTTTTTTTTTTTTTTTAATACAAAGACTGATAGACTAATTGCTGGAATTTTCGTGAAGGATAACAATAACACACATAATGCAACAAGAATATTTAATTTAGAAAAAAGGTAAATGATATAATAAAGAAAAAAATGCATATTTTCTCTCCTTTAACAGTTGCGATGGAAAAAGAAAAATCTTAATAAAATTCCAGAAATCCTTTTTAAAAAGAAGGAATAGAATTCTTCGAAGAAATATCTTTATTTTTGCTATGCTTTCTTGTGTTTTAATCACCGTTCATGGTTTTAATATTTACACAATGAAAAGTTAATACAGTAGAACCCCGCTAATCCGGATCTCCGGATAATCCGGATCAGTTTGGTCAATATTTTTTTTTTTCGAGCTTGAGAAGCGATTTAACTAATTTCCATAACATTAACTTATTTCATCGTCGTATTCTGAATAAAAAAAAAACTTTTTTCTGAAATCTTTTCGGAAGAACACCTTAAGCTTTCTTTTTTAACCTCTTATTTAAACTACACCCAACGAGCTACTTATGCTCAAGCAGATGCGTGACCGTACGGCTCTCAAAAGGTATAGAAAACTGGCACAGTAAAAAATTACAACCTTTTTATTACAAAGTAAACATTTTTGTTCTCTATAATTAATTAATAAGTTAAACATAAAGGTAATTTTATGTAAGTATGCTTTATTTTATTTCATATTTTTTTCAATTCTCCGGATAATCCGGATTTTTGATAATCCGGATTTGGTCTGGTCCCAATTAATCTGAATTATCGGGGTTTTACTGTACACTTAATCCCCACTTTTTTTTTTTTTTTTTACCGTCGAAAGTGGACACATCTACAGTTAGAAATTACAAAAAGGGCGAAAAACTAACTACATTGTAACAAGAATATCTGAAATCATTAAAGAAAGTGGAAAATCATTAAAGGAAAAGAAGAATTTATAAGATATTCTGTACTCTGATATCCTTTAATAATTATCCTTTTCAAAATTATTTAATAAAATGTTGCGATTTTCTGATAATAGATGGCAGCATTATACATATATATTTTTCGGTACATTGCTGCATGCTATTTTTCCAAAGCAACCCGTTTTCAATCTTTTTAGCTCGGTATAGGAAAATTATCCTTTCAATAAAGTTTATTAAGAATTTATTTTGCGAATTTTTAATTTTTGGAGATTATTTTTTAAAAGTCTCTGTTTTGCCAAAGTTTATTGTTTTTTTATTACTTTGTACTTGATACCTAATGCATTCGATCTTATACTTTATCTCTCTGCATGAGGCAGACTTTCGGTAAATTATCAATATATAATATATTATATGTATGTATGTACAGTAAGATTGATTGATAGATTTTTGACGTCCGATTATCTGCGCTAGGGATATAGGACCAGGGGGAAATGCCCTTCGTGGGGGTCTTTCTAAGGGAACCTAACCCGTATTTACGCAAGGTTCGAAGAAAACCACGAAAACTCCGAACGGTTAGGCCGACAGCCGCGATTGGGTTCGAACCCAGCACCTGCCGTCTACCAGTTGAGAGGTCCGAACCTCTCGGCCACTGGTATGTACAGTAAGATTTTCCTTTAATGACTTAACGAACTTAAACATTTCGCTGTAAAGAAATTTCGTTAAATAGAAATCAACTTAACTTCATGAAAAATTTATAATAAAATAGGCATACACAAAATAAGAAATAATCATAAAACGAAAATTTTGTAAAATTTTTAAATTTAATTTAGGTTGAAATTTTTGTTTTGTACACTGTAGAAAAAAAAAATTCAACAAAATAAACTGAAGCTTAGTGTACTTTTTTCTGAATATTTAAAATTCTAACTTTAAAGAAATCTGTTGTATAGCATTATACACGTTTCTTATAAAAAGTACGCCCCAAGAGTGGCTAAGAGATTCTGTTCTTGAAACTGGTAGACGGCAGGTGGTGAGTGCGGACCTAATCGCGGCCGTCGGTCTAATTGTTAGGAGTTTTCCACGGTTTCTTCGAGCCTTGGATTTCGTTTCTTAAATACTGGTAAGGTTCAGTTAGAAAAACTCCCAAGGATTGCATCCCCCCCCCTTAGGCCCTGTATCCTTCATGCTGACAATTGACCGTCACAAATGCAACCAACCAGCCTTATAAAAAATGCAGGTACTATTAGGTTATCCCGTCGACCAAAAAATTATCGCCAAACTATAAGATTAAATGCCAATAATGGCTGATCGTGAATGCCACATTTAATGACATTAAATACGATTCAGGTATTTAAAATGTCATTAAGTAAATTTTTATTTCGACTTTTTATTAATATTTTTATTAATATTCTACTAATTTTTTGTTTTTTTTCGTTTTTTAAAATAAAAATTATGTATAATTTGGCTATTAGTTTGGCGATTTGTATAATTTGGCGAAATAGGTCGACGGGATAACAGAGTAGTACCAAAATACATTATTCTTAAAACTTTTTGCACTATTGTAAGTATCCGAACAATTCATCTGTAATATTTTCGGGAAACTGGAATCCTATTCTTATTGTACTGAAGGTTTCTAGCGTTAATTTATTCTTTTGAATGGAAATTAAGTTATTTTTATTACTGGTGCATTTTCCTCAGATATAATCATTTTTTAATTTTTGTTGATTTTTTTTTTCTGTATTTGTAACCGTATGATCAGTTTGTAATAGATTTATAAGCTAAGCTTTAATGAAGTCATAACTTTTACTTTGTTTAAACCTTCCATTATAATCGAAATAAGAAAATACGAGATATTAAGAAAATAGCAACAGCGTGCATATGCATCATCAACATTTTTTTTTCTCTTAAAAATATTATGTGACAAACAGAGATAAACTTATATGAGACATTTACAGCCTCGGAACTTACCGAACAGTGGCTGAGAGATTCTAATCTCGAAGCTATTAGATGCTAATTTCGAATCCAGTCTCGCCTATCGGCCTAATCGTTCGAAGTTTTCTGTAGTTATCTTCCAACCTTCCATAAATACGGGTTGGTTTTGTTTATGACGGCATGAGGGATATAGGCAATATGGGGGGGGGGGGGAATGCCTTCCGTGAGGGTCTTTATAAGGAACCTAACCCGTATTTGCGCACGGAAATCCAAGTTTCGAAGAAAACCAACGGTAAACTCAAAAAGATTAGTCCGGAACCCAGCACCTCCAGTCTACCAGCTTCGAGAGGAGAACCTGTCAGGCACTGGTGGGGTCGGAAATACAGGTTGGATTCATTTGGGAAGACACACACACGTGGAGCATCTTTCCCTCGGACCTACACTCCTAGTCTAGATAATTGGTTTCCATTAAATCAATACATCACTCTATATAAAGAGGTTATGTAATGCATAACATAATTTAACCAATTTCCATCAACTCTTGTCCCAGTAGGCCCCACCAGTGGCCAATGGGGTTCTGCCTCTGAAACTTGTAGACGGCAGGTGCTGGGTTTGAGCACAATCACGACCATCGGCCTAACCGCTTGGAGTTTTCCGTAGTTTTTTTTCGAACCTTGTATTTCCTTGCGTGAATACGGGTTAGGTTAGGTTCCTTTAGAAAAAACCCCACAAAGGGAATATCCTCTTAGGGCCTATATCCCTCGTGTAAATGATTGGCTGACATAAATACAAACAAACTCCACTGTTAAAAAAATTCTGAAATCACGAACATTTTTTCCTGAATTTCACAGAAAAGGTCCCTTTTCACAACAAAAGGGCATTTTCCGTTACAAATCACAAAATTCCACCATATTTCCTGAAAATAACGAAACAAATGGATAAAAAAAAAAAAAAAAAAAAAAAAAAACGGAGACACTCCGCTGTGTAGGGGGCTCCATGGCCGAGTGGTCAAGGCACCACACCGCCAATCGGCCGCGAACGCTGATTATGGACTCGGATCCCACTAGCGCCATGGAATAATGAAAAAAAAAAAAAAAATCCCTTTTAAATTAATTTTTTTCTGTTTATTTTTCTCTTATTTCTTATTTAAAAAATCTTTTAATTTATTAGCAAAAAAATATATATATAAAAATAAATAAATAGTGTACGATAATTTCAAAAAATTGTCTATATTTTTTTGTAAAAAAATTGTTAATAAAAACTTTTTCTTTCACTCATTCATTGAAAAAAAACAGTGGTTTTAAACAGTGATTTTTTTATTTAAACTATTAAAAAATTTAAATTGATTTTTAAAATAATAAGTATTATACACCAGTCTAAAATAAAATAAAATAAACCTTTTACAAATATTCTAAGGCATATATTTGAAAGGAAATCTTTAAAAAGCACGACAGATTTTCCCACTAACTCATAAAAGACATATTTTGTACATTCCACAATCAGCAGCTTTGACTCAGTTCGTAATTAATTGTTCCGCTATCTAAAGGTCACGAGTTCGATCTTCAGGACGGCGTGAACTAAATTATACAAAATAATAATTAAGTAAAATGACACAGCAGCTTAAAATCCCTCGGTAATTTCGAGTTCGTTGACGATTAATCGATTAATTAGTTTTAAAAATTATATTAAATTACTATTATTATTGAAAATCCAGCTTTGTAACGGAAAGTACTGATTCTTCAAACGGAGCTTTCCCTTCTTGTACGTCCCACAATGGAAAATCTACTAACGGAACGGTAAAAGTTCGGCTACTTTGCTGCCGACAGTTTCACCGTGAATTCACAGATTTATTTTTAACAGTGTGTTGCCCCACTAGAAGCTGAGAACTGGCGCTCTCGAAGCTAGTATAGACCGGAGGTGCTGGGTTTGATCTCAATCACTTTCGTCGGCCTAACTGTTCGGAATTTTCCACGGTTTTCTTCGAACCTTGGATAACCTTGCGTAAATACAGATTAGGTTCCTTACCGTAGAAAGACCCCCTAAGACCCACACATCCTTCGTGCAGATAATCGGCTACCATAAATAACACCAACTGTTTGAGAATTAAAAATATTTTGTGCCATCTTGGATATGATCTATAGATCGATATATGTATAACATTGTGTGTAAAAGTTTAGTTCATTTGTAAAACACATAACCAGCTTGAAAATGAACTTTCAGAAATTTCCGGCATAGGCATAAATGTACTAAACTTCTTTTGTGCAACCCTGTATATGATTTATATTCTGAGTTACATTGCAAAATAACAGTTTAATTGAAACCACACGTAGAAATTCTAAAGTGACTTGCAGTAACATTTCTTCAAATATAGTACTGTAAACGAATTCTTCTGTACATCGTTGCCCCTTCCCCCCTCCCAACCAGTGGCTGAGAGGTTTTGCTCTCGAAGCTGGTAGATGGTAGGTACCGGGGTCAAACCCAGTCTCGTTCGTAGGACTAACCGTTTGGAGTTTTCGTAGTTTTCTTTGAAGCTTGAGTAATCTTGCGTAAATATGGTTTAGGTTCCCTTAAAAGACCTCTCAAACGGTACATTTTCCCTAGGGTTCATATTTTTGTTGCAGATAATCGGCAGTAAATAGAAACAATCAATTAACCTATGTGTCACTGTAGACGTACAATAAAGGCTATAAAAGCCATATTAATGTAGTAAGCATCTTATAGTGAATCAGTATGATGTATATAAATTTCAATATAATTGAAATAGTGTAATCATTAAATTACATCGGAAACGATTTTTCTCCATTGACTATAAAGCAAACGAATTCGTCTGAGCGTCCCTGTAAACGTATAATAAAGGTTGTAAAAACCGTATGTCATTTTTAGTAATGGCTCAAAATACGAGACAATCTATATAAAAGAAAAAGAAAAAAAAACACATAATAATGATTAGAAACTTATTTTTATTATTTTAATTATTCTTTACCCATAATACGTAGTATAGGGTAAGTTTGACAATCGTTTTAAAAATCGAAAACTTTTTTTTTGGACAGATTTGCGTGTTTGAAACACTGGAGATTCCGAAAAACATATTTTTAGAAAAAAAATTGCCATCCGTCCGTCTATGTGTCTGTCTGTAAACGCTTTATCTCCAGAACGAATTGAGATAGAGACTTGAAATTTTGTATCTACTTAGTATGTAAGAATGGAACGAAGCCTATTGAATATCAGTAACCTCGATTATCTTGAACCATTTTTTTCGGACTCTCGAAAATTTCGTTCTGATTAAAGTTATGTAAAAATTTTGAAATCTTTTATTTTAAGGAATGGACGTAGAAGGCAATAAAATAACAGAAATTTTGCATAAAGAACGAAATCAATCGGATTATTAGTTGCCGAGATATTTGTAATCCTGTTTTCTACATTCTTCGATTTTTCGTGACCCTGTATTTCATTCAAATTTCAGTTGAAAGATATATTTTAATTGAAATGAGACGACGCAGTAAACTGTTAGTTAAAAGGATTATTATTTTTGAAGTGATAAGAATGTTTCTTTTACGCAATTCGGGACTACTTGAGTAGTTTGGTATTTTATATAATTTGTCGAAATCTATTCATCAACAGTTCATTAATAGAGCATTACTATGTAGATTAAAAATATTTAAATATACACTTTTAAATTTTGTTTTGGAATTGCAATGCATTGTATAAATAGTTTACATATGTTTTATTTTCATATATCATAGTATGCATATCCATGATGAGTAAGTATTACGGTGGCCCCCAACGACTAGTCTTTTTTATAAAGCAAAACCATTGTTGGTAGGCAGAATGTAAAGGGCGCATGAAACATATGAACAAGTAAAATGAAGTATAGATTTTGCGAAATATTTAGCATCATACATTTACTTAAATTTAGATATCGAAATGATTTTTTTAACAGTAAATATACATATTATAGTCCATGCATAAATCAAAATAAATTAATTTCATGCATAAAATAGCTTTAAAAGTTGGAAATTGCACGTGAAGCGTGGAAAATGAGGTGCGTTCGTACGATAACGATGCTTTAAAAATATTCAGATCTTGCTGTTATAGAAGACAGTACTTTGGATATAGTATAGCGATCGAAATCTTTTTGTGTTCCTGTAAATATACAGGAAAGAACTTTTATTACACCACAGCAACGTATATCATATTCATAAAATGTGAAATAGTTTTATGTAATTAAAACACACCCCAAACAGTGTTTCCCCGTATAGCATTATGTAGTGGAATACTTTTGTGTAGACCTGTAATTTAATAATAAATAGTCTTTGCATCACAAATTGTACAGAATGTATATTTTAGCATATATATATACACATACTTCATAGGCCCATTTCAATTCTGTTATATTCGAATGAGTATAACACCATTAAAATGGGTTTGAAACTTTTTTCCCTACTGACCGTAATGTAACCGAATACTTTTGATTGTCCCTGTAATTTAATATATGCATCCGATTTTCATAAAATTTGAAATGGCTCGAGAAAATTATGTAATAATTATATATTTTAAATTTCAAACGATTCGGTTGGGTAGTTTTTGCGTTTTTATATGCGGACAGACGGACGGACGGACTGAGCAACAACTATAGATGCTACGTATTTACATAATTACGAATTAACCTAAAAACTAATAAACTATTACATATTTTTGGAACAAATATGTCCGTTCGATACATTTAAACAATTGTTTAATGTATAATCTTAAAATTCTTGGTGTTGTCAGAAAACATATTATCTGAGTGTAATAAGTAAGGATTTTTCATTTTGGCTTATAATAAATAAAATTAAAATATTTTACTAAAAACTTTAAAAATCATAAAAATTTTAACAACATATTTTTTATTATTTGAAAGAATTTTTCATTTAAACCTAAAATGTTAGATGTTTTTAAAGGAAAATTTAAAAAAGAATTTTGGAAAGTTTGAACTTTTTACCTAATGCAGAATTTTAGAAAAATGCTTAAAAAAAACACGTTTCGCAAAAGAAGAAAATGTATTATATATATGTGCACAGTACTTGAAATGTAATGATTATAGGGTACTACTCTGTTATCCCGCCGACCAATTTCGCCAAATTATACAAATCGCCAAACTAATAGCCAAATTATACATATTGACATAACTTTTATTTTAAATAACGAAAAAACAAATAGTTAATAGAATCTATATTATAAAGGCCAAACGTATCTGTGCGTAACGCATACGTCATTTTGCGAATGGCAACACTTTCTGATGAAATTTTGCTTTTGCAGTTTTCGCTACTGTTAATTTTTAAACTTATAGACAACGCATATTTTTAATATTTACACCGTTGTATAGAGAAAAAAATGTACTTTTAAATGCAATTTGTTTGAAAACTGCATCTATATTTGTTTTTGAGATATTAATTTTTTTGTAGTTTTTAATTCAATTTTTCTGGAGGTGGCATCTTTAGTACAACTTTTCTATGCGAATAAAAGAGAAAATAGCCATAAAGTAAAAAGAAAGTGTAGACAGTACGTATAATAGCTGGGAGTGATGCA